>OW026520.1:114115700-114715700 GCA_932274085.1 Protocalliphora azurea
ACACCCTCTCACACTTCTGTTATTAAAGAACACTTTCGTGCTCTCATTGTCTCTATTGCAAGATTTAGCTATCCCTTCTATATATTTTATATTGTTGGTGTTATATTGTCCTATTTAGCCTTGAAAATTTTAAATGAAAATTTGTTACTTTTAAAATGTTATCTTTGTGTATACATTGATCATTAGGTATATTGCCTGCTGAGTTGTATATATGTATGTATAGGTATGTATATATGTGATGAAATTCTCCTTACTATTTTCATGTATAAAGCTAGTTTAACCATTTTAAGCCTTTTATTTATAAGAATATGCCTCCATATGTATGGATGTGTATACAAGCTCTCCTTAGAGACCGTTATTATGAGTATATTTTGTATTTATATTGAGGCTCTTATAAGTATGCTTGCTCTCGCTCATTTCATAAAGTTGTTGTTAAATTTAATGTATATTTAAATGGCTTGTTGTTATTGCTGCTTTGAAATGAACATAAAATTTTTTGATTTACTTTTGTGCTGTGTTAAGCTTTTGTATTTAAGTCTTTTGTGAGTATCGGTGTATGTGTTAGAGTTTGTGTATTTAAGTCTGATTTCAATTTCAATGAATGAATGAATAAATACAAATGGTTGGTTATATAAATATATCTACCATTCATACGTTAAGTATAAGGTATAAAAGTGTGTGTGCGATGTATTTGCTTGTTGACATTTATTGCTATTTATATTAATTTATACATGCATGCATACATATTGAAAATATATATTCTTATATCTACGTATATTTTGCCTTTAAAACAATCAAAAAACATTTCATTTTGAAAATTTTCTTCAAAATTAATTTATGATATTTTAATGAAAATTTTATAGACACATTTTCAGTAAGCATTTTTATTTCATATAAATTTGTGAGTGCGTGTGTATTGATATGTTTATATTAATTTACCATGAGAAATTATTAATATTCATTACTATTAATTCTTGCATTAAATGTTGTAATAAATGAAAATGTTTATAAACAATTGCTATTTAAATTTGCAAATAAAAGCAAACAATTCTATATGTGTGAGCGTACTTAATTGTAGGCAGAAACAAAAGCATATAAATAATGTAATGAAAGCCTTTTGTATTAAAGCTTACAATACGTATGAGTAATAATAATTGGTTAATAATAATGATACGTTGTGAAAAAAAATAATAATAATGATTTATTTTTTAATTTAATATTAAAGGCGAAAATAGATATTTAAAAAAAAATTTAACGATATTTTTTTTATTGATAACAAGGTGCTACATTGAAAATTATTAGAGAAATTGCATAGCGTACGTTATAGACCTTCCAGATCAAACCTTACTTCCTGATCCAAAAATGTGTATTTGGGGCGATTCCCGTATAAATGCATCCCTATTAATAAAATAATCCTTTTGTTGACTTTTTCTTTTAAATTTTTTTTTTTTTTTGGAAAATGGAAGTATATGGCTTTTGAACCGTGTACACTTTTTTTAAAATATTAAAGGAAAAGTTTTAAAAGACTTCCAGAAAATATAAAATGTTTCCACAATTTTACGAGTTTAACTCTGATTTGTTACAACTTTTTCTATAAAAGCCTATACGAAACAATAATTTTAAAAGGAATCTTTGTTGTATATATATCAAGATTTAGTATTATCAAAATAAAAAAACAAACTGTAGAACCTATTCGGTTTTATCTAGAATAACTTATTATAATTTTCTCTATAAAAATTAGCAACAAATAAAAAATGTGAAAATAAATATTTTTAATAAAGTTTGGAAAATGTTTAGTAACTTTTTGAGTTTCTATGCGATTTTGTATTGGGATATTTCATGTTATTCTAAACAAAATAATAGTTAAAACTTTGTATCAAATATATTTAGCCTTTAAGAAAGGAATCCAAAAACAGTTGTTGGATTCTGAAATTCAAAATTTTCTACTTCTGCTTTCGTAGTTAAGTTAAAAATCTTGAATTGACTCAAAATTTGGAGAGCTAAAATTTTTTTCAATGTAGAAATTTAGAGGATGTTTCAAAATTGTGGAAAATTATTATCTGATGTCCTCCGGCATATATAGAGCCTATATTGTTGTTTTAATCCATTGAAATTTTATGCTTCTATTCTTTTAGACCAATTGTGACCAATTGTAATTTTTTGTTGCCACTTAAGGATCGTAAGCAATAAAATAGATATAAAAGTTTATTTTTTTATATATTATCCTTTTCCCGAAAAAAATATATTTCAAATTTTACAAACAGAATATAAGTCGAGAAGCAAATTGTTATTATTAAAATAATATACAATTCATTTTAGTATGGAACCATAAACTTATACAGTCTTATTAATAATAAAATTTCTAAACTTATTTAAGTTTATTGACAAATTTTCAATAAAAATTTTATTCATAAAAAGATTTTAAGTTTAAAGTTTTAATTATGAATAAGGCTATAAAGTTTAGAAGGTTCTTCCAGAATAAATGTTTCAAGAATGATTTCCTTCAATCACAGATATAAGATTCCATTTAATAAATAATATTATAAGCAAAGAAATATAGAAATATGGGAATGCCAATATTACTTTAGATAAAGAAGAAATGTTTGAGTAAATCGTAATTAATTTATCAAGAGCGAGTCTCTAAAACTTGTGGTATTATTTCCAATATTGTGGCCTATCGCTAACACTGCAAGACAGTAACAACTTGTGTTCCTTGTGAACATTTGAGAAATTTTGCTTTTATATTGTAGTTCAAATAAATCTTTGACAAGACCCTGCTAAGAAGAGGTTATCCTCGTAAAAACGTGCAACATTCAGTTGACAGACATGCTGTCATTTTCGTGATTTGCGAGTGTCAAATGTAGATAATAGTTTAAACTGGCCAGAAATGTACTAAGAACAGCAATCTTAATAATATTAATTCCACAACGATTCAGTTTATTCTTAGACTCTCGGTAATTCATACATTAGAGTATACAATCTACTGATTTTGAATAACCGGAAATAAATTTGAAGTTTTGTCAAAAGCTTCATATAAAAAAGGATAAATTGGGCTTAAAAAATTCAAAAAGGACCCAAATAATAAAGCCAAAAAAGCTAACTTTATTTCTAATCTGGAAATTTTTATTTTTAGCGTTTTCATTAGATTATATCTTTGGAGATATCTATAAAAAAAATAAAATAAATAATAGTAGATAAAAATCTTATACAAGTTTGAATCATGAAAAAATACCAAATCTTTTAATTTTACACAATTCACAAAAATACTAGATGGAATGAAATGTTAAAACAGTTTGAGAATTTTAAATATGAGCAAAATAACAAGTTTACAAAATGTATTTCTTCACAAATATTTTAGCCGTCGAAGCGCAACTGATTCAGTTCTTGAGCTAGATGATGTAAATTCATCAGTGCAGGTTTTTTTTTACTTTCAGTTCAAAGTGTCTCTAATCCCTATCAAGGTATACTCCGTATTTATCAATGTCTTTAGATAGATAATGCTTAATTTTTAAGTGAATTAATTAAAAAATGTATAGAATTATAGTGGGACCCGCCTTTATCTTTAATTGGATCTTACAAACTCATACATGTGAAGCTTTTAATGCTTTTTATTTGATTTTCAATAAGACAATTTAAAGCAACATAATTTTGATTGCTACTGCCTCTGAATATAAAATACTACTATAAGATTTTCTTAATTAAGCTAAAGAGAAAAATATTAATATATTAAATATTATTAACTACAGAATATAAATATTTTAACATGTGGTACAAAAGTGTCTCAATACCCTGACGTATACTTGTTATAAAATAATTGCTAATACTCATACGTCTTAATACCTTTTTTGGCTTGTTTTAAACTTCTTTTAAGTTCAAGTTTTTTTTTATTTTTTCTTTATACTTTTTTTTTCTTAAATATAGATAAAATTTAATTGTTTTATCGATTTTCCTTTTTCAACCCAACAACAAAGTCTTAACAAATATTTATTTAAACAAGTACCATTACAAGGGCATACATAAGAGTAAAACAATTTTTTGTAGGAGCCTAAATCTTAATAATAGGTATAAACAAATAAACATTTTATACTTCTTTTATTACACTTCAAGCAACATGTGCTTTTTTTAACAAAAAAAAAAAAAATAATAATAATAAAATAAAATAAAATAAAATAAAATAAAAGATAAAAAGTTGAACAACATAGAGTTTTTCATTTTATTACTGCTAAATAGAAAGAGATTATTATTTTTGTTTTCTTTTTAAGAAACTGAAGAGCTGTTACTTGTTATATTATTGAAACTTGAACATGTTATTAGACCTTTAGGCTGCTTTAGTAAAAGAAAAAAATAAATAAATAAAACTTGTATACACGACAGAAAAAAGTTTATTGTATTCTTTTTTTGTTTTTTTTTTGTTTTAAAGATTTTCCTAAAATAAAAAGTAACGTATTTCGTAAACAATATTATTTTTTTAATGGCGTAACATTTATAAATATAAGATTTATTTTTTCATGTCTATTTACACAAAAGAGTTATAATTTTCATAGATTTACATGGAAATAAATGTAAAAAGGAGTGTTCACATAATGAAGCATGTTAAAGGAAAAACTATTGTTGCTCTTTTTAAATGGTTTCTTTTCCCATACCAGCAAAAATAAATAGAAGTCATTTCGAAGAAAGTACATTTTCATTGCTTCCAAAGCTGAAATAAGAGTACGCTTTCTTGTGCTTAAGAAGTTATATAAACATCATCCAAAGATGTTACTAAAAAGCGATTCAGATAAATTTTTCTGACATAAAACTTTGAGAATTTGTAAATACTTGTTACTTAATAATATCTGTTCTGGTCAAATTAAAAATATTGTTATGGATATCTTTTCTTATAAAAAAATATTTGGTTTATATAAAGATTAAAAGTAAAGAAATCAAATTTACATGACATCGTGAACATGACTCGGTGATTAGGTATCAAAGAAGAGAACATCTTCCAACGAGAAAAACCTATGTTTAATTCATTGGCAATGATCCGAATTTCTGCTACTTCTAAATCGCAAGTTCAGGTTCTTACTGACTTCTTTGGAAACACCAAACGCTGCAGACAAGAATGGTATTCAAATCTTCTTAACATTATTTTTTATCCGCTCAATATTTAGAGATTTAGTGGCATAACATCCAGGCCAAAGCAATAAAGTACGACAACGTCTGTGATAAAAAATGATAACTTTTTAATCTCAAAAACGACTGACCTTTAGGACATTTCAACCTCAACCTGATAGTCCAAAAAGAAAAAAAATCAATGAATAATTTTATATATATATACATACATATATATATATGGTTGGCCAAAAAATTCTCTCATAAAGACGAGTAGTTGGACTGTATGGATTTTGATGTGCTAAACACGAATTTGCTTTCAGTTTTTTTCCACCAGGTCTGGATTTTTTTTAGGCGCGTCTGTTATTTCACGAGTACATTTCAACATAACTAAAGAACGATGTGTGCGATTTGTATAAATGATACAATAGAAGATTCGGACTTAAAATGTCTTCAAGTCATCCTAAAATAATTTTTTTATATGCTTAACATTTTTGAAGTTATTTACACATTAATGTCCCAAATAAAAAAAAGTAATGTAAAACTTATGATTTTTTTTCTTAAAAATTCTTTTAAAATATGCAATATAATATCAAAAGTGTTGCCCCAATCCTGATTTTATTCATAGCTAATTCAAAATCTCCATGTAGCCTACAATATAGATTTGTGAGCAAAAAAATAAATACATTAAAATTTATTTCTTCGTTAATAAAAATTGGTAGACTAGATGCAATTTGATGAACTATACAAGAATCTGCTTTTATTTTTTTCCATCACGTACTGATTATTTTTTATTGATATGATTAATATGACCACCATATTAAGCGGTCTCACTGTCAGAACTCCTATAGATGCCGATACAAATTACACAGTCAATATTATTGTAGCTAAATCACAAAATTCTTCCAATTTTTCAGTTTATTTTTCATCAAAAATACCGCTTGCCTGAAAGAAATTTAGTAAAACCTTATATGCACTAGTCCGAGTTAGTAAAGAATGATTTTGCAAATTAAAAGGTTTTTCTTGCTTCAATTTTAATGCTCTGTTGAACTACTAAGATCGATCTAAATATGGACTGTGGAAAAATTAGTGACCATTTTAATTCGGTCGCCAATTTCAAGTATTTTATGATGCAAGGGGAAACATAGGGAATCGCTTTTATCTTCCGGATTATAACCGTCTTTATCACCATAAGTTTATAGCAATTACAGAAAGTATAAAACGTTAAAGTAAATTGACAATAAAGCTTCGACTTGTATATTTTTAGGAATTTAAGATAAGCAATGTGACTGATACAAATCGAAATGGAGTCCAAAAAATTTAGAATATAAATCTTGAAAAATCAATAGGGATTGTAAAGCTAATAAGGACTATTAAGAGATTAAGAGTCAGAGAATACTAGAATACCACCTCAGTAATTGTGGTTTGTTTGAATACACACTTTCGAATAATGCCCTATGATAAAAAATGTCCGAATTATTCAAACTTTAGTAAAATATTATTTTAAAAAATGTTTAAATATTGAAATCTTAATTTCACGAGAATGAAAATAAATTTGTCTATTATATGTTATATTTTTTTTCGCCAATAGTAAAAAATATATATACTGCCGGCGGAGAATCATATTTCTAGAGGTATTTTAAAAATGGTGCAGCTCATTAAAGCGAAACAATTGCATCGAATAAATTGTTTGTGTAGTTTGTAACATATCAGTTTTTCATTTTAGTGGGATAAATTTGCAACATTTTTTATCCTCGTACATATCGAGGCATTTTACTGCACATATGTGGAATAAACTCTCGCAGATGTCTTTTCTGTCACTTGCACCTAAAGGAAATTTAAGTATAATGTCCACAGACACTAGGCCCTCCATCTTACATTTATCCTTCTAGAACCAAAACAATGCACTGCATAAGTAGGATACAGTCACTGAATGTTGGTTCATAAAAAGGCTTTTTTATTGATGTATGGGCAGAAATTACACTGCGAAAACATGACCTTGCTACTCACCAAGAAATATAATATGAGTGGAAGAAAACAAAATTTTTTTGCACCAAAAGTGTCTCTATCATTTTAGGAGTCTGAGTCCATTTGCTTATTTATCAATCTTAGACATTTTGCTGAATTTTCAATAAAATTATTTCTTCGATTTTACCGCTATAAACAAAAATGAAAATTAAATAATTAATTTTTATATTAAATTAAATACAAAAAATATCATCATCGACAAATACACAAATGAAACAAAAATTTATTTAAAACTCAAAAAGTGATTTTATTTAAAAACATGTTTGTATATGACCACACAAAAAAAACCCACAGATGCAGCGCTTAAATTTTAAAACAAATACACGCACACAAAATAACAATTATTGAAACCTCCACATGTGTTGGAATGTGGGTTATGTAATGTATATGTATATTATATTATGTATATTATACGATGAAATAAACATTTTCACATAAATATCTTTTTATACCACATTTATAAAAATTTTTTTAAAATGTATTTAAATAATTAAATTTACTCTACAGTTTAATGTTTAAACAAATATTACGCTTATATACACAATAAACACCAGCATGTTGTCTTTCTTTTTGGAAAATTTAAGAGGGAAAATTAAAAAGCCCCTGTTTTATGGGAGGAAACAAACACCAACATATTTGCATAAATTTTGTTAAAGTTTCTTATTTTTTTTCTATAAAATAAGGGCATGTGTAACTTAAAGGTAATAAAATTAAAGATGTAAAGAGCAAGCTAAAACAATTTTGAGTTTTCAGTAAATATTAATTTTATATAAACTTTATAATTTTTTATTCTGCTTTCTTAGTTGTACAAATTTTAAATGAGAAAAAAAAGACAACAACAATTTCATATAAGCAACAACAAACATTATAAATTTTTTTAGGTTTCCTATACACAAAGTAAAATGAAATAAGATTATTTAATTTGAAGAGTGTGTATGTATGGCGTTTTTATTAAAATGACTTAGCGACGATATGTCACATAATTATCAACAACCCATAACATTAGAAACCTTAAGAAGAAGACGCTATACTCATAATATAAATTCTCCCATACCTAAGACATTGCAGAATAAAAGCAATAAAGGAAGAATAAAATAGGATATTCAGCAATAAAACAACCACAAATCACATATATAAGCAATACTCTCAGCAGATGTAACACATACATATAAATAAAATAAATATAACAGTTAAACTTTACTATTAAAATGTATACGCTCTTACAAGTGTGCTTGTTAAACCAATTTAACCACAATAACATGTTTGTTTAAAACTTTTAATTCTCTTTGTGTGAAAGCCTCTCTCTCATTCTCTTATATCACTCGCTTATTTAATTTTCTTTTATATATATATACATGTATGTATTTTTATATACAAGAGTTGTCAAGTGTATAAATGTTTTGTACAGAAAAAAAAAAAAAAAAAAAAAACGAACGATTCACATATTACACACCACAGAAAAAGGCAACAAAACCATTCAAGTGATAAAGTGGTAATCAAGAATTTTAAATAAAATTCAGGTTTATACAATATATATGCACCATCACAGATGGATAAATGTTTACTTATATGAATGTATTATTTAGTATTCTTTCTGTACATATGAGCCTTTTTTTAAATAAAAAGCGAATTCATGAATGAATTAAACAAAAAATTTAATTTTATTTTATTTATAAATCCATTTTTAACCCCTTTCTTTTGTTACAGTTTATTTTAATAATATAAGCTGGAAATTATATTTTATGTATTTAAATTTTAAATTAATTAAATGTTGCCAAAGTTAGACAGGCGTTTAAAAATTCTTTAAAATGAAAAAAATATTTTAATTTATAAATAAGTTTCTTTTGGAAAATAGGGATTTTTTTTTAGAATCAGAGGGAATATGCAAAAAAAAAATAAAATGATAGTAAAAAACTGAAAAAAAAGAAATGAAATTTAAAATAGAATAAGTGAGAAAATAATAGTCGGTCAATTCCGAAAACATGATACCCCACACCATTCAAATTTGACAATTTTGAAATTAGATATTGGTTTTTCTGGATTATAATATATTGACCCAAACAAATTTTTGAAATACAACCAGGCATACCAAAGTCCAAATTATTTTATGAGTAGGTCAAATGAACACTTTATAAAATCTGTAATTTCTGATCGACTAATCCGATTTACGTACAAATTATACAATCGCATATAATTATTTTCGCATTTTATACATGAAATAGTTAAAGACGCTAGGTTTCTTTCTATATAATTTGGAGGAAATCTGCTTTTGTTTGGAAATCGAGGCTTTGTTAATTTCGAAATTTGTTTTTTCAGATACGACTAACTCGATAACTATAAAAGTTAAATAACATTTACTAGCCTTAATGAGAGAATACACTAATTTCTTTACACCACCCCCGAGGATCCGCGCCTGGTAAATGAAAGTCTGTTTTTATTATACCACAATTACATGCTAGCAGGTTTCTACCCAATGTTTCTGCTAATGTTTGAAAATATCAAATGTAACAATGGTATAAAAATCATTTCCAAATTTTATTTAAGGCCATCTACCCTGCTGTTCATCATGTCGAAAATCGACACCAAACATAGGTTTCGAAAGTTTTCGGTATTGATTTTAAACTGATTCATATAACGTAATACTTGTCTTTCTGTACGTCATGTAAAAAAACGGAACACATCATATTTATTTATTACTTATGTAATATAATTTATTTATCGGAATGCGCCAAATTTCTATCAAGTATCGCAGGGACTTGAAAATCCACATCTTTAGGTTTAGTTTTGTTCACCCCTATATAAACTGAAAATTGCAGATTTATCATAATGTACTTATTGTAGAAAATGTGAAATTGGAAGCTTTTTATTTTTATTTATAAAATTGCTTACCAAGGTAATTTAAGGATGTCTGCCCTTCTCTCCGTCTTGTGAAAAGTAATCGAAAAAGATTTATTTTATTTAATACCATTACTAGCACTGCGTTCAAATCCCGTTAAAAAATTTTATCGGGACGTATATAAATTTTAACAAGAAGGGGCATAACTTGATTAAGCGGACTAAATATTTGCTAACATCTGTATTAAGCAAAGTTAACTTAAGCCTTTGGAAAAATGATCTTATTAATACACTATTACAATATGAGATGTGTTACAAGCTATCAGACTTGACTATCAGAAAATTAATTTTGTGGAGAATTTGAGAAGAAAGTGAACAATATGTATTGTTAAGATTCTTTTATAAAGAGTAGTGCAAAGTACTTGTTATCATTTTCAAAATGCAATAGCTTAGAAACTAATAACTATAGTTTCATAATTTTTTCACACTGTAATTTACATAAGCCTAAATAATAAGTAAGTTAAATATTGTACTGGTCGGTGTCGTATTTATTAAGTTATCACAAAAATAGGAAGAAGAGGAAAAACATTTTAGATAAAAATTGTGGTTTAATTTAAAACGGAGTCAATTAAAATTCTTACTTACAAATTTAGGGTAAAGAATTACATATTTTAAGTTTGCAATAAATTTGACTATTATATGGAAGAAAGTAGTTACTTCTAACTAATTGTATATTTGGCTAATTGGTTATAAAATCTATAGAATTTGTATATAACGTCTTATATTTTTTCACCAATATTGTTTGAAAATTAAGCGATTTAAATTGAACTAAAACGTAATCATGAAATCACTGTAATACAAATAAGAGTAAATCATATAAATATTCAACATAATTGATCAATAAATTATAAAGTATTGCAAAACCCGGTGCATACAAATAATTCTACGCATTATAGTCCAAGCTTTTGTTTTACTTAAAGCAACTCAAGTATTATAATATATTTGAATATCATATTTTTTAATTACCTAAAATGCTAATATCTCCTCGGTTGGTTATTTGTTGGTATGTAACGGATTACTTATAAATGATGCAATTAAGAAATATCATCCTCAATTTGTACCAATCAATATAGCCGGAACTAATTAAATTGTATGATGTTCTAGCTTGTCAAGTACTTAATTTATTTGGGTATTTCTGACGATGAGTCATTTTAGCATATGGGTTATATATTTCTAAACTCCAATTAGTGCAGATTTGATACTAAGGATGTTGAAATATGCTTTCGCTATAAGTAAACTATTTAAAGAAACTTTTTGTACAAAAAAAAAAAAATCAGGGTTTAGTAGATCTGCAACACCTTAAAATATTTTACAAACATTTTAAATTTAGCTGAATATCTCTATGTAGCACACAGATTAGTATGTATCCAAATGTAAAAGTGAGGCTATGAGGCAAAATCGCAAGTCATTCCAAAGAGATAAAAACTCAATATTATTTTACTTGGATCAAAAGTATATATAATCATCTTTAACTGGGCATCATTAGTTTTTCATTGTGTAAAAACAATTCATTTTATAGCGTTTCAAAAATGACAAAAAGCATTTCGAACCACCCTCCACATTATCCACTCTCAGCAACAACATGAGGGATAATGTCGGCAAAAATGGAAACCATCTTTTAATATGTATATTTTTATATATTAAATAATGGAAACGCATATTATAATAAACCTTATAAGGTATCCAATTTCATTTCAATCAGTCCCAGAGTAAATACTTTTTAAAAGGTAAAATAACCATTAAAAGAAAACAATTAAAAAATAATTGTTTTTTAGTAATTCCCAAAATGTACACACATAAATTTTCGTGCATATTAATTTTTTTTACAGACTATCTTCTAACGTTGTTGTGTAGGGAAATCACATCAAAATTGTCTTATAATATTTTTATATTATAATACTAATATTTGAGTTCACACGTAAGATAATTCTCTTTGACTGCAAATTTGACACTATTTGCAAGAATTAATTTTTTTTCCCACAAATACATTTTTAATAATTGTTTTAAAATATCGAATAATTTCCAATATGTTCTAAAATATGTTCCAATATATTTTAAAATAGGAAACATCCTAAACTGCTATTGTTTTACAAAAAAATTTGGCCACACTTCTCTTTTCTTTGAGTTTTATCGATAAAGTAACAGTCTTTCTTTAATATTCCAATAGAAAAGTGACATATAAGCGATTAGTACTTACTTAGCAAAAACTTGGCAATGACATTTACTTATAGATATAGTTACTCTTCAATGACTACAACTTAACGTCTGCACTGTATAGAAGTAGCTTAATAACTATTCATTTCTAACCCGATATATAATTATTAAAAAAAAAAAAAAAATAAAATAAAAATGGATTTCAACTACGCAATTCTTTATATTCATAAAATTTTTAATTTATTTAACTCCAATCACCAAAATGATAATATCAATTAACTGAGAATAACTGATTTTGGTTTAAATTTCAATTATTTTTTTCTAACAAATTAATTAGAATTATGATAGAAAGTTTGGCCTAAAATCAACTAAGAATTTTATTAATTCTACAGTTACCTAACTCCCTCCATCAATAAAAACGTACTAATTTTATTATAGTTTTTATTATTTTTTTATTTATTAAATTATTAAAAATATTTAAATAATGTAAGTAAAATTAAAAAAATAAATAAATAGAGAAATAAAACTCCAAATTTAAATGGGGGAAATGAAACTTGGTATATAGTTTTAACTTAGCGTTTTATATATCTTGTTACAATAACAATAATTATGTATAAATAAGAATTTGAAACCTTTCAATACGTTCCAATAGCGATTTTCGTATAGTCCTATCACAGTGCCGTCCTATCAGGCGACATAGGATGAAATACCAGTAAAAATATTGAAAACATGACAGATGTCTGCAGAAATCGTCAAAAGTGATCAATATTAACTGACCTTTTACATACAAATAATCTTCAATAGAGCAGCTTGGATTTTGAAATGAAATATATCGACGCGTACATCTGCAAAAGCATCGAAATTATTAATAATCTCATCATATATTTCATTTTTGTACTTACAAATGATTATATATTAAACACTTCTCCGAGTTTCATATATAATCATACTGAATAAATCCTTACAAGACCATTAAATCAATTAGAAAGTTGATTACATTAATTAATAATATAATTAAATTTTACAAAAATTTTTCTGCGTATTTATGATTATATTTTTTAAAATATTTTTGAATCGTCTTAGAACTAAACTTTTTCCTATAATGCCAATGCTATAATGCTAGATTAATGTATATATGTGCACATTTCTTTTTTATGAATATATATTTTAAATATATATTAACAAATATCACAAAAATTTAACGCCACATTTTAATCACACTTAAATCACAAATTTGAATATCAAAAGCACTGTAAAATATTATTTCATCATTAACACCTATTTGAGAGAAAAAACTCCTACCCACATATAATTAATATTTAATTAACAATTTAATTCAATAATACTCATACGTCTAGTGAACTCTGAAAATTTGTATTTACTTATGTATATTTAGTAATAAATAATAAAAAAAAAGTAAAAATGTATAACAACTTTCTAATTAGTTTTAACCATGATAAAAAGAATATAAGGTGGTTTTATTCTCTTTTTATTAATTTAAAATTACTTTCTGACATGCTTAGGACGTTTATTTAAAAAAAAATGCTACCACATTGATATAAAATGTTCTTTTTTATAAATAAAATAAAAAATATTTCCAATTGTATAACAAAGTTTATACCAAAAATAAAAAAGAGGACAGAGTCAATCACATCTTCAAAAATATTATCGAAGTCTAAATGGAAGCCAGTATCCTATAAAAAGTTATTAATGGGAATCTCAACCAAATTATAGACATCAATGGATACTTTTTAAAAGACGCGAAGAAATCTCGTGGGTGTCAAAAGTGTTGATGATTCAAAGATTTGCGTATTAAGAAACAATATTTGATGCAACTCTTGACTAGGCAAAGGTATGAATTCTTCAATATAATATGTGTTATAAAAAAAAAAATAAAAAATTGTTTACAATCGCGTTATTAAGCTAGATTTGTATAGGAGTACATGCATTATATATAACTCCATCCGCCATTGCTTTACCGCCATTTACGGTAGACAGAGGAATTATAGCTTCTCAGAATGAAAGTCCGTCATTGATCATGATTAAAAAGAATTCACAATGCTTCGCCTTGTTCGATTAACAATGAGATGACGTAAACTCAGAAAAGGATAGCAGAAGTAGTAAACTGATATATATATATATATATATATATATATATATATATATCAGTTTCTTCGTTCTTTACTGGGCTGCTTTATATATATATATATATATATATATATATATATATATATATATATATATAAGGTGACATAACTGTAAACTACATTTTCTTCGTTCTTTTCTGAGCTCCTTTCTAAAGATTTTACTATTTCTGCTCTCCTTTTCTCCGTTTACATCATCTCATAGTTAATCGAAGAAGGCGGAGCATTGTGAATTCTTTTTAATAATGATCAATGATTTACTTTCATTCTGAGAATCTATAATTCCTCTGTCTGACGTAAATTAAAAAAAAATATTTACTTCCGTATATAGGTTGTTTTCCCCTTTAAATAAAAATATATAAATTGTTACATTTTTTCTGTCGATATAATATAATATTTAATTAAAAACTGACTCAGCTCTTAATAAACCGCGCCAAATTGAACTTAACAAAATGAGTTTTTGTTGAAATATCAAAGAAAAATTACAATTTTGTAAAAATATTCAATAGGAGATAATGTCTTATGGCGAAATTTTGTAAATAATTTTGCCTTATCTAAAATAGTGAAAAAATATAATATATTTTTGCAAAAGGTAAGTTGAAGGATTTTTGTTAACTTTGAAAAGTTTCAAAAATGAAAATTAAAATAATTTAATGAAAGTAATACGAATAATTTAAAAATCACCACACCAGAGATTTCCGAAGCGTTGTGACTCACTAGGACCTACAAATAAGTAAAAAACATCACAAATGAAGCAATGGATCGACTATATAAGACAACGAAGGTGGTCAACAATAATGATGCATAAATTATTAGAAGATGCCAAGCGATCGTAATGAGACTGCTCCAAGTGGTCTCAAGTCATTGAGCATTAAAATAGCTACACGTACAATCCAAGAAAGAGCTGTAAAAGCCGGAGTAATATTTTAGAGATCTGCAAAAGTCCATTTATTTTCAAGAAAAATAGAAAATCAAGACTGAATTTGGGCGAGAGTACCTCCACTCTACCTGAAATATATGGAACAGAATTTTTTCAGGCAAATCCAAGTCAGTATAAGCAATTTTGTTGAAATTAGAAGTACAAATAAGCCCCTTTATCAAGATTTGAATTCTCTATATTGTCAGGTTAATGTAAAGCATTGAGCCGACATGAAAAATATTAAGTGAGAAGAGCAACAGGAATAAGGTCAGGGGAGGCGTAGAGAGATTCACCTGTACCATTCTGGAAGCTTGAACAGCAATTCCAATAATAATGTATAAGCCTACTTGTTTAGTTTCTAATATAAACCAAAAATATTTTCTGATGTGGCCAAACATAGGGATTGTCACAGGATATTCTGTTCAACTATTTGTTCAATTAGTCTTCTCCAACAGTTTTTATACTTTTGAGTTTATTTGATGTTCTTATTGATTTTTCTTATAAATGTGAAAAATCCATTTCCTTTATTATGTTAGTTGGTATTTAATCTTTCTATATTGACAATAGTTTTCTTCAAAACCAAGAAAAACTTGCGTTTTAGTCAAATTAAATAAAAAGTAACTTTTGTTTATATAATTCCGGCCGACACTATATATGACTTTGATATATATACATACATATATTATATAATTTAGTTATACATTTTCAATAAAAAGTTCCCTTTAGTTCAAAAATCCCTTCCTAAAATATGGCAATATTTGTTTTTAATGTTTACGAAAAATAAACTTCAAAAACTGTAACAAAATATTGTACAATAAAAGAACATTTTAATATATTTAATACATGCCACTTAACACATGCGATTCAAGTTACTTAATCCAGCGAACGTAGATTTACTTAACAAATGTCTGACTGGATTAAACTGGTAAAACAAATAATTAAAATGAAAAAGATGAACATAATTGTATAAATATTAATAAGATTTTTTAAAGATAAATATAAATTATGAGACTGGAAACAAAATGAAGGAAAAAACAAGAAACATGAAATAATATATTTATTTAACAGTGAGGAAATGTAATAAATTTATCATTCAATTCATAGGAAAATATAAAGCAGCTTTAAATGATAAAGAAATGAAAAAGAAAACAGTATCTTCCATTGTCTTAGTAAAACAATAGAAAATAAATATATCCTACCCGAATATATGTTAGTCGAATGCTGAAATCATTTTTATATTTTACTCAAATAAAATTAAATGTTTCTTTATTTACACAAATAAACAATTACATTTAAAAGGTTTTTTTTCAACTTAAATAGTTAAAACATTTATTTGAAAACAAAAAGGATATAACAACTGAATATGTAATCTAGACATTTAAACTTCTTAAGGCTTAAACTCTCTTTAACACAAGCATCTACACACAGTTTAGCAAATCCTTTAAAAGAAAATTTAATTTTAACAAATTTAGTTTTGAGTTTTTCTTGTTACTTGCCATTTTTAAGGACGCTTTTCTTAACTGTAAAATGCTAAGGAAACATATATATTAGAGTTGAAAAAGATTAGTAGAGAACGAAATGGTTATAGTCATTATTTTCACATCAACAGCATGTGCGTAATATTATTTTATTTGAAAAATATTCTAAACCACATATGTTAAAAGATACCCTACTGAAAAATGTAATATAAAATGCAAAAATCTACTTTACACTTGACTTTTAAGAATAAGTGAAATTAGGAATTTACATATTACGAAATATTTGCTTATAAAGTAAAGATATGTTCACAATTGGTAAATATTTCATCTAAATTGCGTGACCACTAGTTTTATATAAGTATTGTTTGCCGTTGTTTGATTTTGCTACTATTTTATAAAAGAAAACAACGTCAAACAAAATTCAATAAAACGACAGCTGTGATTAATGATAAGTAAAAAATCGTTTCTCGTTAAAAAAGACAAATTAGGAAATATTTCATATAGTGGTCACGTCATTTTGGTCAAATATTTGACTAGTCTAAACGTGCCTTAACTTTTAGAAAAACATTTATGAAAAATAGGGTGCCCCGATGACCCAGTTGGTAGTGAGCAAGACTGTCAGTCTGGGGGTTGTGGGTTCGATTCCCACCAGATACTCTGGTTTGTTTCACTACAACGAGCACATGGTCTTCGTTTCCCTCGCTAGTTAGGATTAGAAGATAATTTGTAATTGTATTGTAATTAGTAAATAAATAAATAAATTTATGAAAAATGCTGATGAGTTATTCTTAATTAAATATTAAAGAAAAACATTACATTGAATCTTAATTGTTCTTAGCGTGTAAGCCATAAAATGTTAGCAAATTATTCTAAAGTGTAGTGTTCCTCAAATTTACTTTATACCAATGCACGATTATTTTTTAAGCTATGGTCGTTTAAAAAAAACCTTAAAGATTTCTGCTTCTAGATACATTTTCTTATAAATCTATGTTACATTTAAGATACACAAACTCACATGATGGTATAACTAAGTAGATTGCGTGCTGCCATATGGAAAAAAATCAAATGAAATAACACAGAGAAAAATAGAAATTTATTTTAATTACGAAATTGCTTATATTAGTTAAAATGTAGTAAAAATGATTTTGCTGAAATAATCAAAATAATACTATTAATAAAATTAAAATTGTTGAGTTTTTCGAATGTTTTGATTAAATTTTTAAATCAAATTAATTACATTTGTGATCAAAAATTTGCCAAAATTTATTAAAAATATTTATTAAACTACAGATATTATACGCTTCACAATAAAATGTGTAAATTAAATATATGTAATATATGTAATGTACCTAATGTAAACAAACAAAAATTGCAAAATAAATGTATAAATAAATCCTTTCGCATCACGATGTATGTTATCTTTCGCCATTTCAGCATGGATTTAGAAAAGAATGTTCCACTACTACTAACCTTTTTTAGTTCGCAACCTCAATTATAAGTGCACTTGATTCTGGTTTACAGACAGACGAAATATACACAGATTTCAGTATCCTATTATTCAAATTGGATAAACTCGGATTTTCTCCTGTTTTTCATAAATGGATTTCTACATATCTTAAAAAGAGATGCTAATGTGTATTATTTAGAGAATATATATCAAAAACCATTCCTGTTTTATCTGGTAGTCATCTCAGTCCCTTATTATTCCTAATATTTATAAATGATTTATCAGCATGCATTAAGAATTCTAGAATATTAATGTATGCTGATGATGTAAAGCTGTTCCATAGCTTTAACTATTCCTTACTCCAATCAGATCTTAGCAATCTTTATGATTGGTGTATGGTGAATCTAATGGATCTGAATTTAAGAAAGTGTAAACACATGATGCTCTACAGAAGAAGTCCAGTACTTAGCAGATACACAATAAATGAATATTAACTTGATCTAGTCGATGAATTTCTTGATCTGGGTGTGTTGCTTGATTGTAAACTATCTTTTAATTCCCACGTTTCACAAATCGTTAATAAAGCAAAAGGAGTTCTAGGTTTCCTCAAGCGCTGGGGAGGAGAGTTTAATGATCCTTATGTTTCCAAGCAATTATTCATATCTCTTGCAAGACCAATCCTGGAATATGTTTCCGTGATCTGGGATCCTCAATACGAAGTTCATATAAAGAAAATTAAATTGGTCCAGAAACAATTCCTGTTATTTTGTCTTCGTAATCTTCCATGGAATTTTAGTATTAATTTACCATCATATGAAAGTCGATTACAGCTTACTGATCTCCCTACTCTTGAAAGTAGGAGAAAATATATGAATATTGCATTTGTAATTAATTTAGTAAACGGTTCAATTAATTCTGAGTTCCCGTTTCGTAGGATCGAATTCGTAATCCCAAATCGTCCAACTAGAAATTATACTCCTTTAAAAATAAAATATTCTCGAACCAATTATGCCAACTTTGATCCCATGAGACGTATATGCAATCAATTCAACAGTTTTTCTCCATATATTGATTTCTCATTAAATTCAATCCGCATTAAGAGGAGTATTTTTAACTTAGTTAAATAATAAGTTTTTGTTATTGAATGATTATGAAAAATATTTCATTGTAAATAGCTTAAAGAATAATATATATGCTAGCCTGTAAGAAATTGTAATTTCATTGGCCATTAAATAAATAAATAAATTAATATACATATGAACGTGAGGTGTAGAATGTTATATTATTAGAAAAAAATCCCTAAATTCCGACGAAGGTTCCAATAAAGTTAATAATAAATGCTTCTAAGATAAATTTTATGATGTGGGTGATGACGCATCTGGAAAGCCATTAAATGCATAAGATTAAACATTATTTCTGTACAAAATATACGTTTTGTACAGAAATAATTTTTCAATGATACAGATTTGATACAAAGCTGGTACATGATTCTTTGGCAATTATGTCGAAACCTATTATGACTAACCCATTCACGAAATTCAGTACAAAGACCTACAATAATACAAAACACTTAAAGGTATCATCAAACATAAAACAGTGTACTTGCCGAATATTTACATAATTTTTATATTAAATGTAATCTTTGAAATCGATGGATGTCTTGCAAAATACTTTTCATATCGGTTGTTTCACATAAAATTGCATTTCATTGCGGCATATAAATATTTTCTTCGAAACATATTTTTTTTTAATTAATTTGTTTTAGTTGTTAATTTTTGTAAAAAAATACCGATAATAATATTAATTATATTATTTAAAAATTTAATTAAATTTATACAAATATATAATTAACAATTTACTAGGTAAATTTTATAGAAAATTTTTTTCTGTGTATGGCTCTGTAAAATACTTTGCATCCAGAGTAGCAATATTTCATTTCAATTTCAATTCTTAAAACATTACTTACATGCCATCACGTACATTTACCAAAAACAATACACAAACTTATTAAAAGACATATAAGTACATACGAAAATTGTAGCAGACTCAAGGAAAATATTTAGTACTTTAATAAAAATAAAATTCTATCTCAAAAGAAGAAGGAAGTAGAGAAACTTTTTAAAATGCCTTTTTTGTACTGAATCTCTGAACCTTTTTAAATTTATTCTAACACCGACTTTTATTTAAGGTGTCGTTTACTCCAAAACTGTTATTACAGAAATTTTTTAAAGAGAGGCTATCGACGAAGGCATTTTTTTATAAAATAATACTGCTCCCTCGTGTAAGATTTTCTTAAGAAAACCTATGTTAACTTTTTTGCGACCGCTGTTGCCTTTTCACACCATTAACTTTGCAATCTTCTAACTAATTAATTGTGAAATTAGGGGAAATTTTTTCACAGTTTTTTTAGATTAATATGTTGTCTTAAATATAAAAGTAAAAAAATGGGATTCTTTTAAATAGTCTGTCAATAATAGGGTATTGAAGCCATACAGAACATCTAAAAAGTTGGTGTTATTTTTACATCTGCTTCGCTAAAAAGTGTTTTTTATCTTATGGACATTTTTTAAAGGTAAATATCTTTAAATTTAAGCTAAAATAATTACAAGATGATATTCGCAAAAATGTCCTGGCCCTAAAATTGTACGACTACTGAAATTTTTAAGGCCCTGTATTTCGGAGCTAAAAATATCTTGATGCCCAAATTTGAATTTTCCATAACAATTACGAAAATTATCTTTGTGCTGAATTTCGTGAATGGGTTAGTCACAATTTTACTCACTTTGGAAGGCCTTAGAAATAAAATACCCTAATCACTTTCCTTTCAGGTATCTTCCATATACACTCACTCCTTGATTTTCACAATATAATTGTGATTGTGTGTGTGAATTTTATTATATTCTTCCTCTCCCCTTTTTCGATTCTCATTTATTGTTTCACACAAAACAAACAGATGTTTAAATAAATTCAGTAAGACTTTTTAAGGATTTTGTGTTGTCTATTTTATATATATTTAAATGATGTTTGTATATACATATAAATATATATGTTTGGGTTAATTGCTGGTATAAATCTGTATGTGTGAATATATTTTTCTTTATAAATGAGAAAATTATATAAAGAAGGATTTATAAAATTATAAACAGTTATTATTTTGAAATGTTATTAAATTAATAAATAATTAATGTGCTTAAAGTTAAAATGTCATTGAATGAAAATTAATTTGAAAGCTAAGTTTAAGATGTGGAAGAGTTTAAAATGTGAAATTAAAGTTAGAGAGCAAAAATGGTTTGGAAATTACTTACACATAAAAAATTATTACCGTATATTTTTCAATTAACATAGTTGTAATTATCATCATGTATCTACTAAATTTAATAAATATAAAATATAAAAATAAAATTTAAGTAATAATTTATTTCTCGCTTAAATTTTTAACTCACTCAATCATCTATTTGATTGATTTGATCAATTTTTTAATTGGAAAAAATGTTTTGTTTTTAGTTTTTTACAGTTTTTAGTAATTGATATAAATCGATATAAGAGGCGCAAATTAAAAAAATAAATAAATTATTGAATGAATTACTTTTTAATATATTTGGTGATTGGTGACTTTCGTCTGTGTAAATTATAAAATATTTAAATATTTTAATTTACGGTAGTGGTAAAAACATTCGGTACTGAACCTTGAAGTTTTTTTTTTTGCTTCTAAATATTTTTTAAAACTTTTTTTTTTTTTTTTTGTATATTTTAAAGTTTATTTTTTTTATCTCTCATGATAACAAGAGTTAATTATTTAGTAGGAAGTCTGAAGTCAAAGAATTTAAAACATTTGCAACCAATTTTTCTAGGTTTTTTTTATTGATCAGTTTACAGACGATTAGAAGTAACAAATTTATTTAATAATTTTTATAATTTTGGCATTTTATAAAGAAATTCATATTAGGCGTCATATATTAGTTATATTGCAGTTAATAACTGACAATATGCTGAACTTGTACCTAAACTTATTTTTTTTGGGTTTGCTATCTTTTTTATTATATGTGCGCCTTCAAATTGAGATAATTTTAAACATAATTTTATTTTAGCTCTTGTGGAATATAATTTAAATTTTAATACAGCAAATAAATATAAGGTAACATTTTTGACCAGATTTTCTTTTATGTCATCAAATAACTGTATTTTAAAATACGGAATAGTATATTCCTTTATTAACTAATTAGGCGACGAAAAATGATCTTTATTAAAAATTTATACATACTTTAAGTTTTGAAGTGTATAAGCTGTGTATGCATAGGTTGGATAACGTAAATTCATATGCTGGCTATAGTCAGTACTACAAGGGCCCTGTTAAATAATATTTTTAAATTTTCTAACTTATATTTCTTAAATATATTTGTATAAATTTGAACTCTTGGAAGTT
The DNA here is from genome assembly GCA_932274085.1 of Protocalliphora azurea. Classification (NCBI taxonomy): domain Eukaryota; kingdom Metazoa; phylum Arthropoda; class Insecta; order Diptera; family Calliphoridae; genus Protocalliphora; species Protocalliphora azurea. The sequence continues at coordinate 114,138,280 of OW026520.1, forward strand.
TCATCTCATTATTTTTTTGCTACATTGAACACAATTTTGACAAAAAAGAAAACTACTCTTAGATACTGTTTATCTAAAGGAAAGTAATCCATTAGCTGCATTAGAAATTAGGGTTCTTTTTTTCAAAATGATTTTCAATATTAAGAAGCTAAATAATTCTAGCCGCATTTCATAAAAATATCTTTATAACGATTTCAACTAATTTCATAAGAGTTCTGCTTGAAACAAAATTACGTTTCAAGATTCATAAGGTACCTAGCAAATTGTTAACTGTACTTGAATAGAATGCGCATATGGGCAAAGGTAACCAAACGTGGTGATATCGTGATTAAGCATTATAACCTACCAGACAAAATTAATGAAAAAAAAAAAAAAAAACAATTGATTTTTTGTGAACGTATAAAAATATATTATTATTCAATGATTAAAGAAGGGTATAAATAAATCAAATATTTTGCTATTCTGAAGTTTATTCAACATATTCGGAAATTGTAAATTTGGGAAAATATAGTTTATCCATATATACAACACTTTGCTTCCACTATTTCCGATACCACTAAGTCTTTATAACCTTATAAGTAAAAACAAGTGCGCCAATTCATGTTAAAACTATTATGAGAGTTATGCTCTTTTAAGTTAATTTCAAGAAGGACTTTTAAATCTGGTATAGCAATTCATGGTTACCGAAAATGTAGTATTACTAAATTTTATTAAATTCTGGCCATACCTATGTAATTTTTAAATGGTAAAACCTCTATTCTGGAAAAAATCTTTGTGCAGGAGCCAGGTGAAAAAAATGGACCGATCAGAACCTATTTCAGTAATCGTTTTTCTTTAACCACAAAAAAAAAAAAAAAGAAAAATGATATACTTATATTAAAGTGCCTTTCGAAAAAAAAAGATGTAAATGTACCCCACTAAAAATGAAAATTAGTAGAACATACTTATTTTATTCTCAAAATATTACGTCTGAATGTTTTCATTTACGTAAGCTGGACAAATTTTGAAAACAGCTCCAAAAATACTCATTTGTTTCAAGAGAATTATAAAAATCTTCGTTATAAGAAAATTAATTTTAAAATATTATAGGGGCATATCAACACTTGGAATATGCATTCGCGAAATATCAAGATTTTATTTTTTTTTCTGTCATATTTTCACTACATGTAGTTGTATATATTTCGGACATTTTTCAACATATATTGGATTTTAAGGTACCATTCGAAAAGTCTATTTTGATTTTATTGAAAATTATAGATAATTAACCCTTTAAAAGCAGTAGAGTAAATTTTATACATTTGGTTCCCAACAGATTAAATCAGCAATTTTTTCAAATAAGTTGCATGGAAGTATTTATTATATTTAAATATTAATGAATTTAGTAAAATATAATAAATTCTTTTAAAATCTCAGTCATAATGGAATAGAATAAAATATTTGAAGCTTATTCCCCATTTTATATGAATTTATAGTTTTTATAGTTAGTTGATTCCAAAATATTACTTTTGTTACAAAAGGGTTAAATGAATACATATATCAATAGCAGTATTGCCAGGAGATGAGAAAAAAATAGGCTTAATTGAACTTTAAAAAAGGCCAAAAAATAAAGCCAGTAAGAAGCTATTTTTAGTTTTAAAACTTATTTTTCACGTTCCCATAAGATGTTGATATTTGCTTAGATATCGTAATAAATTTATAAATAAAACATAGAACGGCTGCTAGCAAAATGACAAAATTAAAAATCGTTCAAAAAATTCACTTACAAATTTGGGTGTCATATAAAAAATTACTAAATTTTTTGAAATGATTAGCAATTTTACAACTATAATTCCTGTCTGATTAAGCATTTCCTAATTCTTTGGTTATCTATGGTTAATGAAGTATATTAAAAAATAATTATAATAATTGATTAAGTCTCGTTAAATTAGTTAAGTTATTATCTTTCCTGTGAATGAAGCACCGCAGGTGAAATGTTTTGTTAAATATAAATAGCCTCGGTCTTTCTGCGAATAAGTACACAAAAAATCCTTAAATGGATGATTTTGTAGAAAAAAAAAATAAACTATTTTCTTAGTTGTTGATATACTAATATTTTAACCTATTTAAGGCAATTTTAAGAAAGAAAAAAAACTAGAAAAATTCTAGAAACTAAAACGAAAATTTTGAGGTTAAAAGCAAAATAAAAAGGCTGGATTTAGCCTCAAAAAGGCTAAATAGGCAACACTGATGAATACTACTGAATAAGAACATAGCAATGATGGTCTAAAATATAAATTACGATGGCAATTTTCGTAATATTTAAAGTTTAATAAAATAGGTTTAAAAAAAATCATAACTAAAACCTTGTTATATACATAGTATGCAAGTATATAAGAGCAACTCAATTTCATACATAAAATTGTTGTACTAAATTTAATTGATGTTTTCTTTATTCATATTCGTCTTACTTAATGAATTTGTCATGTACATTTAATATAAATTTGTATCACCAAAAGAAGCACTGTTACTTTTAGTACTGTTGATTATTATTGTTTTTCTTTATTACACGCTCCTATTTATTTATTATTGAATTTTGTTGATCAATTGAAATAAAATATTGTTACGAAAAGGGTCGCCTTATTATTTGACCACTGCGTTGTTTTCATTCGCTAACAAAACTTCGTTTTAAGAGAATGAAAACTAATTAAAAAAAGAAAAAAACTGCCGATTATGTATTAGTCAACTTGTTTCTATTCCATATTACATTTTTTTATATTTTCAATTTTTATTTTTTCAAATGTGATATTTTTTAATAACTCGGAAACTTTTAATAAATTACGTTAGCATAACTTGAGGCTAATTTGAATTAAAATTATTCGGTATGTTATTAAATCAAATCTGGTAAATCATTGACCAGATATGTTGCAAAATTTGGTGTAACCTTATGAATTTTTAATGTAATAATTTATCGGAAGAGCAAGCGTTAATTAAAATAGAAGTGGTTTATTTGATTGACTGAGATATCTCTTCCAATTAAAAAATAAAGTTACTGCCATTGTAATGACATGTATATAGTCTATTAATAGGTTAAATTTGGATATATAAAAATAATTGATCCATTTTTATGAAATATGTTATGAATAATGGTCAGAATTTCCAAACAGAAAATACTGTAACCTTTGGCCAATTTGCTGCATAATCCAGTTATTACTCATTATGACTGCTATATATTTCGCTTCATCCAGAGTAGTCTAGCTAGAATAAGCTTCATATCATAACAGGGTATCAGAAAATCACTTTATTTGTTTATGATTTAAAAAAAAGGGAAATGTTTTGGAATGGGACCCATAAATTGAAAAAAATAAATGGCCAAACAATACTTTCGATAGACAATACTTTGAATAGAATGTATTGTACCTTGAAATCATAAATTTTTCATTAAAATAATAATAATAATAATAATAATAATAATAATAATAATAATAATAGAAGTGCATAAGGCGTTTCAGTAAAATTTTTTTTTTTTTTTTTTGATTAAACAAAAATTAAAAACGATAACTCTCTAAATGATTATACCTTCTAATTAGTATATCATGAGTAACGATATGTTCATAAACACGCTAATGAGCTTTTGATAATTTAAAAAAAAATAGCATATTCACACTTCCTTTCTGCAATGTATGTTAAATTTTATTAGTTAAATTTTTAAGTTAACCACTTACATTTGAATTATTTATAATTTCTAAAAAACACACCATTCCTAAATAACATCCTATTTTTGCTAAAATATATTTCCTCTTTCACTAATATTTTTCATATATTTTTTCAATTTTACTAACAAGAAATACGACAGGGTTATAATATATCAATTTCATTTAAAATTTAAATCAAAATGATTTCCCATTATTCATAATATAATCTAACAGACCGCCTGGTGTACAAAAAAAAAAAAAAACTAATACAAACTATAAATTTTATAAAAAAAAAGTTACAACTTTCCCTAAAAAATACAAGAAAATTATTAAAAAAAAGGGCAAAACAGCAAAAAAAGAAAAAAAAAATATAAATTACCTACTATCTAACACTTTCGGCAAATATGTTTGCTAAAGCAAGGAAAAAATAGCAATACATTAAACTGATTTAGTCTAATATCTTATGCGTGACATAAGCCATCAATAAAAGCCAAAGAAGCAACATGCTACAAGCAGACAACATCAATACCAATACAATCATAGCTAAACATAACATACAAGTTAATAAATATCTTTTTGCTAAAGCATCCCGTTCGACCTGAGTTTCGATATTAACGAATGTTCGCTAAAAACGTAGAATTTTCGATAGTAAAGATTTAGAGAATTTTCGAGAATTTGAAAAATATCGATTTCGAAAATTAAATTTTTCCCAATAAAATATTGAAGATTACTTGTTTAAATATAAAACATGTTTGTGCATGCAAGAGACAGACAAAGAGAGTTTAGTGTCATTCTTAAGTATCAGTTCAGAGCAGGGATGTAAAAATTAGTACAATTGTAGTTTTTTATGTACAGTTCGAGTCTGAAATGTACAATGGTACATCAATGAACTATCTGGTATAATTTAAATTTGTTTCTAATTTCAATTTTTTATATAATTTCTATACAAAATCATCTTATTTAAAAACCAAATTTCAATATGGCTTTAGAAATCTATAAAATTCTTTGGAGCTCTTTTAACAAGCTTACTTCCGTAAAATTGTCGAGAGAAACTTTACCCACAGGGCAATAGGAAAACCAAAGTCATAATTCGATTTTTGGATGAGCTGTTATGTAACTAAAATTATGAATTTCATTTTTAAAATGTCCATATTTCAAAAAAACTGAAATAGTTTATCATTTTATGATTAATTAATTTATTTTAAAATTTTTTATCCTTTATTTAACTGAATTATTTTATAAATAATTTAAAATTTTTAATTATTTGTTTTTGGGGTGAATTCCCAGGATCTCGGGAGATTTAAAAATCAATCAATCAATAAATCAATAAATACTCTACTTGGATTATTTTTTAAAGATTTTGGTTTGCGTGATATTTTCGATAAATTCAATTATTTCTTTTCCAAAGTATAATTTTATTTATGCGGGCAAATTTTATATTATAAAAGCTGCGAAATTTAGAATATCGTAAATTTCATCACATAGTAAAGAAAAGAACTAAAAAAATTATAATTTTATTCTTTTTTATGATTCTTGTCCGTTTTTTTTTTTTTTTTTTTTTGAAGTTCTTCTTATAAAACTAGGTTAAAATAATTAAAAAATAATATTTTGTCTTTGTTAAAAGATAAAAAAAAAAATACTTTTAAATCTGTGAATTTATATTTCTTTAGTATTTATTCACCTTTATATCCTATTGAAAATGATCCTTTTGGAAGTAATTATTAATAACTTCCAAAAAAGTACAAAAAATGCACTTAGTTATATTTTTGAAGTAGTGAAAATTTTCGTTTCTTCAAGGTACTTATTACACAAAATTATAGTGGGTCTTTCTTTGATTGTAATGCTTCAAGAGGGACGTAAAGCTATTGCTTGTGTGACATAAGAGTAGGGAAGAAGCACATTTGTCATTGCCAATTACCTTGAAAACGAGGTAATAATTTTTGTGATAATTTGATAGGAGGTATACTTGATTAATTTTTTTCGATACTTTTGAAAATATTTCGCTGTTGGTATTTTCTATGTAACTTTCAGATTCTGTTCAGAGTTATAAATTTGATAGTAATGAATAAGAATTGAAAGCAAATTAGTATATATATATGAGACGCTCTAATATATATATATATATATATATATGTATATATATATATATATATATATATATATATATATATATATATATATATATATATATTAGAGTGTCTCATAGACTTTAATATTCGGAGACATATTGTCATCAATAATTTGTATTATTAATATTAATTGTTTAATAAAAATTATGACGACATTAAGAAGGATATTTATGATATAATTAAAGAAGAAATAAAAAGCATATATTGGCAGGATTTATAAATTGTTATTATTGTTAAATGATGTCCAATTTGGACACCTTAAATAAAAAATTTAATTTTATAATTATTATATTAATAACATTAATATAAGTTTAGTTTTAAAAGCATTGCATTAAATTCTGTTGCATGAAGTTAATATCGTAATATAAAATAATGTTGTTATTACTGAAAATTATAGCATTCACTACAAAATCTAAAGTGTTAGCTACAAATCTTTGGATTTTCCACCAAAAACCGAAGTTTTGTCTAATTAAAAATTCTAATTAACACTTACTTGCATTTTAACTATCGTGAAGTGAACTATTACTTTTGTTTTATACTTACCCTTGAATTGTAACTCAAACTAAAACAAATTATATGAAAGGAAAATCACACGATAAGGAGAACTAATAACAATAATACACACATTATTACAAATGCCATTATAATTAATTAAAATATTAAAGGTAGTTTTTATATTTATTTGTTGTTGTTTATGTTATTTATAAAATCAAAAATTTTTTTTATTTGAATTTAATTTTATTTTTATATATTTTCATTTCTTATTACCCACCAAAAAAACGATCAAGTGCTTCAAAAAAGAAAATTTTCACCACTTCAAAAGTAGAACTAAGTACGTTTTTTTTTTTTTGAAGATACTAATAATTATTTCCAAAAAAGTGAAAATAAATTAATTTTTTTGTGACCAAAAATGTTAACAATTTCTAAGAAAATGAAAATTTCACAAATTATAAAGCATTTTTATAATATTTTTATAATGCTGAAACAGAATTTTCAAAAAAGAAAAAAAAATATAAACATCGTTTTAAGAGAAGTAAGTTAAAAAGCAATGAACAACAAATTTAAAAGAAAAATATCCTACCAATAACAACCATGGGTTAAAAAAAGAACTTCTGCAACTATCTTTCAGCACTAAGTACTTCCTCCCAATAACAATACAATGTTAATATCATGACTTTTCTAGCTCTTTTTTAGTTCATTTCTTGCTGGGTCATTCTTCTATCCATAATTGTAGTTTTATTCATAAATTGGGAGCACTTTTATCTTCATTTAAGTTAACATGTATAATTCTACATATTAACTCCGAAGATATGTATATTTAAATTTTGAATAAAATTTCCTAAGAACGTTAGCAATAAAACATAGCTACGAGTACTATATTCTTTATGTCGGTGAAAATAACTTGAAACTTCAATATTCTATTTTGAATCAATTGTGGCAAAAAAAAAAAGTACAATTTTGCCTGCTTTTTAGTATAATTTAAATATTTCAATTGACTTCCCTGGTTCATAGCGAACGTTTGTAAAATATTGCACTTTCAAATTTATGATGGTAGTTAAATTTTCACTAATTTTTAATAAAAGATAATAAAACAATAAAAATTAGAAAATGTGGTAAAACTAAGTTCACACTAATATTTTTAATAATATTTTGACGATTTTTGCAAATATTTGCTTTGCGTAATGTGAACATGAAATATTTTTACGACTCAAACAATATAACAGCTGATTTTGTACAAACAAAACTATTTGGCTTAATGTGAATAATGAAAAAAATATAAGATCAATCAGCGGCAAATAACAGTTGATGTGATGGCTGGGTTGAGTTTAAAAATAGTTTTTCTTTATGTGCACATACTTTAAATTGACAAAAAGGAGATGATAAATTTATATTTTATCTATTAGAATACAGATTTTTAAATAAACTTTCAATATATTAATATTTTTTCTTATTTAATATCATACAGATGAAAGTGTTGTGCAAAGAAAACTGTGCAGTTTTGTAAAGTCAGAGTAGTTTTGTTAATGACGAGAAAAGCAAACAGGATTGTTGTTGTGTATAAACGAAAAGTACTTGTAGAAAAAAATTTAAATATATATTTTTTAAAGTAATTGTTACTAATGTGTACATAAAATCTTATAAAAAATTTATTTTAAATTTTTCGTATTTCCTTTATTATCTAAATATTTTATTTGTATATTTTATAAATATTTATATTTAAAAACATTTACATTTAAAAACATTATCTTTACATCCACATATTCCGAAATTCTCTCAGAAAATTTTTCTAAATTGATTAAAACAAAATAAAAAAGATTTTTCCACAAATTCGTTTAATAATTGATGTCATATAAACTTATGGTAGTTGTGTGTTTAGTTAAATAATTTTAAGTAAATGATTTGCATCTAATCCTAACAGGCTTAAAGTATTTCCCCCTTCTCGTATTTTACGATATTTGATAGCTGTTTCATCAACAAAAAAAAAAAAAAAAAAAAAACGCCAAATAAATGTGCGTAATGTGAACTACTCTGTATTTAAGCTATGTTCACATTTGGCAAATATATGATCAAAATTGCGTGACCACTAGTTTTACATAAAAATTTTTTACCGGTGTTTGATTTTGCAAATGTTTTGTAAGAGAAAACAGCGTCAAATAAAATTCAATTGCCATATGGGTACGCCAGGCTCAACACAGAATTTTTTATAGTAGTATTTTCCTTTGACAATTTTTTCAAGAAATATAATTTTTTAGTGTAAAATATGTTTTCCCGGAAAACTGTCCATCAATGAAACTTTGAAGAATATGGGTGTGAAAACGATGAATATATCAGAAGAATTTTTATCAAATAGCCTAAAGATTATAATGATATTTGTGACGAAGGCGATGCTGGTAACATTTCTCAAAGTAATATTCCTTGTTTAGACTTCGAAATATTCCTTTAGACCAAAATATTGTTTATCATATTGAATATAGGAGAAAAATTATAAATCGGAATTGTTACATATCTAAATGGCATTAGTGTTAAAAATTTTGCTCAGCTTCAGCGTAAATAGAAAGAAAGCCTTAGTTAGTTAGAGTTTAAAAATAGCCATTTACTATTCTATAAATGAGAATCCAATATCCAAAGGCGAATACGTAAAACAATAAATTTTGATGATCATGAAGGTTTTTTTTTTAATGTACACATTTTCTTCTTACAAAAAATTTCTATGTAGTGATTTACATGACCATATGGTAACGGCCCATTCTGCCCGATCTAGGAGCCAAAACAAAATTTTATATAATACGTAAATTTTCTTACGTTAATTTTCTTATCTGAAGCAAAACACATTCCTGGCAAATTTTGGTTAAGTGAGCTCGTTTACCCAAAAATTCCAGTGAATAGAGAAAAAATTGAGAAAGTAGGTGGTATTTTTGCATTAAAATTTTATTAAAAGTGTACTAAAAACAAAAAATACTAGTATCTATAACAAATAGTAAATCACATATATTTTGTTAAAAACTGATGATTTTTGTTGCTCTTTTATATTTATTTCAGTGTTAACAATTTAGCTTTTTTTGGATAAATCTAGCCTTTTTATTTCGCTTTTAGCCTCAAAATTTTCATTTTAGCTTCTATCCTTTTTGGAACGAAGAAAATATTTTTTTTTTTTTTATTATCTACTACTAATTTTATTATCCAAATCAAGAACAACTAATATACTAAAATACTAATAACTTATATCATGGAATTATTAAATTGATTATTATAATTATTTTTTTATTTGCATCATTAACTATAGAAACTATTTATAAACATAATTTTAGCAAATTTTTATAAAAGCGAAAACTCACCCAAAAACTTAAAAATGCTTAATCAAAAAGGATTTATAGTTTAAGAATATCGAAAAGTCACTTCAAAACATTAGGTAATATTTTATATGAAATATATTCCAAATTTCCATGGGAATTTATTGGGTGATTTTTCATTTCGCTTATTTTAATGACAGCTTTTCCATGTTTTATTTATAAATTTATTACAATATCTTTAAAAAATATAAAAGAAATTAAATTAAAGTAAAAATTTTAACTTTTTTCGGGCCTTAATTTTTCGGACATTTAACCTTTTTTGATATTTTTTAGAGTTGAATTTAGCCTGTTTATTATCTGCTTCTGGCAACACTGGTTTATTTATTTGCAATAAGCAGTCGTGGTTATATTACTGGATTTTACAATTTTTCCGTTTGCGTCTTTTTTTCATTTGCAAATTATTTTGAGAGCACAATTTTAAATTTAATCAGTAAAAACTCAGTCTGCTAGATTTTACTGGAGAAGTAAAAGAACGCATATATTGTTTTAAATTTTAAATAAATCATATTTGTAAAACTTTAATAAGATTTTAATTTTAAATTGAGAACAAAATGGAAATGAAACTTTTTAATAGTATAGATATCGAGTAATTTTCAATATTCTTTAATTTCGAAAACAAATCATTTACGATTATTTTTACGTTTCGCTATTGATATGGCTATTAATACGATAAACAAATTTTAGAGAGCGAAATATTTCTTCCTATAAAGGTAGTGACGGGTGAGTTTAAACAGCTCATATTCGGATTTCCAATGATATTCTTTCTGTATTGTTTTGTCGGAGAAATGTTTTCGAAATGTTCGAAGGCGATATCATTCTCAAAGTTCGTGGTCAGCTGGGATAGAGTTATTGCAAGAATTACATTTATTTTAGCATGTTTTTATTGTGTGTGTGTGTGTATAAAGTTACCTTATTTCTACAAAAATGTATACTTATCTAAAAAAAAATTTATGTATTAAATTTTTTTTTATTTTCTTTAATAAATGCAAAAGAAAAATTACAATATTTCCTTCTTTTCTATATATTTTGATGGAAAATATACAGTAAAAAGAAACCTTTAACTTTAATGGAAAAATATTTGTTATTTATTTAATTTTCTATATATTATTTCAGTTTTTTTTTTTTGTGTTATATGCTTGTATATATTTATATAATTTTGTTCATTTTCTCTTTACTTTTTAGGTGGTAAATTCAAGACGAGAAACGGATGCTGGTGTATATTGGTGTGAAGCTAAAAATGAGCTGGGTGTTGCACGTTCACGTAATGCGACATTACAAGTGGCGGGTAAGTTCTCTAAAAATATTGGAGAGAATTTTTTTTTTTTTTTTGGTTTATTTATGGGAATTTTAAGTATTTTTGAAATTGGTAATAAGGAAGTAAATATAAAGTTAAGGAAAATAAAATAAAGAGAAATAGCTACTATTAAAAACTACAGCAATACGGTAAACTTTTCTATGAGATCTGTATATAATTAAACCTATTAAAATTTTCAAAATTATGTGTAAATTTAAAAAGTTTAGATGTTCTGACGGCCACTTTTTCCTGCAATTCAAACATACTTTAAGTCTTATTATTTGATTCCAACGTTCATAACGCCTATTATTTGATTTTGGTTTTTTTCTACTTTTTATTAAATCAACAAAATCAAATTTCTAATAAAAATATTTAAAAAGAAAAAATAGTCTTCCTTTTTTATATATTCTCTCCAGTTGTGTGTATGCATGTTTTTAAATAAGTTTGTTTTTCTCCCAGTTCTTATAAATATTTAATATTTCTAAACCACATTTGCCACAAATTTAACCGCTAGGGGCTGTTTTATTTCCACATTCAATGTCATATATAAAACCAATCCTGCAGCACAAACAAAAAAAGTAAAAAAAAAAAACAAGTGAAAATGTTATATTCCGCTTGGCCGAATCTATATCTCCACCATCAGCAACTTTTTAAAATTTCACCTTATATGGGAGGTGGGCGGTAAAGTGAGAGTATCAGGCACATTTTTGGTTTTTGAGTTTATATCCGTCCTCGAAATATCTGTACAAAATTTCGTTGTCGTACATGACATTGTTTAAAAGATATCAGCAGAGAAGTTTGAACTGAAGTTAAGCGGACGCCCCGTGCCTCTAGTATTTCGCCCATAATTTTTTTCAACACCTAACATACCTCCTATAAAACAAATATTTGAGCCAAATTTCATCCCTCTTGGTAGTTCCCCCGAGCCATGTCTTACTTTTAACAGACAAATGAACTGTCATAGCTTGATCGACTCAGAATCTTATAATGACCCAGCATATACAATTTATGAGGTCTTAAATGATTTCTTCGATATGTTACGCACGGAATGACAAACCTAAAATCTTTTCAATGGTGGGTATACAAATCGAAATAATAAAATAACTTCATGAAGGAATCGAGAAAAAATTGACATGTAAGAGTAACAAACTGACACATTTTTACAATACACGAAGACATTCATACAAGAAAAAAATCAAACAAAATAAGATAAAATGTGCAAAAAATAAAAAGAAAAAAATCGAAGAAAATATAAAAGAAAATATATACCAACGTGCTATTCGTGATTTTTATGCAAATATTGCATATAAACCTTTTTGAATCCTTAAAATAATTATATGCTCAAATATACATATGTATATTAGACTGTATAAAAATTTACCGACTTTTGAATTTTGAGCGGGAAGTACGGTCAAAAGCCTAGAATGGTTCTTAGTTATAATTCCATAAAATTTTATCGAAAATCAGATAAAACAATTGCTTATTAATGATGTTTTCCTTAAAAATTTTAAACATTTAAAATTTTCAATTTTATCTCTTTATTTTAAAAGTAATTCTTATCCAATTTTTTTTAAAGACTCCAGAATATATTTTTTATGGCATGATTTATCTTATTCTGAATATCAGTGAATATCAGTGGCTTTATAACTAAAAAAAAAACGCAAGAAACGCCTTCTTGCCTAAACCACAAAATTCAAATCGCAGGTACGGCTTTGTAGTACAAGGTATTGACCTAGTTCTTTTTTAGTTTTATTTCCTATAGTGTTAACTATAAATATGCAATGCTTTATTCAGACGTTTTTAAGATCCGTTAAATAACAAAATAGTCTTAAAAAATCAGCATTTTTTATCAAACATGACAATGAGTTTGAATTATTCTGGAGAAACAGAATAACTTAAACACTTTTTATATCTTGTTTGGTAGATAATTATACATAGATTACGATTTTTGAACAGCTGGTTACAAAACAAAGTACTTAATATCAAAAATTTTTCAAAATACTGCGACAAAGCCATATTTTCCCATATAAATTTCAGGTCCGAGGTGGCACGGGTTAATATTTTATTGAATTTTATAAGAAGTGAAATGAACAACTTTTTGGTGTGGGTTAAGTGTTATTAAATAAAGTTATTACTAATTCGTTAAAATTATCAGGACATTATAGGAATTTTATGTATGTATATAATGGATATTATTAATGATTATTAGTAATACTCTGATGTTTAGAAAAATATAAAAAAAAGTTTTAAATCATTTTAATATTGTTAATATAGATTCAATTAAATCTGCCATTGCTAAAATTAGTTTTAGAAATTTGGCATAGTAAAAAAAATCACAAAAGTCGTTGCAGAAAATGGGGTTTACAAGAAGGCTTATTTTATCTTGGTTATAAAACAGGGCAACACAAATGTTATTTATTTTCTGTGGCATGGAATTTCTCAGTCAATTTAGATAATAGTGTTCCTAAATTTCTTAGCCTTTAAATTACTTTTTTAGAATTGACTCTAGTTTTTGAGTTAAGAATCTTAATAAGGTTGCGTTTCATACTGCAACCAGCGTTACCGTTGGACGTTTTAACTACCTGTCCACTTTTTTGACCCCTTTTTTAAAATGGAACTAAATGGCGAATATTTAAGATTAAAATTAAATTGTATAACCCGTTATATAGTAACTTCAATGAAGAAATTAATTATTTTGGGGGTTGCTTCACTATTTCACTAAAGTGTTCAAAAAGGGGATTTAAAGTAAGTTAGGAAACGGGATTTAAAAAAGGGAAGGGAATTTTTTGAAAAAGGGGCCAACTGCTTCAATAACTAAAAAACTCCTTAAAATTTGTATATTTTATAAAACCCAAAACAATAATAAATATCGTATTTTAGAAAAACTATTAAATTCAATTGTATTAATAATAAAATTATTTATAATAACCAGATATATCACTGATATGCAATTGCATGTTTTTCCTGGACGTTGAATGAAATCATCAAAAATATATTTACCTGTTTCAGAACAAATTAGGCATTTAGGCATCGATGTTAAAATTTGGCATTTTTTGATTTTTGGTGCATATTTCTAGCATAATTTGTAACTTTTAGAGCATACTTAACCCCATTAAAGCATATCTTGATATTTTGAGGATAATTTCTTTATATCTTATATTTTTGATTTTTTAATTCTATAAAAAATTAAGAAATCCAATAATATGTAGTTTTTAAAATTAACTTTAATGGATACCATTTTATTGTTGGGAACCTTGACTTGTAACAGCAAAATTGAAGATTTAGAAACAGATTAGATCTTATTTAAGAAGCTTTAATGAAGATTCATTAAAAACTTCTTTTGAAATGTAATATAAAGGACGTATTAGCTTTTAAACTTGCCCTAATAGCATATATATATATATATATATATATATATATATATATATTAATGAAAGCATATGACAATTTTGATAATTTCTGAACTAACAATAATGTTTAAAATTAGCTGGGTATGCAAATGGAAGACGTATTTATGTAGTATGATAAATAAGAATCAAATTTCGACACAGTTGATAAATTTCAGTTTATTAATATTTTATAATATACAAATATTATTAAAACACTTTGTTTTAATGAAGAATATAATTTTAAAAATTACAAAATTTTATTGTTTTTTAAGTGCATATTTTTGCGATTTTAGAGCATATTTTTCGTTTCTTACTGCATATGTAATGCATGAAACTCTTTTTTTTAAGAGCATTTTATTATTACAAAAATAAATAAATAAAATAGGTAAAATAAAATTCTCTTTTTTTAATTAAACTTCTGTACTTTTTTTCTTCACTAAAACTGCAGTCTTACGTATCCCTATCTAACAAATTTAAAATTGAAAGCAATTTACAAAAAAGACATTTCGCCGAAGCACTGCTGTGAGCCAAAGTAAGAATATAAATTTTGTATCTTTTTAAGACTTTCCAATCCGGTGCAAAAGATTCGGCATTTGATGTTTTAAATAGTCGTTCATAAATTTTATCGTTAGCTTTAGTTTTTAATACTTTTAGTTCATTTATAAATTCTTCGCGGTTTTTTTTTAGTCAATGTATTAATTTCTTCGTTAGGATTAATATATATTGGGTAGAGATATTTCAAACAGCTTAATTTTTTTTTCATTTAGTACATGGTCTTAAAAACTCGCCATTTAATTCCATTAAAAAAAAAATGGTTCAAAAAAGTGGGCAGGTGATTGAAAAATGGGCAACTTGTTACTAAATATACCAAACGGTAATGCTTAGGATGATCAACACGTTATTTCAACTGGATTTAAAATCGGTTTTTCTAAACACAAAAGCCGGTTTTGTAAATAATATTTTATTAAAAAGAAAAAGAAAAACATTCGTACTATATACTAATATTAGAGTGAACATTTATGAAAAATTTATTAACTGATTAATGTTCATAAACTTAATTTCTTGTTATGTTTTATTAACATAGTTTAAGGTTAAATTGAAATTAATTTTATAAGTTTAAAGTAATAATAAAGTAATTTTAACCTTGGATGAAATTCGCATAATAATGGAATTAGTTTTTTTTTTCTTGTAACACCTGTAACATACTGACAAACAATTTAAATATTTTATGGATTTTATTAATTCAATATTTGTAAAAAAAATATATATATTACTTCACTTTTTAAAGGAGTAGTACGAGTATTTGGAACAGGTTTATCTGCAAAATCGATTTAGCCTTACCACACTGTGAGATTTTTTATAATTAGCTGTCCAAAGTTCTAAATTTTATTTTACTGAATTAGAATTTACTCTAACATATATTTAATATATAATAATCAATACATTGATAGAAATAAGATCGGGTCATATTTTAGCCTATAGCTTCTCAGAATTACTCAGAATTATTCCAGAAAATAAATTTTAGTTATTTCGGATACCTATGTACTATTGAGTAATTCCATTTTAAATTTATAAAATGTTAACCCTTGGTTACCGGTTGTGAAGCGGAGGATACAGAGGCGTGTAAAATGAATTTTTCGTTTTTTTTATTTTTAGAAATGTAGTAACTCTATAGCTTTGAAGGATTCTAACATATTTATTTAAGTGGCCATAACTCTTTTTATATAAAAAATATAAAAAATATATATTTTTTTCCAGTGGATTTGTCAAAGCTTGTATTTTAAGATGCCTTATAAAAATTTTGAAACTATTTTTATTAACATATTTTTTGCAAGAATTTTCTTTAATGACGTGTATCTAAAAAACTCCACCTTTCATTTTTTTATGTTTGTTTGGTAGCCATACTTGCTACAGAGAAAATTTCAGAGAGGTCAACATTTTTTTAATTTAAAATAGAATTCCTCTATTTTACAAATTATTGTCACTTCACAGAAAAATAATTATTGAAAAATTTGGTTCCAGTAAATATTTTGACGTTTTAAAGGATGTTTTTATATTTTAAAGATATTGATAAAATAATTGACCTTTGGTCGGCTAAATCATTAAAATCTCATACTGTGCATAGTTTCTGTACACATTAGAAAAAAACTTAATCTTATTTTGGAGGACTATATTTTTACCTTAAGTAAAAATTGTTTCCAAAAATAGTTATATTTAATAATTTTAACTTCTATATTATAAGATTTGTTGATTTTTTAGAACAATATAGTATTTTGATGGAAATACTTATTCAAAAAAAAAAAAAAAAAAAAAAAAAAAAAACGTTTAACCGGTTTTTTCGGAATTTTAAAAATATTCTCAGAATTACTAATATTCGAACTATTCGAAAAACGGTTTCTCCAAATAGTCGAATAATCGATCACCCTAGTAACGCTGTTCTGTATTCTCCTTTCCATAACCTGTTTTCATGGTACCAATACGATATGAATAGGGGCTATACGCTGAGTGCTGGTTCAGCTAAAAAAATCATGAAAAAAAGAAAATATATGAAAACAATAAAAAAAATATTATTCAAGAAATAGAATTCTAAACCATATTTTCTATTTCTATAGTCCTTCTTATCATCACAAATTCAAATAATAACAATAAACATTTCAATATACTACACAATTGTTGATTAATTTATTGATGACAGCATCAATGTTTCCTGTAATTTTCATTACAACAAAATACCTTGCAATACAAAACAGTAACTATAAAGATAAATTTTAGCAGCCAGATAACAGGAAATTAAATTATTTTGCTTTTTGAAAGTTTATTATATTTGTACAAAAGCGATAATGAGAAAATATTTTTTTTATTAGCAGCAAATTTAAAGGCCTTTAAATCAATTTCAATTTATTTAATTTCCGGTTTTCTTTTTATTTTTATTTGCACACCTAATATTCATTATATTTATTGTATAATAATATAAATGTACAAATTGATTTATGGTGATTTAATAAATATATGGAAAACAGAAACAAGATTTATACGAAAATATTTTGTTATGTTCATTAAATAAAAGATTGGTAGGTGTAAACTTTTCTTACAAATTTTTAGGATATAATATAAAAACAGTGTTGCCAACCTTGCCTTTTTAAGGCTAAATCTTTTTTATTTTGCTTTTAGACTCAAAATTTTCGTTTGAGATTTTAGCTCTTTTTCTAGAACTTTTCGACCAACTGGACGGTCTTAAAAAGGCTAAAATGTTATTATTTCAACAAAGCAGAAAATAATTTCTTGTTAGTTATTACTAATTTTATTATTATAGAATCATCCATTTATACATTTTTATATATTTATTCGCACAAAAATTTTAGATTATATATATAATAAAAAATTTCGTCTGCGGTGCTCCATTCTCTAAAATAAAAATGCTTTAAAAAATTTTGTAGAGTTACTAAGTTAATTAGTATAACTATTTTTTAATATACTTCATCAACAATAACAAAATTTATGAAAATGATTTAAAAAATTTGAAAATGTTTAATCAAAAAGCTATTATGGTTTAAAAATGACGAAAGACCATTGGGTAATTTTTAATATGAAATATAATCCAAACCTGTATGACAATTTTTTGGGCGATTTTTTATTTTCATTTTATTACAGCTTCTTAAGAAAAATATCAAAAACTAATGAAAACGGTAAAAAATAAGTTTCTAATTTTATTTTTTTAAGTGAACTTTTTTTTTCATTATTTTGTTATGCATCTAGCCTTTTTTGACCTTTTTAAAATTCAATTTAGCCTCCTTTTTCTCATCTCCTGGCAACACTGCATAGGGGTAAAAAAATATATTTTCTTTGTTAAATTTAGCTAAATGAAATTTAAATATATTTCATATAAATTTTTTTTATTATTTTTTGACTTTATAAAGTTTAGAAAAAACACTTTATTTTACCTTTTAATGCTTCATTTCTTTTCTACAATAAATTTTTTTTTTTGGTTAGTAAATATATATATATATATATATATATATATATATATATATAAGTCAGCTTGATTTATTTCCTTTTTATAGCAATTTTTTTATATGTTTGTAAAGCCATCTTTTCTATTTTACTATTATATAGAAATTGCGAATAATACTAAAGACAAAATGCATATAGAAAAATGGTTTTAAATAGTTAGAAATACCAACAAGAGAAAATGTGAAAAAATTAGAGGTAAATCCTCCACTACTCCACTTACAACAGGAAGTATGTAGCGTGTAACAAAAACTTGTGAATTTTCTTTTTTTTCCTAATGGTCAGATTCTGCAAAAAAAAAGGTCCCACATTAAGTGCAAAAGAATGACAAGACAGATTTGCAAAAGTGACCACAGTTACGTGGCATAGACAACAAATCTTAAGCGCAAAAAGAAAAATCAAACGAAACAAAAAAGTATGAGAAAGGTGTTTCATTTTAGCATTCTTTGATAAAGTTGTGAAAAAAATTAGAATATTTTGTGAAAAAATGAAAAAAAGTATAATTTTTTTTTTTTTTGGGAGGATTCATAAATCATTTTGATTGTCTTCTTTAAAAAAATGAAAATGTAATTTACATTTTACCACATTTTTAGGGAGTGTTACCTTCTATGCAGATACTTTTTTTTTTTAGCTATAGTAAATCTATCTAGAGAAATTCTTATGTATTGGGTTGTAGAGAAAAAAAAATTTAATAGAGTAGGCAATTTGTTTATAATTTTTGGATACAAATAATTTAATCTTGTCTAATAATTTTTAAATTTTATTCAGAAACATAAATTTTATAACTTTTTATAGTAATTTAAAAAAAAAAACGATTTTTTATAACGAATTAAAATACTTTTATGTTAATTTTCCAAACTTAAAATAAAAAATAGAAAAATGTATTAATATTTTTTATTTTTTTTATGTTTTTTTTTTTTTTTGTTTCATTTGATCAAGTATCTGCTAAAATTTTATATAATTAGAGAAAAATACATTTTTAAAAAAGTAATTTTTTAAAGAATTATTTTTTTCAAAATAGACAAAATTTAATGTTAAAGAAAGAAAAAATGTGTCAATTAATTCGTTCAATAATACGCTGGTTCAAAATGACACTTTTTATTTTCATTCGAAAAAAGTTCTAATGTGGGCTGTAGATCGTTTTAAGAATATCAATTACATAACAATTTTAAAAAACTTTAAAATACCTCCAAACTTTTGAGATATTGCAAAAAAAACTTTTTGCGGTAGTGCCTGCTTTAATGATCTCGTAGCTCCCTAAGTTTTAAATCAGGATTATTGATTTGAGTTAGAAGGGAGAAGAAAGTAGCTTTTTAACTATATTAAAATCGTTTATACACAATCCAAATAAGTAATTATTTATTCTGTATTTTTAAATTAATTTTCCCCTTTTTCGAAATTTTGACTTTGATGTATTTTTTTATTTTTATACCCCACACCACCATGTTCGTAACGCACATACACCTTAAAGTATACCAATCGACTAAGAATCACTTTTTGAGTCGACCTAGCGATGTCCGTCCGTCTGGCTAGATAAACCTTTTGCACAAAGCACAGGTCGCAATTTTGAAAATAATTTAATGAAATTTGGCACGCAGAACTTTCATAACACAAGCACGAAGGCTATTGAAATTGGTTATGATCGGTCCATTATGTCACCTAGCCCCATACAAATGTCATCCCCGAATATGGGTTTAACGATCATAAATGCCTTAAATATAGCAATATTCACGAAAATCAATCCATAATTGACCATGGCTCCCGTATAAAACCCTCTTCCGAAAATCACTTTAACTTGCATAAATCACATACTTATGATATAATCAGGTTTATATTCGACACAAATAAGTTTTATATAAGTAGAAATCATAGTGAAAAATTTTAGGAGGGTCGCTCCATAATTTACCATAGCTCCCATATAAGCCTACATTCGGGAATCATCCTAAAGTATTAACGCAATATTCCGTATTCGTATATTTTATTTACACTTAGTAAAAGTATCGGTCCACAATTGACCACATTTCTAATAAAGGTCTCATCCACGAATTCATCGGGCTTGACCGACTATATCTTTCTTTCTCTCTTTTTTATTTTTTTATTTATTTTTATTATTATTATTATTATTATTATTATTATTATTATTATTTTGTATATAAAGTTTTAAACGCTATTTCGTTTAGTATAAAACGAGATATCTCTATGTTCACAGAGAAAATGAAAATAGATTCCAATTACGAAATTGCTTATGTCAATTAAAATTTTGTTTGATTTTGCTCCAATCACCAAAGTATAATTAATTAAGTGAAAATAATTGATTTTTGCAAGAATTTCGATTAAGTTTTCTAATCAAATATTTTAATTTTTTTATTGAAATTTTGGTTAAAAATAACTAAAATATTAATTGATATTTGAAACAAAATATTTACTCCAATAAAGATACAAAGATTTGAATCAAAATATTTATTGCTAAGCCACAAATTTTAGTAGGTAATATTATTTATAATAAGCAAATTTAAATTAAATTTACGAAAAGTAAAGAATGAATTTTTTATATTATATGTAATTAATATGTAACGTATATATACTACGACATGTAATAGTTAAAGTTGATAGACTTAAAATTAAACATTCCTGTACTTGTCGATTTCAGTGGGTCGTTGCAATATGAGGCAAACATATCTCTGTTGGAACCTTTATAATCTAGAGGAAGACACATCAATAAAGCTTTAAAGACATGTTGTTGTTTGTTTGAACTATGGTCAGAAAGTAATAGTGTAGTACTTACTCTTTATTGAAAAATATTATTCTAAGGAAAAGGTGAATTCAACACATTTGACATAAATTAACTCCATCATTTTTCTCCCGGTTAACATCTACAATAACAGTGTAATACTTAGAAGTACCAAAACAGCAAAAAATTAAAAACGTACGCTTAACGATTAATTAACAAAACTTCTGTATTAGAAGTAATCTTTGGGTGTAAGAATATTTCCCTATATTATTTTCCACAATTCATGCCAAGAAATTAAAAATTGTGAACGTTTGGCATAAAATTTCTTTTAATTGCTGTATACAGAAATTATTTTGAAAATTTTTTAAGCGGTCAATTTTGGGGGAAAAATATTTGAATTTTTTATATTAATTAATCAAATAATTAAATGTATAAAAAAGTTAAATAACAAATTATTTGAAAGCTGTTATCGGATAATTTTTTCTGGTTAAATTGCTTAAAATTTCAAACAGTTATTAAACATTTTCTAAACTTTATTAAAAAATTCTTCATATATTTTAAGACAAAGCATTTTTTATATTTTTTATTTGGTTCTTACTTTTTGAGGAAAAAACTAAAAATATATGGGAAGTTTAAGTAAGTTATGTCATATAAAATATAATAAGTTCTAAAGTTTTTGCTCAATTAAAAAAAATAAAATAAATTATGTAATGTTTACAATAAAATCATAATTAAAAATTACTGCGTCATTGTAAAGTCTTTTATTCAAAAATATATAATAAAATGCAGTTAAGGTTGAAAAATTGTGGAAAAATTGATTTATTTTGTTTAAAAATTTGCAGTTAATATTTGACCAAAACATAAAATGATATATACGGTTGAAAATCCTACTTACTAAAAGAGTTTAAAAATAAAAAATTAACTAAAGAATAACAGAATTAGGAAAACATTTATACAGGAACCTACACTAACTCAAAATTTTGTGGGTGTATTCTAAATTTTTAAAACTGATTAATTATATCCTCAAAAAGGTGTATTACGTACGCTATGTCATTTTTTGAGTAAGTTTTCACTGTAGCAGCGTGTAATTATTCAAAATCAAAAGAGAAAACCGCCCAAAATCTTTCAAAATAATGTAATATTTTGTATATACTAAATTTAATCATGAGTATTATTGAATGTATATAATAAAAAAAATAATAATAAATGAATAAACATATAATTACCTAAGCTTGTACATCATATTGGTCTATTCTGAATTGACCGGAATTCTCTATAAAAATGCGAATGATATTTCGATATCTGGTTAGGTGTACCAAGATTTTATATATTTATTTATTTATTTTATTTCGCTTTTTTTATATTTCATGACAACTTTATACCTACACGCATAGAAATAACATTTCGCAATATTATTTTCACCGGAGTAATATATTGTCATAGCGAATATCGTTATTGTTGACTATATTTTATTTTAAAAACAATGTGGTTGTAGCAATTATATATTTGTTCTCAACTTTACATTATTTATTTGGCGCAACATGTTAAGCAATGGTGTCTATTCTTGAAAACGCATCGAAGAAGTGAAATTTTCCATTAAAAAAAAAACAAAGTTTAAAAAATTGTTTTTGTTTACCATATATTTTTAAAATGTAATAAAAGTTTGAACTTTAAAGCGTTTCTCGCTCTTTAAAAAATGGTAAGTTCCATTTTAGAAATGTACGGTAAACAAAAACAATTTTTTAAACTTTGTTTTTGTTTTAATAGAAAATTTCACTTCTTCGACACGCTTTCAAGAATAGAAGCCAATATGTTTAAGTTGGAATCACGTTACGATTGCTAAAATTCTAAGAACAAAAAATTCTTTTCAATTCATAAAAATATTATTGTATTTGTTATTTTGACTTAACAAAAAATGCTTGCTTTGTATGGACAAAAATATACATAATTTATATATTATAAATTGGCTAATACACTACAAGTTATACGAACGTATATTGGGCATGCAAGAGACAAGCTAACCTCTGATCAGGATAATAGTAGCATCCTGAATAACACTGTAATAAGTTTGCAATCGTAAATTTCCTTGTTGTCTCTGATTGACGGTACCAATAGTTTGTTGATTATAGTTAGACACCAGCAGATAGGAATACAAATTTACTTTGCCCGCTGCCAACTTCATCAGCATTTGTGGTGACTTATTCACTTAAGTATCATTGATACCTGAACATAATTTCAATCGGGCTGATGTAACAAAATATATGAGTCATTGAATCCTTTGTGCGTTGATAATGTTTACCTATTTATCGATTTAATATGGTATTTTTATTATTAAATATTTTAAAAATTTCACAAGAGATAGACTATTGAAGATCATCTTATTCGATTCCTATATTTCTTAAAATTTATTTGATTTAGAAATCATTTTAAAAGAACCAAAAAGAGGATAAACTTCTAACTGAACTATAAATACTGTTACTGAAAGCTATTATTAGTGCCTAAAAATATAAATAGAATGTGTCAAACTGAAGTCAAACATTTTCTTGTTCATTTTGTCCAGCTGAATTTGGGAAAGGCACACTTCTGGTCACTATAATCTCCAAATCATACTTTAAACCATAAACATAACACATTTTTCATCAAAAATTACATTTTTACCAAAAATTGTATTAAAAAAAAGTTGGGGCACTATATTCGGCTCTGCCGAATCTTATATACGCTTCACCCATGTATATGAAAATGAAATACATTGTATTGAGTGTAATTACAAATATATTTACCAATTCTATATCTCCACAGAACAAAATCACCAATAACCAAATATACTGGTAGAAAATCCAAGTTCGAAAAGAATATTTGTGATAGATTTATGCAAGGACGAAATCTATAGCTTATATGGGATCCTCAGAAAATCAAATAACGCACTTTAACCTATAACTTGGCTAATACTGGATCGACTAAATTCATTTTTTCAACAACAAATTTTTTATCAAGGATAATGTTTTTTAATCAAAAATCATGTTTTCCATTAAAATTAATATTGTTCTTGCTTTTCGTGTAATATCGAACTTTTTAATCAATATACATACTTTTTACAAAACCTAACAAGGTCTTTGTTTTTGACATTTGATGAGAAAATTTTTGAATACGATTTCCACGATTTTGAGAACGATGTAATTTTCTAGCTTCTTTTTTTAAACAATCTCAGAGAAAGCTATATACAATATTGACTCTACTTATGCTGAAATTTTTAGTTTATTACCGGTCACAGCAGTTACTTAAAAGTGAAATAAAATTTTTCAGTAACATCTCAGATGGGTCCCTCTGTACAGCTCCAGTTATTATAATTAAATAACAAACTTTTCATCTTAATCTGTACAAATTTTGTAACAATTCAATTAATTTTCAGAGCAAAACAATTAAAAGATTTCTTAATAAGTAGAAAATAAAAAGCAATTAATCAAACTTAAACTTTAGCCTTAAAAGCCGGAAACTAAAATCTCCAAGATCTTTTTTCTTAACAACCAGCAAAAATCATGATAAGTCTATAATAAAAAGTGGGAAAAAATCTTCTTCGTCATTTACACAATTAAAAATTTGAGTGCGCAAAGTCGTTAATTAATGTCAAAAAAGTTTTCTATGTTTAAAAAAAATAAAAATAAACTCAAAAAGAAAAAATCATTTAAAAAAAAAAAAAAAAAAAAAAAAAATCAAGAAGTTAAAGTAATTAAACATGAATGTTAAGTTTTATTTTTATTTTCTTAACAGCACGATTGCTTTTTGCACAACTACAAAAAAAAAAAAAATAATAATAATCTTTGAACTGAATCAAACATTAGCAGTCGCTGCAAACAGTTTTTAAAGACATTAAATTCTAAATTAGAGTTAAGGGACTCATAACAATAGAATTGAAAAGAAGTAAGTGCAAAAAGGAGAAAAAACAGAAGAAAATAAATTAAATTGACAATGTTACGTATACGAAAGAACTTTAGAAATTGAAGCAAGTAGTCATACATATGAAAACAAAAAATAAAAACGAAAAAATATAAAAAAGGTAGTAAATGATAGAATGAATGACGTTTTTAAATTGATTTAAGAAGGATTAAGTAAACACAAGGTAATGGAATATAGTTGAACAATAGAAATATTCAAAGTTAGAAAAGGGCTAGTTGGAAAGAACTTTTAAGGAAAAAGGAAGCTTAAACTTATTGTGTATAATTATTGAAAATATTAGTTAATTTCTAAAATATTCTAAATTATTTAATTCTTCTTTTAAATAAAATTTAACAGAACAAAACTTATCCTTTAAAATTAAAGCACCCCTAGTAATAACAACAAAAATAAAATTAATTTCTTTAAAAGCTTGCAGCTCTAAATGAAAAAGACGAATATAAAAAAATAAAAAATAATTACTATCATCAGTATATATAGGGAAGAGGACAACGTCGTCATCATTATCATAATACTCATGAGCGCTATAATCATTATCATTAGTTTGGCTAACGATGATGTCTAATATATACAGAAATGGACATAAATGTATAAACCAAACATTTTAGTCTTATACATATGTATTAGTAAATGAATATACAGAAAGATATATACATATATATATATATATATATATATATATATACATATATACAAAGAAACACTAAAAAGGAAAAAATGTTTCATTCAGTCTTTAACAAAAAACTAGAAGAAAAAAACTTTTATTTCAACTCAGACACTATTTCACTTATAACATCCAGAACTAGTCACAAATACTTACACAAATACTGTTTTGGATGTAATATATCTCTGAATGATATTTTCGTTTATTTGTTTAGTTTAGTTTTTTTTTTTTTTTTTTTGTTTTTAGTGTGCATTTTTTTATCCATTCAAAGTTAAAAACCAGCAAGATACGAGACCATTTCAATTTTCATTTGTTGCTGTGGAAGAAGCAATGTCACTACCAAATGGCCTAAACCGTAATAAGATTGTATGGGAGAATGTCGGTTTTTATAAATATATGGGAAGTTTCATAGGAAGTGTGACAGACAAAAGTTATTCACATTCTTTTTTGACTCACATTTTAAAAGCTAAATGAGTACATTGTTTTGTTTCTATTATAATTATTCCTTTAATATTTTTCTTATTTGTTACACCGTTATTTAGAAGAATAACGCCATCTATTGAATAGTAATTAGCAAATGATTAGTTACCCAAAAATACCACTCTGTTTTACAGCACTAAGAATAACAACCAATGTAAAAAGCTGTAAGATGATTATGTTTGTTAATATGTATATGTATGTTTACATGAGTGATCGACACTATAAAAGGAGTGTAACAGATGGCAATTGGGAAGTTAGTCTGTGGCTGTCGACAGGGTAAGACATTATTTATTCCCAGAGAAGGCTTTACCTCCATCAGATTTAAATAAAGTTTTTTTTTGTGATTGTTGGTTTTGACCAAAATACCTGCCCTATAGCCAATATAGTTTAATACACTGGAAGGAGGCTTTCTCTCCGCCAGCTTAATAAAACTGCATTTTTCTGGTTGTTGAATAGTGAAGGTTTGAGTATTTTACCCTCAACCTAAGTATACAACGAACTGTTCTAGTACAACAGGCGGCCTAGTGAAGATAGGTGCGAGACCCTGAAACGGAGAGCTGTACCCCAGCATATGGTGTAAACAGGTCGTTACAGAAGAAAAACAGTTTTTTATTTAACTTCTATTACACTATCCAATTTTAGATACTTTAAATATTATGAATTCTAGGAGTAATAGATGGAAAATTACAGTTTTTAACTTTATGTTCGACAAAATTTTTTTCCGACTTTTTTTCTTCGCACTTCCACAGCGCTTAGTAAGAATAAAAATCTATACTTTTTTTAACTTTTTATTTATTTAACCCGCCTTTTATAGGCCTCATAATAAGTATTTAAATCTTAAAATAAAACTAAAGCTAGTTTCTCTTTAACGAGAGCCTAAATGTAAAATGAGCATGACATCAGCGGGGCGATAGGTCGGCTCTACAAAGCCTCGAGTCCGTTTGTACTTCAGCAAGAAGTTTTGATTGTGGGTTGGGAAAACTTGCAGTTTAAAGATGTATTTTTCTCTGAATTTACTGAATTCGCCTTCAAGCGTGGTAAAAAATATTTTTTTTTGCTTTTTTTTTGGAAGCCTCATTCCTTCCAACTTTTTTTCGACCCACCCTAATATATACATCTTGAAACTCGTAAAACTATCTATGAAAATCGTAAACAAAACTTTAAAACATTTGCAACTGAAAACCTATTTTTAACAAAATTAAATTTTTCTATTTAGAAAAATAATTTATTTCTTAGTTTAACTATTTTATTTTATTATTTATTTGATTTTCTAATTAAAATATATATATATATATATATATATATATATATATATATATATATATATATATCTCGCCTTCAAGCGTGGCAAAAAATATTTTTTGCCACGTTGTTACTGAGTCGCATTTTGATAGTTTTTGCACTGGACCTTGGATGTGTATATATATTAAAGTTTCACCTTATATGAGAGATGGACGGATCACGCACTTTTTTCCCCAGTTTATATTAGTCCTTCAACTATTTTTACAAAATATCGTTGATATTTCACATTATAGTGGCTGTGGACGGTTAAGTAGGCGTATCACGCCCATTTTTGGTTTCCGAATTTATATCGATATTCAAACTAATGGCACAAAATTTCATTGTCATACAACGGACACTCTGTGTTTCTGGTATTTTGCCCGTAACTTTTTTGTTTTTATTAAGCGATTTTGCCCACGTTTAATACCAAATAGGCCTTATTTAGAAGAAATATTTGAGCAAAATTTCATCTCCCTAGGAAGTCTGCGCAGAGTTGTTGCTTACTTCCAACAGACTGGCAAAGCTAGATCGACTCAGAATCTTACCAGGACCAAGAATATGTATACTTTATGGTGTCTCAAATGACATGTTATACACGGAATGACAAACTCAATATACCCTTCCATCTTTTTGATGGTAGGTATAAAAAAAAATTAAGAAGTCGGAAATTCATTTCGATTTTTTTGTACAAAAGTGTGAAAATAAAATCCATAATGTATTGTAATGTGTACATTAAAAATTTAATACACATAATTGCAGATGTCGCCGTTGGTGGTATTTAAATTATTTTTCGCAGTATAATATCGAAATAATAACACTATCTGGTTCAGTTTTGAAATGATCAAAACAATTTCAAGTATCATATATCCAAATTTTCCAATACAAAATTCCCCATATATAATGTCCAGGATGGAAAAATCAAAAAAATTATAGCCACGTATGTGTCTGCTTCTACATCTCTACTCATTCGAAAAAGTTTCTTATTTCATTTGAATCTATGTATAAGTGTATGCTTTTCTTCCCCTACTTTTCTTATTTGTTTTGTAAGTGATTTACAGTATTTGTTGCTATTATTTTCCCTAACTTTGACCACCCACACCTACATTTTTTAGAACCACACCATCTTTGCAAAGTATTTGATTTGAGTTTGTGTTTCGTATTTTTTTTTCTTTTCATTATATTGTCGTTGTCCAACAATTGTTATTTACAAATACTGGTCTTTCGTATTCCTTAGACAGACATTATTGTAATTGATTTTTCTGGTGTAAAAATTTAATCATCGTTCAATACTTATAGACTTTATTTCTTCTTATTTTTCTGTTACTTACAACTACAAATTGTATAGTACTTAGAGTATGACTGTTCCATACGTAATGTCCTCCCTAACAGTCTTGTTGTAGTAAAATGGTTAGAACAACGTTTTCTTTTTTTTTTAGTATTTTCACTCCTCCCTTTGGGTGTTAAATGTTAAAATGACCACCTCTACTTTCACTCATTCAGTAAAGAACATTATGATGTTGGTTGTATTGAATGTTTATGTAGTTGACATATGAGTATGTAGACAGTGTCAAGTTAATGTTTAATTTTCTTTATCTTGTTCGTTTATTGGTTTGTTCTGTATGTAGTATTCTTTATACACATTAAAGTTAAATACCCGTACATGTCTAGCTATTCAATATGTAATTCTAGTTGTCTTTTATTTGAAAATTTAATATAATTTACTAATAAGAGTTTCCTATATTGTTTAACAATTAAGTGAATGGGTAAGCAAGTAATTAAATGGAAAAAGGATGATGATCAGGGAAACCAAAAATATGCAAAATCATATTTTTTCTTGCGTTTCAAATAATTCTAACCAGCATTACCGTTGTGCGAATTTAATAGCCAATTGCCCCTTTTTAAACCACCTGGCCCTTTTTGTGGCACTTTTTTTTTAAATAGGACTAAATTGCAACTTTTTAAGACTATGTGCTAAACGACTAGAAACTAAGTTGTATGAAATATCTCGACACATTATATATTAATTCAAACGAAGAAATTATTTTGCGATTTGTTCACAATGTATTTATGTAAAATAAGACCCGGAAGAATTTATAAATGTACTGAAACTGTTAAAAAGTAAATCTAATGATTTTTTTTTGAAACGGATTGTGAAAATTTAAAAATAGATTTGATGAATGATTATATCCTAGTTTATATTTCTACTTTGGCTCATAGTAGTGGCTCAGCAGAATGTCTGTTTTCTAATTTAATGCTAATTAAAAATAATTTGTCCAGCAGACTTAAGGTCAATACTTGTGAATCCGTGTTTTTAATCCTAAATTTGTTAGGCGGGAACTTATAAGACTGGAAAAATGAACCAAGGAGTATATTTAAGCGAATCTAAAATCTCCTATAATGATTTGAATGGTCATGAATGGTCTTCAACTTTAAAATCAAATAAACTTTTTTGAATTTTAAAAAGACGCAAAAATCCGTTTCTGTATTACCGATAGATCACATTATTATACTTTTTTTGTGTATTATTTCAACAAATTATTTTATTTTAAAATGAAAGTATGTACAATTTTTGTTAAAAATTACAATACTCAACACATATTTGGATATAGTCTGAAGTTTTAGTTACGTCATTCGCATCTTAAAGACCTTTCTTAAGACACTTATATAAATAAGCAAGAAATATAAAGTCAGTCCAGTGCGCCTAGATGATTGTGTATATGCACAAAAAGTCGGATAGGGATCTTATATGAGACCCGTGGACAATTTTGGCCTGATACTTGAATTAAGCATAGTGTATATTTCTATGAAAAATACATATGCATTATATTATGTTATTCCACAGGAACGAATAATTCCCGCTGGGTCTAAAAACGGATTTAAGTTTAAAATACTACTAGATTTGGAAATACTTTGTCGAGCAGAAAGAATCTTGTACTCATCAGGGTACCACGCCTTTTGACAAACAGAAATGAGCTGATGTCGAACAGAGTTTATTTCAGCACTGGAGAGTAGTACTGAATTCTTGAAGAAATTCGATCGGAAACGACGGTGGGTTCTATAGAAAAATCTGTAGACATATGCCATGACTCGCATTGCCTTATGATACGAAGAAAAACGATCCAGTAGATCCTCGAAATTCGAAAAATATGAAAAATGTACTCTAACGGGTTTAATTTCTATTCCAGTATTCGGTATATTGGAACGCGGCCATTGGTTTTTGAACTCTGAAGCCAATGGGGCCCCGACCACCACAAGTAGTTATTTAATAGATCTTGTGGGTAAAGACCACGACTGGCTAAGTCAGCGGGATTTGCTTCGGAGTTGACGTGATTCCATTGTGAATAATGTACGATTTGACTAATTTTTGATACTCGGTTTGCCACAAAATTTACATGTGGTTACATGATGGTTTTGCCAACCATGAGAGTACTATAGTTGAATCCGTTCAGCAATAAACCGAATATCTATCAATGTCCAACCGCGGCAAAAAAGCTTCCACCATTTCTGCTAAGAGAACTGCTCCGCATAGTTCTAATCTAGGAATAGATAGAGTCTTAATGGGAGCCACCTTAGTTTTGGATGAGATTAAGTGTGTATAAACAGAGGAAGAGTCTGACACTCGAACATATAATGCCGCTGCATAAGCTTTTTCAGACGCATCACAGAATCCATGAAATTGTATTTCGGCCTTTGGACAATAATCAAGCCACCGAGGAACGCGAATGGAATTGATAGCGGAATAGTTAGCTTGAAAGTTTTTCCACTGATGAAGCGAATCTGGACTAAGTATTTCATCCCAACCAGTACCATCCATCCATATTTTTTGCATCAGAATTTTGGCTAAGACAATGCACGGTGCTAGCCAACCAGTTGGATCGAACAGTTTGGCTATTTGGGATAGCACCTCTCTTTTTGTATATTCCGACGATTCCGAAAATGGATTAGTAGAAAAGTAGAACTCATCCGAACATGCATTCCATCGGATGCCTAACGTTTTAGCGAAACTACTATCTTCAAATTTCAAGAAGTCCTCGTGTAGAAGATGTTCTGGTTGAATATCAGACAGAATATCTTTAGAATTTGATGTCCATTTTCTTAATGAAAAACTGGCAGATTCTAAAGCTAGGATAAGCTCATTTCTCGCCCTTATGGAATCCTGTTTTGTATGACATCCTGCTAAGACATCATCAACATACATAGAATCGCGAAGTATTGAACTAGCAATAGGATAGCTGGATTGGACATCGTCTGCTAACTGTAGAAGCGTACGAATCGCAAGATATGGTGCGCAATTAACCCCAAACGTAATTGTCTTTAATTCGTAATCACAAATCGAACTATTTGGATTACTTCGGAATAAAATTCTTTGAAAACGTGTATGATCAGGGTTCACTAAGATTTGCCTATTCATTTTTTGAATATCAGCATTAAAAACAAATTGGAAAAACCGCCACTTTATGACTAGTAAGATTAGGTCGTTTTGAAGAATTGGACCAGTATGAAGAAATGAATTTAAACTTTGTCCATTTGATGATGGAGCTGAAGCGTTAAACACTACGCGAACTTTAGTGGTACTACTTTCAGGTTTAATAACCGCATGGTGTGGTAAATAATAACATCTCGCACTTTCGCCAAGACTATGCGGCTTAACTTTAACCATATGATTCATGTCTTCATATTCCTTGACCACGCCATCGTACTCAAGCTTAAAGCTCGGAGTTTTGAGCAATCTAGCCTCATTGCGGAAAAACTGTGCCATAGAACTCGACCTAGAATGACCTACATTAACGGAATAGGGAAATCCTTCCTTAAAAGGAAGGGACACTATGTATCTACCATCAGAACGTCTTTTTGTAGATCGAACATACAAGTCTACACAAGTCTTATCGCAGGGTGACATAAAGTTCTTCCTTGGAAGATTTTCCACCTCCCAAAAGCGAGAAATTTCTTTATCTAAAGAAATTTCACAGAAGTGAGAAACAATGGTAGATGTTGGACCTGATGTACGAGAAATTGGACCAGTAAGTATCCATCCAAAGACAGTTTCTTGTGCTATAAGGGATTGACAAACTTTATGTTTTATGCCGGAACGAATTATTAGTGGAAAAATGTCTCCCCCTATCAGCACATCAATCTTCGCACTACAATAGAATTTGGGATCAGCCAACTGTATATCAGGGAGGTTTGAAAATGTAGAATTCGGAAATGATTGCGATGGAAGATTGTTTGAAAGTTGAGGAACTATTAGTGCTGTTACAGGGATCTGTATCTTGTCGTCTAATTGAGAACCCAGTATAAACGAACACTGACGTTGAACCTTACCAGAAACCGTATTATTTAACCCCGATATCTGAGCATTGGTGCGTTGAGAAGGAAGCTGAAGACGATTGAACAAACGTTCAGAAATAAAAGTTCCTTCTGATCCGAAATCTATCAAAGCACGTGCCTGGTAATTTACTCCTAAATAACAAATATTTATCCAGGCGGTACCGAGTAAAATCCCCTTGGAATTTGTAGCGAAACAAGACTGAACTCGGCTAGAGCTAGCACCATTAGTGGACTGTATACTACTTGAATTAGAGTGCGAAAATGGGACAGAATTTGGATTAAGGTTCGACCTGCTAGCACTAGTACTTGACGATTGAGATACTGGAGTTGAATGGTCAGCTTTCCTATGAGTGTATTATGCCTCTTTTGACACTTGAAGCAACTATGTTTGCTATTGCAATTTCGAATAGAATGCGTCTTTGAGAAGCAATTAAGACATAAGCCCTGTTTCTTGATCTCGTTTATTCTCTGCTGGTAATTCATTTTCAAAAATTTGGGACATTTCCTAATAGCATGGTTCTCCTTAGGGCATAACTGACACTTCGGACTAGAAATATTTGCTTGAAAGCTGTGAACTCTCTTATTTGAATTTGGATAAGAAGGATATTTGGATTTCGTATCGTTTTTAGAGTTATTAGAACCACGAATCTCTGAAACGGACTCTAGAGTCCTATAACGGTTAGTGAGAAACTCGTCCAATTATGACCACTTAGGGATTGCGATCTTGTCTTTCAACTCCTGTTCCCATAAGGTTAATGTACTTTCTGGGAGCCTATTTGTGCAGATAAACACAAAAATTGGATCCCAGTTCGATACATCGATTTTATGAAGTTTTAATATAGAGATACAGGAGTTTATATCCCTTTGTAAATGTTTTAGAACCTTCCCCGATTCAGTAGTAATTGTCTGAAGGTTGAACAGGATCTTCAACTGACTATTTACTAACACTCTTCGGTTTTCGAAACGACAGCATAAATTCCTCCAAGCTAGTTCGAAACCCTCATTGGTAAGAGGACTTTTCTGAACGATTTCTCTGGCCTCACCTTGTGTTTTCTGAATCAAATAAAACAATTTCTCAACATTACTAGCTTTCGAATTAGAAACTACCGCGGTAAATAGATCTCGATAGGTAGGCCATGAAGCATAATCACAATGGAACGTTTCGATTTCGATTGGTGGTAAGTGAAGACTATGCGAAGCCGGAGAAGGCATATTGTGCAACCCGAGATCCCTAGATATGCGTGGATGAACAGTGTCATCTGCTTGGCGTACATTACCTTCTGGTATACCAGTTGTTTGCGACCGAAGCACATCAGACGTTTCAGATAATTTTGTCAAGCAATTGCAATAAGTTATATAGGTACTCTTGTATTTTAATTTGAAAGATTCTATATCTAAAGGATCATCGGATTCCTGTGCTTCTTTTTCAGCTTCAAGTAGAAATTTTTCGTAGGCTGACTTGATGCGACACCAATTCGATTTTAATTCGTAACGATGCACTTCGAATGCGTGAAGCGAAGTTAATGGAAAACGGTTGTCATTAAGGTCAGCCTCGAACTCAACTATACTATCTGCTAATCGAATGAATTGATCTAAAGACATTTTATTTATATATTCCTTTTTTTCGGAAAATTTATAAACAGAATAAAAAGGATGTGAAAACGATAAATTTCTTGAACAAATCGAACAAAGAAACAAAACAAATTTAGAAAATATTAAAAATTGTATTTGCTTTCAAAGCAGTTTTAAGCAAAGTTAAAACCTTGCTTTAAAATGTAAAAAAAAGAATTAATAAGTCGAAAATAGGAACGAAATTGAAATTTATCAAAATATAAGCTGAATTGGAATCAAATCAATAAAATTGAATCAAATATAATAAGTTCTCAATAAACTTTAAGAAAAAAAAGCTTTTAGGTGATTTTTAGGGTTGTAATAAAAAATACAAGTTAAATAAAAATCGAACGAGTTCATATATTTATACTGCTGTATCAAAATAGATTTCATCTATTTAAAGGACTGGAATAGGAATCAGCTGTCATTCCAAATGAAATTAGTAAGAGGTCATTAACCTTTTAGTTTATTGGAAATTAAAGTGATATTACAGGAAATTATAGAAACATTAGGTTTGTTCCTGTACGTGGTGCGGTAAGAAGTACTATTAAATTAAAATTTTAAATACTATAGTATTTTAATTTTCAGAAGTTAAAAAAAAACTAGGTTCAAAAAGCAATTTACTGGAAAAGAAAGTAAATAAAGAATAAAAAAAGTAGATAAAAGCTAACAACTTCCTTCACCACTTCATGCGATTTTCATTAAAACTGAACTGCATTGTTCATTTTATAAGAATTATGTATTTCTTATGATGAAAATAAGATTTAAATATTAGCGGTGAACAAAATATAAGGCAGGGTAAAAGCAATAAAATTCATAAAATATTTTAAGAATGATAGATAATGTAATTATACCTTATTTAATCAATTAATTATTGTTAATGTAGATGGAAAGAATAATAATTATAACAATATTGATGAATACCCGAACAAGCCTATTGTTATTTGTGGTTCGCTCAGAATTTCCAAAATAAATAAATTATTCCCAAAACTCAAGAGAGCACAATTATTTCGCATAATACAAAATGTATGGAATTAAGAAGTGTTGCCGATAAGTTTTAAACATGGAGGAAGAAAAAAAAAATTATAATAATAGAAACTGCAATCCTATCATAATTTATCTCTTCATAGCCTTTATTTGTTCAATATATCCGAAATAATTATTGTTAAACTCCTCTTTTATTATTATTATTATTTTTTTTTTTTTTTTTTGTTTTATTTATTCAGTTTTTATTTTAAATTGTGTAATTCATTTAAAAAATTTGTTAAAGCGAGTCAAAAAAAAAAAGAAATATATAAATGTAACTTAACTCTACTCTAACTAACAAATAATTAAATTAAAATTTGTATTTTGTTACACAATTTTCTTTCTTTTTAATAATTGATTTTAATATTTGCTTTACTTAGCGAATGTAAAATGAACCACGGCAACCCAAAATCACAATCACAGCTGGAATAATGCGTTATTAATGCAAATCACAAGAGAATATAAAAATTGAAAAAAGAAACAAAATGAGAAATGAAATACAAACAAAGAGAATAGCTAAAAGACGATGATAAGAGAAACCTTACTTTCGATTTTAAGAGACACCTCTTACTTCAGGTTATAAGCAACGTTAAGAGATTTTAGAAACACTGATTTAAAATGAGAATTAAAAAAATCACAAGATCTAAAATTCACTCAAGAGTGGTGACTGTTAACTCCTGTTAAGAGAAATGGGCAGTGTAGCTGAAAACAGGGGGAAATTATTATATACATTCATGAAATATAGATATTATGGAAGACCTGAAAAAAAATACTTGAATAAGCGAAGGGGAAGAGAGGAAAAACTTGAACAACCGGCATAGAAATTTCATAGAATTTTATATTTATTTTGAAGGATTTGGAACTATGTTATTTATTAAATTTTTTTTTTTTTTTTAGTTTATCTTACAAGAAATCCGAAGTAGTGACCGATGAAGTCCACTAGAATTGTTATTTTATAACATTCGTCCCCACATACCTAGAATGTTAGTTCGCACATGTGGAAAATTTCACTTTGTTCTTTTTTTTTTCTTCTCAATTTATCAATTGTGCTACGAATTCAAACTTTTTCTTTTTTTTTTAACACTTATTTTTAATAATATGTTAATAATGTGTAGCAGAAAAAATTTACACTAATAAATAATCCATTAACCTCTCAGTAATGCACTTTATAGACTAAAGCAAAAAACAGAACGTACCTTTGATAAAGTAAATGAGCAATATGTAGATATGTAATTAACAATGTTGTTTTAATTAATCCAATATAGAATTCTCAGAGAATTTGTTGTTGTCTTTTTCCAATCCGGTTCGATTAGGAACAAATGATGGGATGAAATAAAGAGTCTGGATCTGGATACAATTTAATTAACCTCTGAGCCGATTAAACAAAATAATGTTTATTTATTTTGTTTATTTATAGAACTCGAAATAACCCCAGTAGGAAATATAATCCAAATGAAAAGAAATGAGAAATAAAAAGCAAGAAATTAGGATTTTGGAGAGGCACTTTATTGGATTTTCAAGAATATTACCTTTCAGTACGGCTATAAGAAAAGAAGAAGGAATAAATTTTAGCCTTAAACGGAAACAACACGGTAGACATTTTGCACCAAGGTGACAGCTAGTTTTAGACGTTTTGTAGGAAAGAGATAGAACTATCTGGGTAACATTCAGCTAATATATACGTATGAAAAAACTGGGTTCACCTTACGTGTTAATGAAAAAGTCCATACAATGACTTTTGGCATTAACATGCACTTTAGAGTGGTTCCCGGAAGAGGGCTTTATATGGTTAATTATAGGCCTATCCTCATAAAATTTGGCACAAATATTGGATCATGTAAAAAGTATTCTCGGTTTTTTGGACAATTTTTTAACTGGAATTCCCTTTATTGAAAATCAGTTTTAAACAAGGACACATCCCCCATTATTATTTATGATCTATTGTCATTTTTCGGGTAGCTTTATAATTTCATCGGTGCAAAACTTTAGTAGTTTAGCTGCCAAGTAATTTTCAGCAAATTTCTTTGTAATATTTCATGTGACTCCCAAATATCGAGATTCTTTGAGTAACCAGCCTTTTTCAAATGATTCCAAGCTGTCATGTGATTGATGTTCAGTACCTCCGCTATATCCAGACAGCTCGCGCTGGTCTTGCTCCACCAGTTGCAATATTTCATCCAGGCTGTCCGATTAGAGCGATGTGTGTCTTTGGCATTGAAATTTCCTGAAAGGAATCAAGCAAAACACTCCTTTATATAGCATGCACTCGTAAAATTCTTACCGTATACATAATAATTAGAGCATTTTTTTCGTTTTTTATGTTTTCTTTATATTTTTTTTTTTTTATTTTTAATTCAATGTAAATTTGTATAGGAGCGACGAATTAAAAAACTATAATATAACCTGAAAAACCACCTGTTTTTGTCTGACACAAATCAGACAAACACGTGTTATGGGCAATAACAATACTTAATGACAGAAACCGCGGATACTTTTTATATGACCCAATTTTAACTTGATACTATCATTTTTGTGATATTTGTGCTCGCTAAAGTGATTTTTTGAAGATTGATTTATATGAAAGCTATATATTCGGCGCGCATATTTATGCTAATATAGAATTTATATATCCCTAGTTTCATTAAAATATTGGTATGTTTAAGAAATTTATGATCTTTAAAGCCCTATTCACTATTTTTATGGGTGTAATAATTTTGAAAACATTTTAATAAATTATTTTCAAAATAGCAACCTGCAGTTTGATTACATGGACGGTTAAATGGACAAGCGGACGACGGGCATCCTTAAATCGATTCAGAAAGTGATTCTAAGCCGAATGGAATAAGTTAAGGTGACCCACCAATAGGCCAATATTTTGGATGTTACAAACATCAATACATAGCATAGCACCTTCTTCTATGCTGGTTTAGAGTATAATGAAGTGAGTTTTCATTTGAGTTAGAAACACCCATACCTACTCCCTATAGTACATGAATCATTTCAGCATTAATTTTCGTATTACCACCAGCCTCGTTTTACATCAGTTTGAATGCAAGTAAAATATTATTACGAAATAATTCGGATAAAATTATAAGTAATTTGCAAACACTGGTCATAAAGAAAGTTTAAAAATAACGTCCAATTTTTGACGATAAAACTCAGCTGTAAATTTAATATGTAATTCTGTGGAAAAATACCTTTTTTGTGGAAAGACTTTTCTATAAGAAAATTTTTTTCTAACTTATACTTGTTGCAAATATTTCCATATTTATGAAAATTAAAAACATACAAAATACATTAATTTAAAAAATACTAAAATTTTCTCTTCCCCAGAAACTGCTTTAAATCTTTTATGTAAATATACATATATAAAAAAATCCCTAACATAAAAATGAGGAAAATATAAAAAATTAAATAACACAATAATCCCTTTATGTGCCACAAAGCAAAAGGAAGACATAGAAAAAAAATTAAATTAAAAAGATTCAACGAGGCAAACAAAAAATGTCAAGCCAAAAAGACTTGACTAATAATCTTTAAAAATATATAAAAATGTATATGTCTAGTTGAGAGAGATTTATTTTTTTTATTTTATTTATAGAAAAAAAAAAAAATATAAAAAGTCTTCATATGGTATGATAAACTAATATACCTACTCCACATACTCAAACCCTCTACAAAAAAACCTCAACAATTTTACAAAAAATTAAAAAAGAGGAAAATAGAAAATGTGAATATGAGTTTATTGAATAGAAATTCCCAGACATCCTACACAAAAAATTAGGGGAAAGATAAAAAAGAAATATATAAAATTGGTTTAACAAAATGAAAATGAAGAGAAGAAAACTAGAATGTAGACGAAAGATTATTTATAATCCTTTTAAAACTCACACTCAAATACAAGTATTTGTTTGAGAAGACTACTTGAGTAGGTTCCCTTAGAAATATTTTTGTTTTATGTGAAAAAAAGAACCGATATAATTTATTAAATTTATCATTTTCATTTTACATTTATCTTCTATTTTAGTTCTGCGTGATGAATTTCGTATTGAACCGCAAAATACCCGCATTGCTCAGGGTGATACAGCGCTATTGGAATGTGCTGCCCCACGAGGTGTACCCGAACCAGTGGTGTTGTGGAAAAAAGGTGCCCAAATCATAGATATGGAATCGACGAAAAGAATACGCATAGTAGATGGTGGCAATTTAGCCATACAAGATGCGCGTCAAAGTGATGAGGGTCAATATCAGTGTATTGCTAAAAATCCAGTGGGTATAAGGGAGTCAGCGGTGGCCACCTTAAAAGTTCACAGTAAGTTAAAGAAAAAAAAAACTTAATAAATATTTTACAAGTATTTATTTTTGTTAACGTTAAAAAGGGGAGTTGTTAAATTATATTAAGTGCAATATTTAATTTAGTGGAAAAAATCTTCCACAAAAAGTTTTATTTAATAATTTACCTTTGATTTAGTTTATACCCTACATGTATTTCATAGTGCTTGTTGTCTACTAAAAAATATTATTATTATTATTTTTTTTTTTTTTTTTGCAATTTGTCACAGTTAAACCATTTATTATTCGTGGCCCACATGATCAAACCGTTTTGGAGGGTTCATCAGTGACATTCCCTTGTCGTGTTGGCGGTGATCCAATGCCTGATGTTTTATGGCTGCGCACAGCTTCTGGCGGCAATATGCCATTAGGTAAGTTTTAAACTTAATTTTTTATTTTTCCATCTATCGCATTTTACTATTTAGGTTAAGTGCTGCTGATATATTATAATCTATTTGTTACAATGAAAAATTTATCAACATGTTGTAACAATATCAACATTCAAAATATTGTATTGTAATCAGTGTAGTTGTTGTTATATTGCGATAACTTAACCTGTAGAGAATTGGGTTGAAAGAAGGAGGAGAAGAATGCGAATTAGAATAAATTACTAATTTTTTTGAATGAATAATTTAAAAAGTAATGCATAAGTTGTATATTATTATACGTATATAAAAAAGTGTACTATATTAAATTCATTGTTTTGAACTTTCTGGCGTATCTTCATTTTAATCACACAGAGCAACAAGAATAAATGCTTCAAGAATTTCAACACAAAATGAAAACGTAGTAGTTCTAATAAGACAAAAACTGGGCGTGACATCTAACTTACGAGTGTTTATCAATAAGTCCGTCACTTCTCGAACTTCCCTCCTTATACGAAATGCAACACTATTCCCATCAAGTACCACCTATTAACAGACTACTGTCAAATTTTGAGCAAGTGTCGTCATTTACTTTGCGTCAAAAATAGGGTTTATCGAAGTCCTTAATATACGCATGTGTTTGGAAAATAATTTCATTGCTGGAACTGAATCTTTTTCCAGCGAGCTATTTCTTTAGGTTTGGAAATAGGAAGCAGTCACTAGGGGCTAAATCCGGAGAATATGGCGGATGAGGTACCAATTCGTAGCCCAATTCATAGAGTTTTGCCATTGAGACTGCACACAAGTTTATTCTTAAACCCAGTTGATCATTTAAAATCGAAACCACACTGTCATATGAAATGCCTATGGCATCAGCAATCTCACGCACTTTTACTCTTCGGTCGGCCAACACCATATCGTGGATTTTTTCGACATTTTCGGGTGTACTGACCTCAATTGGCCGTCCAGAACGTTAAGCGTCATTTTGTACTTGTGCGACCACAACGAAAGTCAGTAAACCACTTTTTTACCATTGAAATCAAAGGTGCAGAGTTCCCATAGTATTTATCGAGCTTTTTCTTGGTTTGATTGACGTTTTTTTTTCGCAAAAAATAATGTTTAATGAGCACTCAAAATTCAATTTTTCCATTTTTAGAAAAATGCACGATATTGTATGTTTTGAATAGCTGTTAAACGCAAAGTAAATAACGAAACTTGCTCAAAATTTTACAGTAGTCTATTAACAGGTAGTACTTGATGAGAATAGTGTTGCACTTCATATAAATATGAGGGAAGTTCACAAAGTCACGGACTTATTGTCCCGTCCTCGTATATTCAAATTACATTTGAACTTTCAACAAAAGAATTGTTAAAGTGATCGTGGAAATTTTATTAATATTATACCCTATATTTCTTTTCGGAGGATCCGTAATATATATATATATATATATATATATATATATGTGTGTGTGTGTGTACCATATATCTGTTAAATCGGTTAAATAATTTGACTGCAGTCTTATAATTTCTGTGTAATATTTACTCTAAAAAATTCAGTTGATTGTTTGGAAATATTTTTATGTTTTTGCAAACGTAGAATATGTAAACCAAACATTTCATTCCCTTTATTTTTTTGTTTTCACATACTACGTTTATACATGAGTCTTATTAAGAAATAATAATTTTAGAATATAAGCGTAAGTTACATTTTTATTTGCAAATAACAATTTTTAACGTTAATAGCTATATTTTTCAAATTACTTTTATTTGCAAACACCTGCCGTATAAACTCAGTAATAGATATCTATCATTTTTTTTTACCGCGCATCCTTCCCCAATTGCAACAATGTATCAACAATGTTGTTGTGGTATCTAACTTGAGTTATTGTTTGTATACACACATTTCCTATACACACTCACTTTCACAAACCAATCAAAACATGTATGCATGTGTATTAGTGATAGAGTTAAAATGTTTTCAAAACTGCAAAATAATTGCGAATGTGATTTATGTACTGAATGATGAGTGAGTGTGTGTTCGTTACTGTGCATTTGTAAATGTATGCCAACGCCGTAAGGTACATTTGTAGATAAATGACTTTAACATTTAAAAGGATTACAATTTCTGGCAAAAAATAAAAAAGGGATTTGTAGATGGAAGTTTAAAAATGGCATAACATTTTTTTTTTTGTTTTGATAATTCAGCAAAAGACAAGAACAAAATTGCTGAAAAAACACGAATTGGCAAAGGTAAATAGTTATAGCGATTAATAAAAGTGAAAAGATAATTTTGTAGTTGGGAATTTTTGTTGTAACAATGTTGTTATCGATATTTTATTAAAGACAATTTGATTTAAGTTTTAAAAACTAACATGATTAAAATTAAATTTTTTGTGTTGTGTATTTTCCTTTTCAGATCGTGTTAGTGTCCTTGAGGATAGAAGTTTACGTCTAGAACGTGTCACCGTGGCCGATGAGGGTGAATATAGCTGTGAAGCTGACAATGTGGTGGGTGAGATTTCCGCCATGGGCACTCTCACTGTATATGGTAAGTTTCATTCCTATTATATGTCTACATATTTTAGCTACAAATCCTCAGAACCTTGTTATAACAGCTAGCTTACCTTTTTATATAACCTCCCTATTTGTAGCACCTCCCAAATTTATACAACGTCCTACTAGTAAATCCGTAGAAT
This sequence comes from Protocalliphora azurea, assembly GCA_932274085.1. Lineage (NCBI taxonomy): Eukaryota > Metazoa > Arthropoda > Insecta > Diptera > Calliphoridae > Protocalliphora > Protocalliphora azurea. Next base: position 114,181,087 of record OW026520.1, read on the forward strand.
TAGGTGCTGATACCTCTTTCGAATGTCGAGCTTCTGGTAACCCACGTCCTACTTTATTTTGGACTATAAAGAACAATCGCACTATTATATTTCCGGGAGCACCACCTTTAGATCGTTTTCAGAGCATCAACACCGAAGATGGTCATTCTATACTGACGCTGACAAAGTTCCAACGTAGTGATAAAGATTTGGTTATAGTATGCAATGCTATGAATGAGGTGGCCACCATAACAACAAGAGCGCAATTAACTTTGGATTCTCAAGAGGATAGACCACCGCCTATAATTATAATGGGTCCTGTGAATCAAACATTGCCTGTTAAGAGTTTAGCTACTTTACATTGTAAAGCTATAGGTTTACCCAATCCTACTATATCCTGGTATCGTGATGGCATACCGGTACATCAAACGGCAAAAATTAATATAACCACGGCGGGAGATTTAATAATTTCCGATTTAGATAGACAACAAGATCAGGGCTTATACACCTGTGTGGCCAGCAGTCGTACAGGCAAAAGTACTTGGAGTGGTTTCTTACGCATTGAAGTGCCCACTAATCCCAATATAAAATTCTATCGTGCACCAGAACAAAGTAAATGTCCCACAGCACCAGGACAACCCAAAGTATTAAATGCCTCCACAAATGCTCTAACAATTGTTTGGCCAACAAGTGATAAACCAGGAGCTTCACCCCTATTAGGTTATTCAGTGGAAATGTATTCCACTAACAAGAGTAAAACATGGATACCAATTGCGGCACGCTTGACTGAGCCCATTTTTACAGTTGATGGCTTAATAAATGGAGCAGCATACATGTTTATTGTAAGAGCTGAAAATGCATTAGGTTTTTCGCCACCCTCACCCATTTCGGATACAATAATTGCTGGTCAATTGATAACAAGAGGACATCGTGGCAGTAGTTCTACATCATCATCAGCCATCGATGGTGCCGGAAATGTTGATTTAATGCTTGCCGAAGTGGAAACTCTGCTACAAACAAACGACGTGGTTGAGCTAGTCGAAGCAAATGCTTCCGATTCGTCAAGTGTACGTTTGGCCTGGGATATTGATAGCGGTCAATATATTGAAGGCTTTTATATATATGCCAGAGAATTGCATTCAGTTGAGTACAAAATGATGACTGTATTAAACGCTGGCAATGGGGCTAGTGCTTGCACGGTAAATGGTCTAGCGAAGGCTAGTAAATATGAGTTTTTTCTTGTGCCATTTTACAAAAGCGTCATAGGAAAACCATCTAATTCGAAATATGCCATGACCATGGAAGATGGTAAGTGTATACATACACATTCGATTACGAACATATGTGTGTATGTAGATGAAATGTCTTATGTGTGAAAATGTTGAAATGAATGACTGATTGAGTGTCATGAATAAATGCATGCGAATGTATGATATGTAAAATTCGTTTTATTTTATTCCGAGATCATTGATTGCTTTTAAGTGTTTTCGCAAGTTAAAAAATAACAAACTAATAAAAATAACAATAAAAAGAATAATAAAACTTTGTCAATTTTTAAAAAGTATTTCATCTTTTACTTTTTGTAAAATTCTCAAATGTCAAAGCCGATATTGTTCACAAGTTACAGAATTATTATAAAAAAAAATTGCTTCACTTCAGGACCACTGTGTGACGTCTTCTATTGAAGTCTTTAGCTGAACTAAATTTAAGTGTTTAATGTCCAAAAATTTTAACCAAATTATCTGATCAGGGATGATAAATGAGATTTTCGGTATTGTAATAAATTAATAACAAATTGTACTCTTTAGGCCCTAACTATTTAATATGATAAGAACTTTTTCCATCCAAAACTTTGCAATAATTCCTGTTCGGAATGTCTTCCCCTTGCATTTTCTAATTTAGCAGCATTATTATTTTACAGAATCAAAACCAAGTTAATAGACCATTTTTCAAGCTACTAAATATCGTTCAAGTTGGACATGAAAAATTGTTAGAGTTACGTCTGATTAAGGTATTAAATGAAAATCTAGTATACCTGTAACTCTCAGTCGTTATACGGAATCTTAAAATAGATATAGTCCACAGCATAAAAAAAAAACGATTTAAAAGAATTGTTTGCAAAAATGCACTGCCAGTTTTTGAGTAAAAACGAAAAGCTCATATAAAATTTAAACCGTAATAATTTTAATTAAATGAAATCGAAACTTAGTTCTTTACATTGCTAAAGAAGTGTCCAAGTTGTGCTTAATAAAAGAATATCCAAAAGTCACTTCAAAATGCTAACATCCAGGTCTGAGAATATATAAAGTATTCTTAAATTTTATGCATAAAATTAGCTGTACTTGAAACAATTTTTAATTAATTTTCTAAAATAATTTATAAAGGAATCCAAAAATTGTCTGAAGAACTTTTATTTCAAATCAATGAAACATTTTATTAGGAAGAAAAATTCTATAATTTAAGAAAAAAAAAATAACCACTGGAGTACTTTTGTAATTTTGTAGAGCAAAAGCACAATTTTACTGAATTTATCATCCCTGTATTTGAATAATAAACCCTATATGATTTCTTAAGCCTAAGATGCAAAATATTTAAAGCGACAAAAATATTTTTAAAAAATAAAACAAAAAACGATTGCACAAAAAATACAGTGTATAAAATTTAGCTTATCAAAATTAAGCCGATGATTTAATCTCTTTGTAATTTTAATATTAATAAAGTTTTTTATAGTCAAATTTTAAATTTAAAAAAATATTATTTTTTATTCGTTTTTAATAAAATATTAGAAATTTTTTCTTTAGTAAAATAACGCAATTCATTTCAAACAGACTGAGTGCTGGACACTTTATTGAATTGGCTTCCTTCGGTACACAGCAGCGTCATTTGTTTGATATTAACGAGAAGAGAGATCACGCCAGAAAAATTAAAATTCGTCATGTTTTCTAATGATAGAAATGAATCTTCTCCGAGAGTACTCATTTAAGTACATTTCTCTGTTAAAACTGTCATTTGTTATGAATAATGTGATTTTGTCCCACATGTACAAATTATCAGACCAAAAGTTCATTCGATAGTTTTGATTATTTCACGTGATACTAATCTGATATATTTTCAGTAACATCTGCGATATTGAATTCATGACCAGTATGTTGTAATAGGTCCGCCAGTACGTACTTTTTATCGCTTTAAGGGTGAAAAAAATTATTCCTCTCTTTTGCCTTCACATTTTTTCTATCGTTTCAATTAGAAACTTTTTTTAATTTGTGAATCTTTAGGTCAGTTTTGTTTAACTTTTCTATTAAAAGATATTGAACAATTTAAAGAATAAGTCATATTTCACCCAGAGATATAGCGATTTCCTCCTAAAATTCGTATTCTTTTAATTGTGATCCTATAGCCTGTAAATCAACTTCTCCTACAGTTATTAGGGTTCGTTTTGATGATCCAGAATTCTTTCTATTTTTTACGATTCAAAAAAACTGAATTTCCTAACTGACCTGTACTCCTAGTAGTTATTTTATATGGCGACATATGTTTTATTATAAGTTTCAATTTTGCGTTTGCATACATTTTTTAAATTTTTTTTTACGAATAACTGATTACGATATAACGACAAAATTTAGCTCATATTTACTGAGGGTAATGACATATGTAAGAAAGTGAATGGTAATTAATTTTTTTCTCATATAATAAAAACTGTAAGCCTTAAAGTGTGCAGAAGTTTTTCATCCACAGTCCATAAGTAACTTACAAGGACGGATTTAATGGTCAAAATAAATGTAAATTTTAAATCTGTTATTGAAACATAGTTTTTGAGATTAAAAAGCAGATAAATATGAAATGTAATTACGAAGTTGGATAATTTAAGAAAGCTGTAGACAGAACTGCATCAATAATTTAAATATGTTTTTAATGTTAGCTTTGTTCTTCTGCTCGATATTTTTACTAATTTTCCTATATTTAAAAGTATTTCATTCGAAAATTCTTTCTGCGCATGATAACAATGCCACAAAAGAAAACATATTTCTCCATTGCTATCTTTTACAGGACTATTTTTAAAATTCCTTTTGAACTTTTTTTCAAATGACATAATTAGAAAATACAATTTTTTCAACTTTTTTTAGGGACTAATGTTCAATCAAGTCTTTTCTTAAAACTATTTTTTTGTGCTGAATTTAGTAGAAATATTTTGAAATCTGTAGAAATATTGCAAGCAATTTGGAAGGGTCAGTTCTTATTCCTTAAATACTTTCGTATTTAGCCTAAGTTAAATAATGGCCTGGGTATAACTAATTTCAATCGCCTTCATCTGTACCAATTTTATTGATTTTTTCCTGCATGAATTACTTACGGGCATGAATTACATTTCCTGCATGAATTACTTACAGATGGGCGGATTCTGCTTGAAATTCTATTGGCATTGCGTTAGTTTATTTTCAGGGGGGATATATATATATATATATATATATATATCAAAAATGTTTCATTAATCAATCCTGAATTTTACATTAGATTCAAGTAAGTCATCCAGCTATGATGACAAAAAGTATTTGATTTAAAAATTTATTTTATATGGTATGATTTAGTATCTTAATATCCAATTCACGTAATTTTCGAAATGATATTCGCACATTTAAATCATACATGCAGAATGTTCATTCGCTATATTCCACCTAGTTACAGATCTTGAGTATCGCTAAAATATGAAAATTTTGTTTTATCACGAAAAAGCTACATATACTACATTTATTGTCTTATGAATCAAATGATTAAATCGTTATATTATTATTAATAATCGGGATTGATTTTATAATTTCCCGGGATTCTGGGAATTCCCACAAAACAAAAATATTACAAATTTAAAAATATTTATAAAATAATGAAAGAAATCGTAAAACAATAAAATAATTCAATTCCTTTATAACATTTACATTTTGAAAATAAAATGAAAATATTTTATTTTATAATGACTCATCCGAAAGTCGATTCATAACGGAAATAAGCTCTGTTGTTAAGAAAGCCCAAAAAGTATTGCAGATTTCAGAATTTCTATTTTTCCAGGTTTATAACCCATTTCTATGAATAATGGTTTTTCCCATACAAAAATATAATTGAGTCCTTCCATTTTTATGCTAGACGATTGATACATATATAGCGTTTATGCGCACCTTTTACTCTCAAATAAAAATATTGTGATATGAAAAAGCTACCGTATAATTGTGATTAGTAAATAATGATTACGGCACTTCCTTTTACGTTCATTTTCTATAGTTATATTTTTCTCATCTGGAACAAAAAAAAAAAAAACGAAAATATATTTGTTTATGCAATTTGCGTATAAACTATGAGTTAATTATTTGCAAGTTGTTATACCCCACACCACCATAGATGGTTGGGGTATTATGCATCTGTGCTGATGTAACGCACAGAAAAAATCATCTAACACTCACCTTAAAGTACACTAATCGACTTAGAATCACTTACTGAATCGATCTAATGATGTCCGTCCGTCTGGGTGGCTGGTTGGTTGGCTGTCCTTGTAAACCTTGTGCACAAAGTACAGGTCGCAATTTTGAAGATAATTCAGTAATTTGGCACATAGGACTTTCATGACACAAGAACGAAGCCTATTGAAATTGGTGATGATCGGTCCATTATTTCACCTATACCCCATACAAATGTCCTCCCACAATAGGGGTTTAACGATCACAAATGCCTTAAATATTACAATATTTTAATGAAATTCGGTGTAAGCCAGTTTTCTAAAATTATCAATCTTTGTGCCAAATTTCATGAAGATCGGTCCATAATTGACCCATAGTACCCATATAGAACCCTCATTCGAAATTCACTTTAACATGTTAGCATCAGGTTTATATTCGACACAAATAAGTTTTATATAATTAGAAATCATAATGACAAATTTTATGAAGTTCACTCCATAATTTACCATAGCTCCCATATAAGGCTACTTTCGGAAATCACCCTAAAGTGCATAAACTCATATAAATGTTAGTACTAACGTAATATTCTGTATTCAATATTTTATTTTACACCTTGTAAAAGTATCGGTCCACAATTTTCCACATGTCTAATATAAGACCCTCCACGAAATATAAGACCCCTGCACAATGGTGTGGGGTATCATATGGCCGGGCTTGACCGACCATATCTTTCTTACTTGTTTTTATTTGCAATAATCGTGCTTATAAACTTAATAAGAGATGCACATAGATTTTGTTAATAAAATATATTTTTACTTACATATATTATAACCATAAAGTCTAATAAGATCATATGCTAATATTTTACAGATGTTACAAAAAAGTTCACTGAATTAAAAAAAATATAAACATTTCAATAATAAATAAATGTCAATTTTATTTTAGTGAAAACCCTTAATTCAATTAAATTAAAAACATAAGAATTTTGTTTGACAAAAAATATAAATAAAAAATTATTGATTAAAAAATTATTAAATTATTTATTATTTTCACAAAGTTCAAATGTGAATTCAAATATCACTCTTGTTTAAAGAAAGGATAATAATTATTTTTTCTGTGTAAGAAAGACCGGAGCTCTAAAATTAATTTTCAACATATTCAGTTCTTAGATAATTGAACTCTTTAAATTTCAAGGTATTATAAGTGAAGTATGATGAAAAATTCCATATACAGTTAAAAGTTTGGATACTATTAGGGCCACGTTTTCACTGTTACTCTAGAAATGTAAATTGTTGTTTGAGGATTCCAAACATTTTAAAGAGATTCCTTTTATAATTTTCACATGTAATTTGCATATTTTCAAATCGTTTAGTAAATATATATACATTTCAAATATCGAATTTTACCTTCTGCAACATTTTATTTTTGACCACAATAAAAAATATGCAGAATCTTTTTTCCCTTTTAAAAATATTCCCATAAATAGAATTATTTTATTTTTATTATTTTGTACAAAAATGCATTAAGAACTCATAAACTGTTAAATATATTTAAGTATTTCCTTAAAAGTCTTCAAACGCGAAATAAAATAAAATAAAATAAAATAAAATAAATAAAAATGAATGTTAAAAAATATAAATATTTTGCATATACAAGAAATCCCGGGAATTCCCGCATATTATTAAAAGTAATCTATAATCATGTGTACGCTGCGCGTGTTGTTTGCGGTTAAAGGTCATAAATCACAAAGATTTTACAGTATTTACAGAGTACATTTTTCAATAATTCTTCTGAAGTAAGTTTTTATGTATAACTGACATATACCCAGCGCGTTTCGCTGCCCTCCTAATATTTTTTTTTTTTGGTTAATATTCCCCATTTACCTATCTGTCCTATTTCTCAATTCTGGAAGATATTAAGAAAACTATTCCTACAAAACTTTAAGACTGTTGCTGTAAAGGCTCTTAAGATATACGATTTTTAAAATATTCGTTATACGGGAGTGCAATTTCCCCTAGTCCTATCCGTGCTATTTTTGTTTTTGTTATAGCGGTTGATGGTAATGTTCTTTCTACAAAATTCAAGATTTTGTATATAAATAGTTTTCACTATATACGATTTTTAATATTTTCGTTATATGGAACTCACCATTCGTCCTAGTTCAAACCTTCCCTTTCATTATAAGTTTGGAGGATGATCAAAAAGGTCTTTCCGTAAAATTTTAAGACTTTTATGGAAACAGTTCTTAAGTTATGCAATATTTAATATTTCCTTCGCATGGGATGTACCATTCCCTCTACCCCTATCAAAAAATAAATTAGCCCGTTTTAATTATGAGACTCACAGGATGATACTGTGAAAATTGTTTCAGCGGTTTAGCTGTCTATAATGTATAAACCAACAGACAAAAAAACCAATTCATTTTTATATATAGCCGTAGTTACGATTTCAGTCCGCCTAATATGACATGATTTTTTTGGATTTAATTTTCAACTATTTTCTTAATTCAATATATTGACTTCTAAACTTAAATTTTTTCACGTGTACAGAGAAGAGTTATATAATTTTTTAATATATGGTTTGATTTTTATATATCCAACTTTCACCTTTGAAATTTTGCATAACTAAAGTTTATACACATCGTTATAAAGATATCTACCATGTATAGTTCAGAAATTATTAAACAGGCACACCTATGTGAGGTTTTCCGCTTTTTCTTCGTTTTTCGATGTGTCATATTTTTGGACCAAAAAGGGTCATAAATCTAAAGGTTTGTGATTTGAAAGACACTTAAAAATTTTATAAATAACAAGCTAATTTTTATCATTTATTAATTCATAAAAATAGTTAACATAAAATACTCTCCTTATTAACTAAACTTCTGTACTTTTGTATGAGGTCTTCACTCTGACTCCAGGCTTTTTAATTCCTGTCTAACAGATTGAGGGCTAAAGGTATAGATTCACAACTGCTGACCGTAAGTTTGTTGGTCAATTTATTTTTCATTAGTGATAATTTAGTATGAGGCAAAGTAAAAATATAAAATAAATATTCATTGAATCTGTTATTTTAATTTTCTCAATCTGGTCGAAAAAGTTTCACTATTTGATGTTTCAAATAGTTGATCATAAAATTTAACTTTAGCTGCAGTTTCTAACACCTTCAGTTCATTTATAAATTTTTCAGTTTTTTTATAACATTGTGAAATAATCTCAAAATAATTAGTTTGTTCGTTGGATTGAGATATTTCAAACAAAATAATTAATCGTCATTTAGCACATGGTCTTCAAAAGTCACCATTTAGCGCCATTTTAAAAAGGGGGTCAAAGAAGTGCCAGTTGTTTGAAAAAGGGGCAATAGGCAACTAAAGTCGCCAAACGGTAGCGCTGCATTGAATCACTCTGTAATAGTAAAATGGTCTTGCTAATTTTCTAACCACTTTTAGTTCTCTATTTGTTATGCTCTAAATTGCATCAATATTTCTGATATTTTTTACAATATATTTTGGATGCAAAAACCTTTTTAGATTTTTTTCCTTTTTATATAAAAATTACTTAACTACAGAAATGTATCACACTTTCCCTATTCGTTGCTTATTATAAATAATTATAATATTTTAATATTAATTTTTGTTGATATGTACTTAATAAGTCATTAAATTTAATAAGCATTAATATTCTTTTTTTAAATTTCTTAAATTTTAGTGCCAGAATCACCGCCTCATGGCATGGAAGCCATACAATTTAATCGTACCTCAGTATTCCTAAAATGGCAGCCACCATATCCCAACAGAACTAGAAATGGTAAGAAATCCTAATAATAAAACTATTAATATAATTTCAAAATCTAATACTCTAAAATGTACTTATTTTAATAAATTGTTCTTTAAACCTTTATCAAATTTCTCAATTTAATCCTTTTTGTCCACCATTAACACTATTTAGGCATTTTAACCAATTACAATGTGATTGTCAAAGGTTTAGATGTTCATAATACAACACGCATTTATAAAAATATGACAATAGATGCCAGCTCGCCAACCCTGTTGCTGGCCAATCTCACCACAGGTGTCACCTATTATATTGCTGTGGCAGCAGCCACAAAAGTAGGTGTTGGTCCTTTTAGTAAACCGGCAGTATTGCGTATGGATCCCAGAACACAGTCATTAGATACTGGCTACACTAGGTAAGAAATATTAGTTGTGTTAGTTTGTTGTAGATCACACATACCATAAATAGCAAACATATTTCAATCATTTCTCTATTTAATGTTGTCACTCATTTTAGTGACTTTATGCAAGGCAGTGTAAATTAATGTTGGTTTATGTTTTTTTCATATTTTTTTCTTTGCAGATATCCCATCAATCGTGATATAGCGGATGATTTTTTAACTCAGACGTGGTTTATCGTTTTACTGGGTTCCATAATAGCTATTATAGTTTTTCTATTTGGTGCTTTGGTTTTATTTAAACGTTATCAATTCATCAAGCAAACTTCACTGGGTAGTTTACATGGTAAGTTGCGGGTTGATAAAAGAGATTATAAAATAATAATGACTTTATGGGGTGACATAAAGCAGATGGTAGAATAAACTATAAAACTGATGCTTTCAGTGTTATAAAATTTGTTCATGATATTTTTTTTTATAGTAAAGAAAATTTGAGAAATTTCAATAATATTTAAAAAATATATTTTTTTATATCATAACTGACTAAAATTTACAAACTCTAGCTTCTTATATTATTCAATTTTGCATAATTTTAATTAAAGAATTTTATAAATTAATTTTTAACAAAATCGCAAAATTTTAAATATTTATAAAATCATATTACTTTTACCATTATTTTTCTAAACATAGTTTATTTTAACCTAATATTAATTTCTTAATCTCAAATAATGCAAAAATAGTTTTTATATAATATTTCAACCACATGTGCTTTATGCTAACGATAAATATTAACAAATTTATTTCCTGTTTGTGGGCGTCTTATGCGTATGAATAACATTATTTTGTCATTAATTTAATATTACTCATACGTCACGATGTTAATATTTTGGCATGAATTTTAATATAAATTTAATTTGTCCATATGTCACGTAATCAAATATAATTTTATTCAATATACATGACATTAGGCTTTTAGGTTTGCCTGAATATGATGGACAGTCTGTTGAACTATTTTGCTTTATTATTTTGGAAAATTAAAAAATTTATTTAAGCAAATAATATAAAATATTCAGTTAAAATTAAGAAACAAAAACTTGATTTAAAAGATTAAATCAGATGTTAAAATAGAAGAATAAAATTTAAATCTTGCTTAAATTTTAAGCCTTTTGTCTGAAATAAATACAGTTTTTGATAACATAAAATAAAAAATGTAAAGTAGAAACAAATTTCACATTATTTCTTTTATGTTTATATTCTCGAAAAATTACTCAGAATATACATAAGTATATGACTAAGGCAAGTTTTTCAAACTTTATGCTTGAAAAGTAAGTTTTTACATATTTCACAAGTATTTTACAAAAATGGCTTATTTTTTAAATCTTTGCATAAATTTGCGATTTTTTAATAAATATATATCAATTTATTAAAATCCAAAAACAAATATATATATATATATTATTTTCTGAGCCTTTTGAGTATGTAATACAAATTGTAAAGAGAAAAATTTTTACGTATATTATCAGAATTTTAAAGTTATATAAATTTAAATTTGTACATATTTGTGCAAGGAAATGCATATATTTTTCCGCTTTGTATGCACATTTATGCTTTTTTGCATATTTATGTCCATATTTTCCCATTTTTTGTGCTTTTTCAAGCAGCCCGTATATGACCATTAAACTTTTCGTTTTAAAAATTTTAATAAAATAAATATATGAAGCGTGGACACATATAATAATTTTCCAAAAAATGTAATAAATATTCTCACTTTAATTTTTAATTCACTCTATCATCTTTGATTAATTTGATCAATTTTTAATTGGAAAATTTTTTCCAATTTTTCATTTTTTACAGTTTTTAATAATTGTTATAATCATTTTGATGAGAGATGCAAATTTAAAAAAGTTTTTAATTAAATGAATCATTTTGGATCATTTGATTGATGATTTTTTTGTGTGAGCAAAATTAGAAGGGGAAAATATTAAAACTCTAAATTTGATTGAGGAAAACGAAATTTAGAACATATACGATTTTATCTTGGTGCAACACAGGTTGAAATCACCGATAATCATGTATAAATGAGATTTTAGTAACTTTTGACCTTGAGTGTCTCATGAAGCTCACATGTGATTGTCGCTTACTTTTAAATCTATTTATAAGATATATGTCAAATTTCATTTCCCTCCATTAAATTTTGCTATTATAAACTTAATTAACTGGATTTTACAACAATTTGTGTGTGTAGTGTATGTATAATTTAAAACTCTATGTAATATAATTCACTATAATGATTATAAAATGTGTACTCTTAACAATACATTTAAAGTATGTAGTGTTTATACTTTTGTTTAATTACTATACATTTTACATAAAAGCGTTCGTCTTTGCGGAACGTTCCAATGAAAATCATATTATCATATCTTATTGTCCTTGCAATCAATCAGATATGATAACACGATTAGACAAATGTCTAAACAAAGCGTCAAAAACAATCAGTGCGAATTATTGTTTTTGATTATAAAAATAATCTTTCATAGAACAATTTTAAACTCAGGTCTTGAAATTGAATACAGTCTCCGGTAATAATGATGGGAACATCTACAATAGTATCGAAAGATTAATAATCTCATCAAATACTTAAAATTCGTGTTTAGAAAATATGTCACCGAAGACTGAGGAAATCATATAATTCTTTCGTATTACTATTTTTTAAGGATAGATGGAGCCCAAATAGTTGAAAATGGTTGGAAATTGAATTAAAGTTATTTTATTTTTATATTTTTTATTGAAACGTTTTTCTTTTTTCCTTATATTTTTAGAAGCTATTGACTTTTGTCGAAACATTTTACACCATTTAGAAAGTTAATTACATTAATTAATAACATAATTAAATTTTAATATAAAATTAATTAATCATTTTATTAAAAAATTATTTTTGTGATAATTTTTTTCTCTATATGAAAGTGTTATATTTTTCATACTATTTTTTTTTACTTGGATTTTTAAATATTTTTGAATAAATTACCAAATTACTAGAATGAGCTTGAGAATATTAAGAAGACATTTCAAATTTAGTAATATTTACTCATATTAAAAAAAAAATTATTATCTCTTGAGTCTTTATGCATCAAACCAAAGACTAATAAAAGAGAATATATCCATCATTTAAATAATACAACATAATTTTCTGATGTGGTTTTGTTAATAATTTCAGGCAATTGATAAAAAAAAACATGTAACCAAAACGTAGTCGGTCAAGTTCGACAAGTTGATATCATTCATCATGCAATTTTAATATTTTCAGAGAGGGTCTTTCATGGGACCTATGGTCAATTGTCGACCGGTTGTTTTCAGATTTTATAGTGTAATTTATATTCCTGTAAAAAATATGTTATCGTGATATTAACATTTATATAGAATTTATCATGCACTAACCTAATAATTACCTGTAATAATTTTTAATTTTACGTGTTAATAATTATAATAAATAATATATAATAAATATTATCCAAATTCATTGAAACATAAAATCAATATTCTTGTCAAAATGAGATACCTTCACTTAATTGTGAATAAAAGCGAAACGCGTTCATCGATTTTCATGATCTATGTCTCATTTTGTTTAAAGGTTATGTGACTTTACGTGAAAGTAATAGGACTTGACACTTTTTTTACCGTTTTGGATTTTTTATGAATTAAAAATAAAAAAATTCAATTTTTTAGGCAAAAAATAGTTTTTTTTTTTCATACATTTATTTATAACTGCGAAACTGTTGCTTATGTAGCGAAACGTTGTATGAACAGATTAAAGAAATTGTAATTCCTAATTTTTTTAAATTTGTTTCAGCAAAATCGGACTGGTGGTTCTCGAGTTATGTCAAAAAAAAAAAAGACCACCAAAGGTCACAATTTCCCCTATATGATAGTTACTAACTTCAAATCGATATATCTCGATTCCTAAACGTGACCCAGCGAAACGCCGGGACACGTATAACTTCTTTTTTACCGATATAACTTTCCCCGGTAGTTTGAACGCTTCCGGATCACTGACCCCTACCATTTTACAGTGTGACTTTTTATAAATAACTGATGTAATTAGATGAGATAAATACTTTAGCTGTCGATTTTCTAAAATAAATCACTATTGAAGCTAATTGCAATTTGACGAGGTAAATACTTCGGCTCACATCTGACTAACGACTGGCCATTGGCTGCGGTTCAGAATACAGAAAATAATTTCGGAATATATCAATCACTTTTTTGTTCACAATAATCACCTTATTCCTTAATTTATCTACAAGAATTTCCCAAGTATTTGAAGAAGAATAACTATTTTAAGTAACTAAATCCATAAAAAGTAAAAAATTATCTATTTTATCAAAAATATTAAAAAATTCATAAAAATATTAAGTTAATTATTAATTAATTTATAAACCAACATTAAGATAAGATTTCTCCCAAAATAAACGAACAAAAGATATAAATTTGTAAATTACTTAACGACACGTGAAAATCACATCAATTATAAACAAAAAGTATAAAAAATAGACAAAAAAAACGCACTAAACCAACTAAGAACGATTGGTATCTAAACAACAATAAACAATATAAAAAAACAACCAAGGACTAAATTAAGGATCTCTTAAGTTGCCAAACAAAAAGACTACTTAAAAAGATACATTAATAAATTCCAAATAATTACAAAAAAGAAAGAGCAAAGAAAAAAAAATACATACCCAAATATTTATTTCCGGTAAAATATAGACTACTTTAAGAATTAAAAAGAAATAAAAGAACATAACTAAATTAATAATAATGTTTATAAATATTTCACTAAACAAAGGCGAAAAAATGTTTCAAGGAAATAAAGAAAACAACACAATAAAAAATGAATTGCCATAAAATACACAAGAGCAACAACAAAGAAATCTTTAAATTATTGAAAATCTAAATGGAAGCATTATTTTTTTTTTTTAATTTCTATTTTAGTTCAAAGAAATTTATTTCATTTCATTTTTAATGTTCCCTATTTTATTTTAGGAAATCACGCAATTGGTGCTGTGCGAAAATTCCCTACGCTGCCATTAAATGCCAACGGAGGCGGTGGTGTTTGGATCGATCCAGCAGGTGGTGTCTGGCGTCAGGCCAATACAACATCCTGTACTACAAAGGAACAACTACCTGATTATTCACAGGTAGCAGGACAAACGGCACAGCAGCAGCACCACATGCCTTTGCCAGATTATGAAATGTAAGCGCCAAATGCCATTTTGTTCATAACAATTTCAATCATTCATTAAATTTTTTTTTTTTCATTTTATTATAAAAAAGAGAGAGATGAAAAGGGAAATAAAAAGGGTTTTAATAAACAAAATATAAAACATAGGAAACGTGATAAACTAAATATTTATTACTGCCAACATTTATTTAAAAGAGAAATAAAAATTATTATAAATATATTAATTCTTCAAAGGTTGTTAGGGTTGGCAAGGATTACATTTGCATATTATTTATATTGCTTGGATTTTTTTAAGGAAAAGGAAAAAAATGAATCCTTTTTAAATCATACATACACACATACATACATACACATTTTTAGCATATTAAATGAATTTTTAATTCTATTGTCGTAAACAATGTCATAATAAAATATTAATTTTTATTAATTTTTTTTTTCTATTTATTTTGTTAATAAAACAATAAAAAAATGTTTGTTTATTAAATAAATACTGGGGATATATTTAAAATTTGCATTTTAAAACGGAAATTAAAAGATTTAAAATGTAATTCACTTTCACAATGATTTAAAATTTTTTATTTAGAATCAGTTCTTTGAAAAAAATGCTTTACTAATTCAAAAAAAGTTTTTTTTTAGCATACAGAATAGTATAATACTTTAACAAAATTGCTATTCTTGATTGTAATAAAGATAGGGTTTTAATTTAATTGAAATATATTCCATGCTTTTGAAATTTAATAAAACATAGTTGTAAAAATTTGAGTTTTTTAAAAACTTATATTATATGCCGGAAGTAACAAATTTGTGATGTCTTATATTTCTAACAAAATTTCAATGCTTAGAGAAAAACCTAAGATCGTAATCACTAAGTGTTCTAATATCTATAATCATCTATATTTCTTTGAAAAAATTCGATTATTTTAGGCGAAAAGCTTCGATTTTATTTAATTTTTGTATAAACATGCTAGAAATTTCAAATAATATAGAAAAAAATATATTTTTATTATATAACACCTTAAATTTCAGTTCATAAGGAAACTATATGAGGAGCAGCAGAGATAACGTACTTTTTTCTATTTTTTGAGAAATTCCTTTTTTTTTTTGCTATTGTTGTACCATTTGGATTGATAATTTTCACTTTTTTTACAAAAAAAAAAAAAATAATAATAATAATAAATCATAAAAATGCATAACAAAACGTTCCTTTTTATTTCATTTTTTCAAAACGTACTTTTTACACAGTAATTATTACCTAACATATGTAGGAATGAATAAAATTTATAGTTTAAAGTCTTATATTTCAAAACCCAATATTACTTTAAAATCTCCAACAAAATGCCTTGATAAAGAAGTCCTTTTCTATACTTGAGCCAAACTTCAAGGTGGACACTCAATTAGTTTAGAATATATGATAGTTAATTGAATCCAAGGTATATTTTTTACTGAGCTAATACTCGTATATACAAAAAAAAAATAAACTTAAATTATTTAGCTTTAGACCATATTTTGATTCATAAATTGTAACTTCAAGGACTTTTCGACTTGAAATTTCATTAAATATTTTTTAAATAATTTTAAAAATATCGGCTTTGTACCCCCCCATCTTTGACCTTTAAGGTTTCAAAATAAAATATCATTATAAATATCATTACAAAAGAAAAAAAATAATGTACAATTAGAATTTTGCCGCATATAATTTAGATATGAAATTTTTCTAATATTCAAAATGTCATATTTTTGGATCTAAAAGGCTCCTAAGTGTCTGTGTTTGTGACTTGAGAAACCTTCCCAGCAAAAATAAACAGAAGTCATTTTTAAAGAAATACTCTTTCATTACTTCCAAAGTTTCAATAAGTGTATGGTTTCTTGTGCTTAAAAAGTTATATAAACACAATCCAAAGATGTTATTAAAAAGCGATTAAGGTAAATTATTCTCCTATAAAACGTTGAGTATTTAAAAACACTTGTTAATTAATAATAACTGCTTTAATCAAATGAAAAATATTATTATGGATATATAAATTTTTTATAAAAAATATTTGGTTTATATAAAAATTTAAAGTAATTTCCTTGAATTGATAATAAAAGAAAGAAAGAACTTCGGAAAATCAATTTTATATGGTATCAAATAAAGATAACACTTTTAAATGACAAGTCTATGTTAAATTCATTGGAAATATTTCGAATCTGAATGTTATTTTTTTGCTGGAATTTTCAACAGGTAATATTTGTAGTGAATTTAATTGAAATCGAAAATTTCAAATCTAATTGCTGTCCGCTTTAATATGGAATTACCCTTTACCTTTTTCGAGTATTTTTTTCTGAGTAATTTGGAATTTTTCTGAATAATTTAAAATATTCTGCAAAAATATTAACGTTAAAAAAATACATATACCAAAACGTAATTCTTAAATATATTTGTAACAAAACGTTCTTTTTCTCTAACTTTGTAGTAAAACGTACTTTTTTACAATTAGAAACCCTTGGATCTCATAACTGCTTAATATTATTATGGTAATTTTTTGTAGTTTCATACATCTTATGATAAGCAAACAGCTTCTTATTACATTCACTTTCATGCTGCTTTATAAGCGGATGAACAAAATAATTCTCAATTTCTAAACAATTTGAATGAACAAGAAAGTATGGTTTGTTCTTCATATACATAAGGAAAATTTTCTAGTCACTTATATTTCTCAATTCTTTAGATAAAAACTAAATCAATGACAAAAACTTACGCTCACTTATATTTTTTTACCAACAACTAATTTTTCGGATGAAAATCTAAAATCACATAAATGCATTCAAGTCTAAACTCGAGTGAACCAGAATGAAATGTAAAAACATTGTTAATTTTACCTCATTGTGCAACATACCAGCAAAAAAAAAACAAAAAAAGAACTCGAAAAGAGATGAAAAATTCATGATTTGAACATTGTGTTGCAGATGTTCTTTTTTTTAACCCATGTTTGTCATTGGTAGGATGTTCGTTATATATATATATATATATATATATATATATATATATATATATATACATAATTTTCCAATAAAAATTTTATAAAAATAATACAAATTTTTATTAATATATTATAGGATGGAATAATAATATTATGAAATGGAATCAAAGTATGATAATGTGATATAATAATATAATAAGATTGTTAAATTATATGTAAAACTATAATCATAACATGAAAAAAACCATAAAATTGGATACAATATGACAGAGAAGAATCATAACAGTTATTACTTATAATCGTTTCTATTTTTTGTTGAAATCATATGTTCCAAATATAGTATATTGCTCTTAAATTATGATCACTACAACTACGTGTATGCATGAACATTTCCCAGTAGTAAAAAGAGCCCTTATTGAAGGACTTTTTTTATAGCCAGAAGAGCTTTTACTTGCATTTCATGTTCATGTATTTTTTATACGCGATATTGAGGGCAACGCCTTACACATTCGCAGACCTTCTAAAAAACCTCTTGTATAAAAATTGTTTTCAGGTCTTCTACACTATTTAATATAATATTTTTCCTTTTACGTAAAATAACAATCCTTTATTTTAAATTAACGCGATAACAGTTGTTATTGTTGAGAAAAAGAAAAAAGTATTACATTTCACCTTAGAACTATACAGATTAAAGTATTATATCAGAGTTGAGATTATTTGCATAAATCTATGTAATTTAATATAAACTATTGCGACGGTACCATGTAGACGTTGTAAAATTCTAGGTTATAAGATATTTCAAAGACAGTTTATTAAAAGATCTAAAGCATAACTGTTTATTATCTGCATATATTTTTATTAAATTAATTCTAATTTTATTCCTTTAAATACCATATACTATTAAATTTGTTATCTATACACGCAATAGAAACGTACAATTTATTACAAATTTCCGTTACCTACTTATATATATATATATATATCTATATATATATATATATATATATATATATAATATATATAATATATATATATATAATATATATATATATATATATATATATATATATTATATATATATATATATATATATATATTAAATATTTAAAAGTTTTTTTTTTTTAATAAATATATATATATATATATATATATATATATATTTATATATATATATATTATATATATATATATATATATTATATATATATATATATATATATATATATACATATACATATACTTATATTAAATATTTAAATGTTTTTTTTTAATAAAAATTTGTTTTAATTAAAAAATTGATGCCTAAGAAAAATATTATTTTCTAAAAAAATGTTTTTTAAATAAAAAAAAATATAAATAAAATTATAAACAAATAATTAATATTTTTTGATCAATTAAAATTATTCACTATTATTCAAAAAACAAAATCTTTTTAACTAAATTTTTCTAGAAACAAATTATTTTTTTTTTTTTTTAAGAAGACATAAAAAAATCACATTAAATTACAATAAAAAGCTTTCGTAAATATCACAATTTCTAAAATTAGTCATTCGAATACTTAATAAAAAAAATTAAATTTTATTATAAATGGATCTTTAGAATTGTGCTGAGTAGCCTCACCTTTTTCAGTGATATTAATTGAATTAGAATTTTTGCTTGTAGCAGTAAAACTTTGATTTAAATACGCAGAAAAATATTTATTTTGCTGTCAATCTTTTCTCCTAAAACAATCAGCAGATAAATTTTCCTAGTACATCTAAAATAAATTACAAAATGCGTAGTTACTTGCAACGTTTATTTAATGTATAGAAATGGTTTTTTTTTCATGCCATAATAAATTTTATATGAAAACAAAAGAATATTCATTCAAGTGTGTAAAAAATGTGAGACACACCCACTTGAAATTTGATTTTTCTTTGAGATACTTTCGTAGAAAATTTTCCTAAACTTGACGTATTTTATTTATAAAATTAAAACTAAAGCAAAAAATTCTTGGATTTTTTTATTATCTCAGGTAACTGGTTGTAGCTTTTAAAAAGTTTTTTTTTTTATTTATTTACTTATTTTTATGAGTATTTAAAAATATTTTTCTTACCTTTTTTATTATTTTTATTGTTATTTATAAACGAAGTCTTTCCAGAGATAACAATTTATTTCATAAACATTTTTTGTTTTTCTTAAGTTCTTCTTTTTTTGCTTTGCTTCTTCTTCTTTGGCATAATTTTCTTAATTAAGTGAGTTCTTGTAGCTGAAAAGATGAAATAAATATTTTTATATTTTTGCATATTTTACCTTTATTTTTGTTTGGTTCCGTAATACTTTTTCTTGTATCTTTTACTTTCTTCATATTGCTAAGAAACTCTCTCTTTAAATGCTGTTGTTTGAGTACTTGTGAGTTCTTTTATTTAAGTGGTTTTTAATTAGTTGAATTTTGTAGAACACAAAAAAACATTTGGAAAATATGTTAAATAAATTGTGGTGTAGGTTGCTTTTGAGAAAAGTAAATTGTGGTGTATAATTTCTTTCAGACAACAAATGAGGCATTTCTTGTTTTGTGGAGATAAGTTATGTTGCTACGCAACATTATTTTATGTTACTTTCAAGATGAACGTGAGAGAAGAAAAACTCTTTAGAAAAGAACATTTTCTTAAAAATAATTTTAGTAAAATATATGAAATTTGGCAAACTATGTTGTACTTTATTTAAAAACTTTTTTGATATACAGTAAATTTTGCAGAATCTCATATCCAAGCTACTTAAGATATTGGAGAACATTTCAGTAGGGTTTTCGATTACTTTAGTTGCTTTATACAGACAGCCAAACTGAAAAATTAATTTATTTGCCCTCTTGATGAAATACTATACATTATGTGAAATATTTCTTTTATTTATTTATTTATTTATTTTTATTTTACAAATTATTTTAGTAAAATTTAGTCTGACTTATATTTTCGTTTAGAACTATTTTTGTGTTGAAACTATTCTGATAATGTTAATAATGCTGATGATAATAATTAAATATTCAAAAGTGATTTTAATTATTGCAAACTTTCACTTGAAACGTGAAAGTGTTTTATGTAGACTTACAAACAGAGGGAAATTGTATTTTTTGTTTTTTTTTTTATTAGAAATTCTACAGTAAAATTAATTTAAAATTTAATTTAATATTTTCACGCATTATTTAGTCTTTTAAGCATTCATGTTTTTCCTTTAAAATCAAACACTTAATAAAATTATTCTCTTTATTTTGTATTTTAAACATTTTAGACTAACACCACTTAATATGCCTGATTATGCTGAAGTTGCATGTTCAACATTTAAAACTCCAAACGGAACAACACATGGCCAGACCACAAACAATGGATTACAACAGCAGCAGCAATCATTGTATGATAGTTGTGGTGCCTATGCAACAACAAATCTTGTAGCAAATGCAAAATTATATCAGAATCATCAACAACAGCAACAAAAACAACAACAAGCGCAACGTTATGCAACCGGAAATGGAAATAATACAACAAGTTCAACGATTAAAACAATACAAAGTAACAGTGATAATTTAGAGGCTTCTCTGCGTACAGGAAATGAACAAAAATTATCATCATTGTCATCCACCTCACCATCGACGACCTCAACAACAGCGGCCCTAGCAGCATCAGCAATACGTAATAATAACACCAACAATGATGACTATCGTTCAACAATGGGTAGTATTTCATCTGGCCTCTATTCAGCGCCACCCAGTCAACATTATTCTATGGGTAGTGGTTGCGGTAGTACTGGTGGCAGCGGTAATGGTGTTGGTGTAGGTTTTGGTAATATGGACAACAATCCCTTTGGCAACAATATGTTAACATTGCCGGATAAAATGACAGCTAGTACTGCTTCAACTGCTATACTTAGCTCATCGCCAGCTAAAATCCAACAACAACATCAAACAAAAAAATCTATAACAAATTTAAATGTTAGTGGTACGGCTTTGAACGCAAATAATAAAATCAACATAACCGAGAATCGTTTTGACTTGCTGAATAATGAACCCTTACAGCCTACTCGTTTAAATCCCTTTAATTCCAATAGTATGCAATCACAAAGTCAAAGGCAACAACAGCAGCAACAACAACAATTATTAGTTGCTAGTAATGCCTTAAAACAGGGACTGGGTGCTTATGCCAATACTACCTTAGCCACACAAATGATAAGTGGTGGTGGTGCGGGTACTTTGCGTAGGCCGCGTAATAATAAAGTATTCAAAAGTGAAAATAATATTAACTTTGGTAGTCTTTACAACAACAAAACAACAACGAATAATACAACATCACAGTCCACAATTAATCATAATACTGGTTCTCATTTAGATTTTCTTACCAATTCCCATACAGATCATTTCAACGATAATGATTTTGGTGCAATAAGTAACTCTACCAATCAATTGCTCAATGACTGGGCATCTAATTCCTCAATAGCTGCCACAGATTATCATTTTGGTAGTAAACAGCCTAATAAACAACATTTGTATATAAAATCTAAAGATGGTACATGGTCGGCTGTTTCGTCGGATGACTATCAAGCTTTTAGACAACAACAGCAGCAGCAACAACAACAACAACAACCACCACCTTCTTATGCTCATGCTGCAGGTGATAAACTTTTACAACCTTCCCCTAGTCATGCAAACTCTAATTCCAACTCCAGTAACAATACCACTATCACCAACAACACCACCTCCTCCCATTCATCTTCTTCCCCCTTAACTAGTTTATATAATAATACCAGCAGCAACCATAATCATGTGTCTAATGGAAGCAGCAGCAGTAGTAGCTCAAATTTAAATTCCTCCCTCAACAACACCATCACCACCACCGCTAGCGATAATCTAATGTCTAGTCATAATAATAAGTATTTTAGTAGTTTTGGTCCCTCAGCCAATGTGTAAGTTTAAAAAATTAGTAAAGTTAAAAAAAAGTTACGCTAAAACCCTTAAAATATTTTTAGCTTATATTGTACTTATTTTGTAAAATAACCAATAACATAAATAACCACTTGATTGAAATGACATTATGAAATAGTATGCGTTTAGATAATGCTAATTGAAATCGAGTTATATGAAGTTAAAACGAAAGGAAAACTATGTACAGTATAATTGTGATCTTAATGAAATATAATAATAATGAAAAATGAAAAAATCTAGTGCTTATCAGTCAGTTAAAAAACTCCGTCTCAAGGAGTCTAGGGGAATGTAAGAGTAATAAGAGAGAATGTAAAGTTTATGCGTAAATAAAAAAGGTAAGTTAAAAAGAGAACATAACATGCAAGCTCGTGGAGATTTGCAGGTAATCCTTCATCGATATCTATTTATGGCCTCATAGTTTTCTCAGTTTTGAAGTTGAATTTAAAATTTGTTATGTATTTTTAAAAATTCATATTTTCTTGTCTTTTCATCCTTGACACAAGTACTTAATTGTCGAAAATGCTTTTAATAATATTTTTAAAAAGCTAACGTACAATGGTTGTAAAACGCTTTCTTGGAAATAATTCTGTAACTTGTAAACCATAAGAGATATCCAAATGAAGTTAACACGCTCACAACTGATATATTTTCAAGTTTATTTGGAGGACTACAAGCTCTTTGCGGGTCGTGGGGGTAGAGGGTAGACCACCAAAGTTGGTTACCTTGGTTAAGACTGGAATGTAAAAAAAAATTATATATAAGTAGTGCTTGTAAATCTCTAAAAATTATGCTTATGTGTTTAAGAGGTATTTAGACCGATAAAAATTGTACCTTCATTTTTGACCTTGTTTTTTTAATTTCTCTAGACTATGACCCGAACAACTTAAAATTTGGATTTTAAGCATATTTTTTAATATTTGGATTTATTAAAATTTAAACCAGTAGAGGTATCCAAATGAAATTTTTACGTAATAAAGATAAACTTGCTCTAAAAGTATGAATTCAAAATCTGCCACTTTTTTGTACCAAAATACCCGGATTTCTAATCCGGGGAATACTTGCTTCAAAAATTGACATTTTTCATAAAAAATTAAAACCCAGTAGTTGTAATAGACGTGACTCATAAAATATATTTTTTGTATTGAACTAACATATGGGGGTATATTTTTTAATCTCTGCTCTAATGTTCGAGCAAATTAAAAAACAAATTAAAAAAAAAAAAAACTTTTCCATTGACTAGAACATTTCAAAAATTCTCTAGTCGGGAACAAAAAAAAAAATACATATTTTAAAAGTGAAAGAATATTATCAACTTTTTGGAAAACAACCCCAAAACATATGAAATTTGTTTAAAGTTTCAATAACAGATAAATGTAGCTTTCTATGGAAAGATATATTTATATAATTTTTGCAGCATTATTATTGAGAATTTTGTTGTTCAAATAAATTTAGTGCCATAATTAAGGTCCACAAGTTTAAAAACTTTAAAAAACGAGACCAAATATAAGGATAAATTTTGCTTCGAACTAAATATCTTTTAAACTAAAAGGGATAACTTACGCCTGTAAGTACGTTTTTTTTAGAGATTTACAAGGGCTACTCATATGTTTTTTTTTACATTCAAGTCATAAATAAATATTTGACGAATTGAAAAAAACTACATACCCGAGTTGACCAACTTTGGAGGTTTATCATCCACCACCATGACTAGATAAAAGCCTGTGGTCCTCCAAATCAATTTGAAAACACCCCGGCTGTGACCGTGTGAAATTTTGTTCAGATATCTGTAATGATTCACAAGTTATAGAACTATTTCCAAAAAAATAATTTTAGGACCACTGTGCAACGATCAAAAAGTAAAAAGAATAATCTGATTGATGTATTTATATATGACAAAGAACGAAATTTTAGAATATTAGCTTTTAAAGTAAAACTCTTAAAAAAACACTAACTTAGCTTATGATATTTTGGAATGGAAATGTAGATATTTTAATAATAGAAGCTGTTTCAAAATAACAAATTTCACACCGGTTATACTTATATTACTCACTGAATATTTTGTACATTTACATATATTGTTAGAATTGCACTAAGCAAACCCCAGAGAAATCCACTAAACATTTATGAGGAGACCTTTTCTACGATACATTTATTTGTATAGTAATAAAATGAAAACCAGAGACCGTTTGTATTAAGATTATAAGATTCATCAAATTAATACATCAAGAAAAAAATTAGTAACAGACATGGTGCAGAACAATCCATATTTATTAAATTCCACAATGAAATAACTCCCAAATGAAATAAATTCTAACGAAATTTAGTTGAGAGTTATTTCATGTCCTTTTTTTCGTTTTTAGTAGGCCCGGTCAAAATGATTTCTCCTTTGTGGTATTTACATCTTGCAAAAAAAAAGTTTCAAGTACTGTTTCTAAACAGTCATATAAATAGTAAGTTTGAGCTTATGTTGGCCACTAAAACATCAGCTCATGAATATGCAACGTCTGTGATATTCTTCCATCAGAATAAAAAAAAATGATTTTCGATATACTCCACTGCAGATGTAGGGTCCAAATATAGCCCTTTTTCTGAAAGACTATAAAAGTTTTAGCTCTCATATTATTTCACATTGATGGACAATTATAAATTCAAAAGTATGTAGATCTCCACAAATCTAGAAAAAAATTATTAATTTTTCATTCAAATAAAGAAAGATTCTTGTCAATAAAGTTTTGGGGAAACGTTCAAATAATGGGTCAACTTTCTTATGAACATCGCCAGAAAGATCTGAACTGAAAAATCAAGTAATATGCTCAATATAATTTTTACTTAAGTCTGTTTTAAATAAAAAAAATGGTTTATTTTAAATGTTTGCAGCATTATATGAGCATTAGCGTTAGGCAACTATAGTTGCCAATTGTCTCTTTTTCAACCACATGGACTCTTTTTGGCCCCTTTTTAAAAGTGGAAATTATGCGATAATGTGAGATTGCTTCAGAGCATAGTGATGTTAAAAAGACCCCAAGGTATTTATAAATGAACTTAAAATATTAAAAACTAAAGCCAACAATATCTTATGAACAGCTATTTAAATCACCAAATACCGAATATTTTTGGACCGGATTGGGAAAATTAAAAAATAAATTTGATTAAATATTTATCATTTATTTATTTTTATATATTATTTATATATATTATATACATATATATATTGTATATGTATATATATATATGTATATATATATACATATGCAATACATATGCAAGTTTTATATATATATATATATATATATATATATATATATATATATATATGTTTATATTTTTACTTCTGCTCATAGAAGTGCCTCAGCGGAACGTCTTTTTCGAAATTATCTCTAATAAGAAATAGATTGGTCAACAGACTTAAGGTCAACACTTATAAATCCATGATTTTATTCCTAAATTTGTTAGACGGGGATTTGTAAGACTGGATTTTGAGTTAAGACATCGTACTGAAGCCTAGTTAATCAAAATGGGATTTTTTTATCAACTATTTTTACGAAAAAAATTTTTGTTTTATATTTTCGTTTTACTATATATACAGGACAGCCTAAAATGTGCTCTAAAACGAGTGTTTTATGCGCTTAAAAAACGCACTTAAAATTCTAAAATATGCTCTTAAAATTCAAAAATGTTCTCTTAAAATATTAATTTATCTGGCTGAATTTTAAATTAGCTACTACCCATGCTAAAAATAACTTGATTTTTACCATCAATAGCAAAAAAATATTTTCTTTTGCATATAAAAAAATTTAAAGCTAATACATTGTATCAAGAAAATACAAAATTTCTATAAATTTATGAGATGAAAATTATTAGGGAATTAGATTTTAAAAACGTATGTGACAGTTAAAAGAAAATGTCACTAATTACAAATTATGTAAAATATTATGCAGGGTGCGAAATGTGCAAAATTTTTTCTTAAGTGCAAAATATATTACATTAAGATCTTTTGTGTAAAAGATGCTAAATTATGCTTTTAAGTATAAAATATACCATTTAAATTGGTAAAATATGCTATGAATTAATTGTATTCTATGGAGATATGACAAAGTATGCTGCCTAGCTCAAAATATGAAAAAAGTATGACCTTAGGACTAAAAATACTACAACAAATCGATGCCAAAATTCATGAAATTGTCTGAAACGAATAAATAACTAACAGTTTATTTTATTTGAAGCCCAGGAAAAATAAGATTTTGTATATTTTTGGTTGCCCTGATTATGTTTTTTTTTTTTTAAATAAAAAAATTTTAAGGATTTTTTAAGGTATTGAAGCAGTTGACCCCTTTTAATTTAATTTTTTAAAAAATCTCAACGGTATCGCTGATCAAAGAAATCATAGATATTTATTTCGAAACATAAATGCTATTAGCCTTTCTATATGATTACGAATGTAAGTATTTAAGTTTTTTTTTTAATTTTGCAATGAACCGGTTGATTTTCTGTGTTCGATATTCTAAAATTAGTTCTTATCTGTATTTATTATTTAATACAGAAGTCGGATATAAGATATTTTATCATAATGACCCCAATAGTTTTGATGAAACTAATATTCTAAAAATACGATTTTAGAATATCAGTTTCCGTGAGTTCATCGATAGTTTTTGATTCAAAATTATTTTTATTGCAAATTTTAGTTAAATCGACAAAGTGACCATCAAATTGATTTTTTAATTGTTAAAGAAATCAAGAGTCGATAAAATAAACTTCTTACATACATAATTATAATAAACTTATTGTATGTAAATTTGTTTAATCCTTATCCTTAAATAAAAATTGAGCAAAGGGATCTAATGCATTGCAATAAAAAAAATAAATAATAATAATTGGCGATAAACAAGAATCATTCTTCGATTCGCAAAAAAGCTCTAGGTGGGTAAACATCTATCGAGTTATTATCATTATGGCTTGAGGGCGATCAGGCTTTATTTCGTTTTTTTTTTGCCTTCGAGAGTATTGCGTGTCGCTCTCATATTAATGTACCGCATTACGGTTCTTCTTTTAATTTGAAGTCTGGTAAATTATACATAGATACATACTTGTTAGAGCACCAAGCAAAACTCAATTTTAATATTACATATGAGTCGAATTCGGGGTTCCGGCTTCTTGCTCCAAGATGTGGGTCGAAGGTAGTTTTTTATGAAGGCTCCTTAGCTACGGATTATCCCGAGGCCAAATAATTCCTTTTCAATGGAATATTTCCGTTGAAGAGGTAAAATAAAATTAAACAAACAAACAAGAATCATTACCAAAACATGAACAGGTAACAATTATTCTGCCCTAGTAAATTCATAGAGCAATAGTTATTCTTTATATCTTTTCTTAAGCTTATTAAAACTTTTCTATTCAATATGCAATATAGTGAACATTTTTCTTTATCTTCACCAAATTTGAATCCAAATTAGCGCTAATTAAAATTTCCTTAATATTATAAAATGTTTATCAAATTTGTATTTCAAATTTATCCGCAAAATAAAAAAAATATTTTCCCATAAATCAATATAAGGAGAAACCACAGCTTTTCTAACAAAAAACACAAATTTTGACCTTAATACCGCCGGCTTTGATAAAATTGGATATACACACTATACAAAATTTAAAGGTCTTCAAAATTTTCCAATTTGATGTAGTTTCGTTTTCATCATGTTTCAAAGTTTATTTTTTCAAAAATAATAGGTCTTTGGGCTTATTTGTCCGATTTAAACAAACTTAGTCCCAAACTGATGCTTACTTAACCTAGTTTATAATTAGTTTTGAAAAAGTGCCATTTTTTGAAAAGAAAATGATAATGAAATCAATATACATCTTTGTATCAAGGATATTTCAAAAAATCATATCTTTAATATTTATAATTTTTCTTTAAAATATTTTCTAAAGTGTTGATAACAACAGATTTAAAGTGAAATCGCGAGGAAATGCTGAGAAAAATAGCATTTCGTAAAAAAAATAATAATAAATTATTTCTGTAATAATTTGAAAATTTCTAATGATTTTGAATTAAACAATTTGTACATGTATAAAAGAACATTTAAAACTTCCACTTATTATTAGCGATTCTTTATTATTAATTTGAAAAATTATAGAAAATGAATATATCTTGGGCGTATAACATAAATAACTTTAAAAAACAGTCGCTCAACCAGGATTTTTAGTGCTGCCAAATGTAAATATTTTGACAATAAGTCGGCGATTTCTAACCAACTGTTTCAATTGATGACGAATATCTGAGCTCTTCCGAGAAAAATATTTATGAGCTTTTGTTTTGAGAAATAGTAAAATTTCACGATTTTTTAACGCATTGATATTTAAAAACTTAAAAAACTTAAAAAATCATAAAAATGGTGCAATTTTAAACAATAATAGCTCGGAGACTATTTAACAGATTAAGACAATTTAAGCTGCTTTTAAATTGTACTGTTGTCATCTTTACCTAAGGTATTTGGTATTTTATTCAAGTTTTTAAAAAATTAATTTTAATGAAATTGCATTTTTTAAATGCAATTTTCGTTGAATATACTACCTTAGAATTATAATTTTTTTTAACACTTTTAGAAAATATGGAGTTTTTCATTAAAATGGAAGTCCAAACTTTTTGATATATAGTCATTTACTATGTATGATATGATTTTAGAAGAATCTACTCTCATAGTTTCATACATAAAACAAAAGTAAATTAAAACATATCAAATTATTATTGAAATAAATGAGTTTTTTTACTAAATTTTAATTTCCCCAGCGTGCCCCCTTGGTCTATTCTAAATTCTTTAAATATTGTTGCCACCACTTTAGGAAACATTTTAAAGGAAAATTATAAAATTGGAAGTTAAGATTTTTTAAATATCCTTGATGCAAGGACGAATATGTATAGATTTATAGGCACCGGTCTGAGTTGAAATTTATTTAAATTGGGCAAATAGGTCCAAAGATATATAAATTTTTAACTGCGATAAAAACTAAACTGCAACGAATTTTAAAATTTAGAAGAACTTCAAATTTCGTTTGTTGACGTAATGAGTGTGTGAGTCGAATTTCGTTAAAATCGGTTATGATAATTTTTATTTTCTACCTACATAAAAAATATCGAATTTTAACTAATAATTTTCTCATTAACTGATCTAAAAATACTCTCTTTTTATTTACCCTTACTTTACATTCTCTTTGCAATTTTTTTTGCAACATCCCTAGCCTAACGACCTGTAATAAAAATAAATTGTGTATAATGAAGCATGTAAATACTAATAAAAAAATAATAGTAATTATTACCTATTATTATAAACAAATAAAATTAAATAAATAATTAACTACATAAAAATATAAAAAACTAATATCAGTTAATTATAAATAAATAGAGACTAAATTAGCAGCGAACTAGTAAATAATGAAGAAATAAAAATTTAATTAAAAATTATATAAATAAAAGAAAGATTTTGTTGACACACTGTATGTGAGAAATAACAAAAAAAAAAAAAAAAAGCAACAGTAAAAAAAATCAATTTATATAAAAGCAAAAAAATACAAAGAAAGAAAAAATTATTACACCGATTAAATAAAATTAATAATTAAAACAGGATGTGTAAAGCAACAAAAACAGATAAAATAAAAGAAAAAAATATATATGGAACTTAATTAATATAAATATTTTTTTGTAGTATAAATATAAAAAACACACTTTAAAAAAATATTAAATAATAAGGCTGTTATTTGTAAAAAAAACCTTAAAATTTGAAACTAAATGCTAAAGTAAAATTTAGTGAAAAAAAAAACTTAAACTATAAATAAAAATAAATTTGCTAATTTATAATAATAATGGCACTGTAAATGTAGTATATATGATATTGAAAATAAATCTGATAAATACTATAAAAAATTAAAATAAAAATTCGAAAGAAAATATCATTGAAAAAAGAAAATTTATTGAAGTTTTATTTTAATAGTATAGAGTTTATGAGAGAGAGCAGCCATAGAAATAGATAAATCATTGATTAAATAATTTTATTAGGAGTTTGAATTTTTTATTTTTTTTTTTTTTCAATTCAATGTATTTATTCATAACGTGTAAGTAAAAAAGGCTAAATTAGTTACATAGTAGTTTATAATTGCACTAATAACTTATTACATTAAATAATACCATTTAAATTACAAAAAAATAATTTAATTACTAATTCCTAATCGCTTTAATCTTAAATCAGCGCTATGAGTATTCTCAACAAAAACATGATAATACAGAAAATATAATATTGATTACCATTACCAGATATAAATATGCATACATAATATTTAATATTATTTCGCATTATTTGTACAGGAATGTCCATAAAAAATATATTTACTAACACAATTATCAATTCAATTACTTTTGACAATTGAGTGACGTACTTCTGAAAGGAATTTTTAATAACAATCTTTTGAGACAAATATCAAGAAATATAATATTTTTATTGTACTTTTTTATTATTTGATTTTTAAGTTCCCCAGTAGAGCAAGCAAACGGTATATGGCAAAACAATGTTCCAAATCCTACAAACTTACCACAAATGATCTTTGCTTTATTAATGAGTAATAATGAGGGCATAGTAAAGTATGTGATCTGTAACATCGTCCTAATTCAAATTTAGTTATCAAATATCAATTTGGTGAGCCATTTTGGAAAACTTTGTAATATAACATCATTATTCTTAGTTTCAAAAAATCTTCAAATCTTCAATTATTATCAGTTATTCCCGAGTATACTTTCAGGCCATATTGTAATACAGGCAGAAGAGTTACATGTGCCAACTCTTTTCGGACATATAACGGCAATGAACAAATTAAAATTATATAGTTTATATAAATCAAATGATAACCGAGAAAAAACAAAGTTCAAATAACAGACAGAGTTAAGTTTATTATCTGTGTAGAAACCAAAGGCTTTTAGATAGTGGAAATATTCAATTTGTTCACCATTTATGGACATTTTTGGCATATTACATCCAGTGGTATTAAATGCAATAGCTTTAGATTTTACTAGTTTGAGTTTAATAAAATTTATATTACACCATTCTTCAATTTTGAACAGATTTTCATTAATATTGGATATCAAAGAATTGGCATTACAGTTCTCTGATCAAAGAAGCAACTGCAGATCATTCTTGGCATATAAGTGGCCACATACATCGGATATATTATCAAAAATGTCATTAATGCATATAATAATAAATAAAGATCCTAAAATCGTTCCTTGGGGGACACCTTGAAATATACTTTTCATTGAGGAAAATCTATAACGATGTATAACATATTGACTACGATAAACTTAAAATGACTTAACCAACGAACAGACAGTTCGTGAGAAGCAGAACAATAAGACTTCGTGACAGATTGATTCAAAGGATCTACTTTGAATTCACTAAAACCGATATATTATTACTATAAACTTTTGATTGTATTTCATCGACCAAATTTACATCCATTACATTCATTGTATTGTGATGTTTCTTTAATCCCGATTGAAAATCTGAAATAATGGTTAAATAACCTATACTTTCTTAGATTTGATCACTTAATAAAATTTCCAATATTTTTGTGCAAGCAAATAAAATACTGATAGGTTTAAGGTCAGATAGATAGTGGATTATTCACTTTCGGTATTGGAACCATTCTTCCAACCATCCAGCACTACGGGTAATACGATGATGTTATTATATTATTGTAAACGTGTAATAAATGTTTTGATACTAAAGGAAAAATTATTTTTGAAAATTTCAGTGACACTCCATCTAGACCAATAGCTACAGATTTTATCCTCTGCATAGCATTTCATACATCTATTTCATAGACAGTTTGCAAAAATAATTTATCGCGATTGATGCTACAAATCTGACTTTAATATAATAGCGATGGCCTATAGTCAATTTCAGGCACTATAAAAAAAATCATTACATTCCTCATCGTCTATCTCCTCTGCTAATCTCCTCTTATTTTCAATTATATCTAATTGCCTGAATTATCTCCACATTTGCTTTGGTGAACATTTGGAGAACATATTTAAAAAATAACACCTTCTTTGCTTTTTTATTACAGCTTTTGCTTTATAACCACCAAAGATAAATTGATAATTTTCGAATAAAATTAACACCTAAAAATTAGTTAAATGAAATCAATACGTTTAAACGTATATATATTGAAACTAGAAACATGAAAAGAATTTATTGTTGTTAATGCCGACACAATGCACTCCACAACATTTGTAGTATTGGAGGTAAAAACGTCCAGAAAAGTTACTCTATGAAATGTAAGAACAAAATTTAAATAGTTTTTTTTTTATTTTTCTAATCAAAAAAAAAAAAATAGTTGCAAATTACATATATCCGATTATTTTATTAGGTGATATATACATTGGTAGTTTTTTGCGTTATTTAATGAGGAACTCACAAAGGGTTATGAAGCAGCACGACATCCCTCTCATTGGATGTTCCTTATTTAAATATAATTATGGAGGCATGAAATTGAATGTGATTGATGAGTACGTTATTTATTTTTTGATGGCAACAATATTATAACTATTTCTGTGGGAGTTATGATTCATAGTTTACTGTTGTCGTATTTTTCCACTTTTGTCATATTATTTTGGCCTATGCAGGATTCCCGCAAGTTCGCTAACGCAGTTGCGGGTTAACTGTCAGTGTGACATTTTTTTGTAAATATATAGGTCCTTTCCTTCTGCTTACATTTATTTTTAAACCAACTTTAATCTCTCACAATGTATAAACAAATGGTATTAACCCTTGAATGATAACGATATTTTTTATGCGTTAATACTAACGATACGTACACTGTTTTAAGTGTACATGGCTATTCCTTTAAAACACTTCATTTGTTGTTATTATTGTTGATGTCTCAGCAAAGTGTATTTTTATTATTTAATTGTTTTTATGTGGGCTTAAAGTGAAAAAACAAATTCAACAAATAAGAATGAAACAATAGTATGTAATAGTTAGTATGTAACATTTCTCACAATTCGGACGTGTTATTTAAATAGCTCATCAAAAAAGCAATAAACGTGTGTAAAAAAGTTTTATAAAAGTTCAATTTTAATATATTTAAGATCTAAAAACAAAAGCAATATTTAAGAATAATATTGTGAAATCAAGTATTTATTTAACCAACATTTAAAGTTGAACATAAATAAATAAATGTCTGCATAAACTAAACAAAACAAATGAAAATAAAATATAAAAATAACACAAAGTTAATTTCTCTTAATATAATAAATCAGATTATATACGAAAGCAGCTAATTAAGTAATACTCTTAATAACAAATATATAAACACAACATAAAAGCAACCAAAAACAAATAAACAAAAATAACAAACAAGCAAAATTAGTCAATTAAAAGATGATTCTATCCTCAATTTCCAAGAATATAACAGTAGTTCAAGATCAAGAGAATCACCAGAAATGCCAAAAAATACTCCCGCGCAAAAACGCTTAAGAGAGTTGCACAATTCGTTCGTAATTAATGTGTGTAAAACTCCTCGTCTTACTAATACCGAATCGCCTCTTAAGTTTATTACTATAATGGACAAACGTTTTGATAAACTTACAGAGCAATTACTAGATATGATAAAAATCAAATTTAAAGACTGCAAAAATCAACTCTTAAGTGAAATCGATAAGAGACTAAATGTAATTCGTGAAGACCTAATGTCAATAAATGAAAGAGTGACTTATTTGGAAACTGTTGCTATTATTGAAACCAAACAGAGTTTAAATAAATTGGAAAAAGACAATATAGAAATAAACAACATTAAAAATGAGATAAATGAGATTAAAAGTAAACAATTGAAGCAAGAAAACTCTGTAGTAGCCAGTAGTATACGAATACGTGGTATACCTTATTTCCATAATGAAAACTTATTTAAAATTTTTACTAATATTTGTGAAAGTTTAAATATATCAAACCCTCAGGTTGAAAAAATATATAGGCTACGAAAAATATATAGAGAAAATAAACCTTACTCACCGAAGGATGAAGTTGTAGTTGTTAAATTGTTTTCTCCATATGAAAAAAATTTCATTTTAAAAACAATTGCCAAGTTTAGACGCGACAAGAAAGTTTTTTATGTCTAAAACACGCCGTTTTTGATAGTGTTAAGCCAATCTATGTAAATGAAAATCTAACACCACATAATCACAAAATACTTCATGCTGCTTTAAAACTGAAAACTGACGGGAGGATCAAATCTGCGTATACTTTGCGAGGTTTAGTATATATTAAAAGACGTCCCAAGTATGATTTAATGTTTAGATGACTTAAATCAGCTTTTTCATGACTAGCATATCTAACCTATTTTTCATTAGACTACCCTGCAGATTACAACCTATTTCCTTTGATTATTTAATTCTTAACTTATTTCAACATATGATCAATTATTCCTTAAATACAAGCTTTTATGTCACCTTTATTTATAACATATATCTAATTAAATTTATGCCAATTTTTGCCGTGTTTAAGACAATAATATATTATTTAAGCGTTGCTGCTAGGGTTCTTATTATCTTTATTATCAGACTTGAACTCTATTGGAGGTAATAGAATAAATTCTAAAGACGTAACAACTAGTATGGTAAAAATTCTTGTTAGAAGAAGAAATGGCTTAAAGATATGCCATATTAACGCACAAAGCCTTTCAAGAAAAATTTATGAATTTAGATTAATTTTCGAGGACTCTGGTGTAAACATAATTTGTGTCTCTGAGACTTGGTTTAGCGATTCAATAACTAACTCAATGGTTTCGATGAAAGGCTATAACTTATATAGAAATGATAGATCAGACAAATATGCTGGAGTGACAATCTATGTCGAAAAAGGAATACTCTGTATATTTAAGTGTAAAAGCGATGACAAAATTATGGTAAATAATAAAGTCGAGTATCTATTTCTCGAAATATGTATTGGCGGAGGAAAAATTCTTATTGGTGGTGTTTATAGGCCTAGGAATAATATTGATTTCAATCACTTCTATAAGCTACTCGAAGATCTAACAGCATTCTATACTGATGTCGATATAGCTGATCCAAATAAATTAAATGGAAGTTTCGTAAATATTCCAATGATTCAAGCTGATCACACATATTATACCAATCATCCTGCTAGTATGTCCAACTTTGAGTGCGTAAGTCAATTGGATGTTCTCAAAAGTTGTCTGTCCATAAAATCTAACGCCACTGGTGTTGATGATATTCATCATGAACTACTTTACTGTGACATAAGACTGTACGCTGATGATGTCCAGCTATATGTTAGTAACAAAAATAAGGACTTTGAAGAATGTGTAGCAAAACTAAATGAGAATTTAGAACGAGTTTCGATATGGGCAAATATAAACGGGCTAAGCTTAAATCCTACAAAATCTAAATGTTTAGCAATACGTAAAAGATCACAGAAAAATACTGACTCATTTAACATATGCATCAACAATCAGCGAATTGAAATTGTAAGCAATGCAAAAAATCTTGGCGTAATTTTTAATGACACTCTAACCTGGACAGATCATGTACCACAAGCTTGTGGTAAAACTTACTCGATGCTAAGAATTCTATGGTCCACGCAGTACTGCACACCAATCAAAATAAGATTATTAATTGCAAGAACATATTTAATACCGATATTAACCTATGGCTATGAAGTTTTTGCAAGTTGTGATACCTCCAGTAAATTAAAGCTAAATTCTACCTACAACAATATCGCAAGGTATGTTTTTGAACTGCGAAAAATTGATGCAAATGGTAATTACCAGAGTATCACGCCTTATTCAAATAAAATATATGGGGTGTAGATTGAGAACTTGCTGAAAATATGATTCCTAATATTCCTTCATAAAGTTATAACAACTCGTGAGCCATAACAACCGTTTAATAGACAATTCTTCATTAACGCTATACGTCTTTGGAACAATATTTCTCGATCATTTAAAGTTATCAGCAACGCATTACAATTTAAGAGAAAATTATTCGAATACTATTCATAATAAATTTTTCTTCTATTAACATACCAACAAATTTTACACTACTTTAAAACAAAATTTGTATAATTAATAACTTATGTTTTTTAATATTTAATGTTTCTTGTTTTAAGTGTTTCCTGTATTAAATGTATCCATATTTCTCTATAAATAATAACATCATAAGATTTCTACTTTTTAAGACGAAAGTTTTTTTGTAGAAGGTACAAATAAAATAAAAATAAATAAATAAAATAAACAATAAGAACCCTTAAAAATATATCAAGGTTTTATTACTGAGAAGTCATGATAAATTCTGAGCTGGTGCTCGCTAGAGACTGGAGATATTTATCAAACATAACAATGTATTCTAAATTTTCTTTTTTTGCATAATAGTAACATTTTTAATACATTTAACTTTCTTTTTCGTAATTAAAGGTAATCTTAGCAGCTCATAATTTTCTTTCAATTATTGCATTAATTTCATTGAAAAGCTAAAATTGACTATTACATCCACCAAACTAAAATTATCTGTCAAATGTTTCAACATTTACTCTGCCTTTTCAAATCACATTTCCAAATTATTTAAATTTTAAAATTTGTACTGTTAACACCAACGGTGCACAGAAAGTCACCAAACACCAAAATATTTCATTCAATTAAAAATTATTTAAAATTGCTCCTCTTACCAAAATGATTGTGTCAATTACTAATAGTATAAAAAATTAAGTACACAAAAATTTCTCCAATTAAAAAAAAAATTATTAAATCAACCAAAAAAAAAAAAAAAAAAAATGATTAAATGAATTAAAAATTTAAATGAAGTAAAAAACATACTTGAATTTTACTTTTACTATTTGATTTATTTTATTTTTGCTTAAATATGTTAATTTAATTTTTATGTAAAATGAAACAACTGTGTTAATTGGAAAATATAAAGTAATAGTTTTTTCTGTACGTAAAATTTACGTGTAAAATTTATATTCTTAATATTAATATTATTTTTTGTATTTGAATTCAGAACATGTGAACATCTAAAAATTTATGACTTTCTTTCTAATGTATCTTTCAATACACTTGGCGAAAGAACTTCTGGAATTTCATAACGATAATTATTCACACACGAGAGTAATAAGGACTTAAAAAAATGTATACGTAAAATTTAAGTACATTAGTATTCTAGGGTTAATTTTCAAATATTTAAACATTTTATTCAAATGCTTTGCACTGTAAATTTGATCTGCTTCCATGGACTTAGTCTTTCGTGCACTTTTTCATTTCCACTTCAATTAATAAATTTCATTTAATTTTTTCACAATATTATTTTTAAATATTTTTCAGCAACCATTTGGCCATTGAAACGACGTCATAGTGCTTATATTGTTATGGATAATAGCATGGATTTCATAGTCTGAAATGAAAAGCAGCAAAAATAAAACTGAAAAATATAAACATTAAATAAATAAAATATACAAAAGCGAAATTAAAACCAAAAGGATTTACTTAATATGTACAGCGACATTTATATTACAACCAGCATTAATTAATACTTTTATAATACTTCCAACGTATTTTTAAGTGAAATTTATATGTGTAAATATTTAAATTTTGTAAAAAATAAAAAAAAGGAATTTGGTATTTAAAAGTAAATAAATATTAAGTTTTAAACAGCATAAATATTTAATTTTATAACAAGTTCAATAAATATCTCAAATGTTTTTCTTATATGCTCATTTTACAATTTTTATGATATTGAACTAATTTTTCTTTTACTTAAATTTTTTCTGCCATCCTTATCTAAGTTTCATCTCCTGGCTAAACGTTGGATACTTAAGACAACTGCTGGTTGTTGCTCTAATTTTTTTATTGTTTATTTAGTATAAAGAAATAAATTGTGCATGTCACACAAATTACAAAACAAATTGGTGTCATAAAAACCATGATATGTTAAAAAAAAAATTAAATGGACTAAAATAAAAGATGTATAAAAAAATGAACAAAACATAATTTTATGTGAACAATAATCTTTTTATACACACACAATCAATACTTACACTAATATAGAAAATATATATTTTTTTAAAAAAATAATATTTTATAATAACGGACGTACTGCCATCATACTATATGTCTGTCTCTCCTAGAAAAATGTTTATCAATAAAGAAGGACAATATAAGGAGAAAAAAATACCAACAATACAGCATGAAATGAAAATATTCAACCAGCTTTTTTTATTTTATCAGCCTTTAAATGATTCTTCAAAAAGTAAAAAAAAGAAAAATAATAATAAAATCGAACAAAGAAAAAGCAGTAAAAATGGTATTTATATATCCCAAGGATCCAGAGATTGAATAAAAAGAAAGTTTAAATGGACAAAAAATACATGATTCTCCTACTTAAAAAAGTGCCAGACTGACGCAGCAAAATGCAATCAAGTTTAATCAGCATTTTGGAATCGGTAGTATTTATATTTATGGATGTGTGAATGTGTATGGGAGTAAGCATGTATATGAGAGAGAAATACTTAACCATAAGTATGTTCATGAAGATATGTCGGTTTAAGGATATTTTATGTATGTCATATATACAAACATTCATGTATTGTATGGAAATAAAACCGGGATGTTCAACCTTCATCTGAAATTGTGAAATTCAAAATATTAATGATGAAACGATTTTTTTCTTTAGCAGATTAAA
The DNA here is from genome assembly GCA_932274085.1 of Protocalliphora azurea. Classification (NCBI taxonomy): domain Eukaryota; kingdom Metazoa; phylum Arthropoda; class Insecta; order Diptera; family Calliphoridae; genus Protocalliphora; species Protocalliphora azurea. Next base: position 114,220,553 of record OW026520.1, read on the forward strand.
AAATAATACATATATATAAATTGGATCCAAAAAAGAGCTTTTTAAGAACAGAATATTTATATTTAGTTTTAAGTAATTTTTAAAGATATTTAAATTAATTTTTCTTAAGCACTTATAGAATGTAATAACTAAAAGAAAGTTTTTGCAGTTTTATGTTACTAGAGTTTTATCTGGACATCGGATATAATATAAATGTACCCTTTTACGGAAGATATTCAAGTTTTTGATATGCAAAATTTTATATGCAAAATGTATACACGTTTATTACCAGAAAATGTGCTTATCATAAAAATTTTTAATTTTTATGAAATTTTCAGTATTATATGTAAGTATTTTTAAAGTATTTGGTTTTAGTCGAAAAGAGATTTTGTGCCAAATAAAATCTACTAATGAAATCGATTATTAGGTCTTAAAAACAATTTTTCTCTTTGTACTTTGAAAACACGAACAATTTTGACAACTTTAATAAATTTCTTTGTCAGAGCGAAAAAAGTACCTTCTAGTGTTTTGAGGGAGCACCTGGCAAAGTACTATAAAACTGAGATGTTCCTCAAAAGTTTTGGTTAGATTGGTTATTGCTAATTCATTTATGCCTAAATTTTTAACTTAATTTTGATATTATTTTATAAGATTGGCTACCGTTACCGCTAAAATACCTTTACCTAAATAATTAGAAATAAAGTTACCGCTAAAATATCTTTATCGAAATAGCTAAAAATACCGATAACTTTAAAATACTGACACCAAAATAACCCAAAATACAGACAGCGTTAAAAATCCGATACCGAAATAGCTCAAAATACTGATAACTATAAAGTACCGTTACCATTATTTCTCAGTTTGAGAAATATAATAACGCTGAAATACCGTTACCGAAATACTAAAATATGTTTACCAAAATAACTGAAAATACCGTTACCGTTAAAATGTCATTACCGAAATAATCCAAAATACCATTACCGTTAACTTTTTACTTTGTCACTTTTTGAATTTTTTCATAATTTGAATCGTTTGAATCACCTTAGATTTGTTCACCAATAATAATTTTAACCTAATGATAAAAATTGGTATTGAAAAAAGGTAAAAACCATAGAATACAACTAGCTTATGTGGGAGCTACTTTGAACTAAATTTTCATAAAAAATACTAATTTTTTTCAATACACAAAATATATGCGACTACATGTATTTTGTTGTTGCATAAATTAGGTTTTTGACAATTGAATCAGGGTTTTTCTCTTAAATAAATATTTGCTTATTAATATATGGTAAAAATATTAATTTGAGATAAAATAAAGATAACTAAATTGTAAATATTAATTGAAGAGTATTCGAAAACTTTAATCTTTTAATCTTTGAAATCAGATAAATAGTGCTATTTGTGATTTAAATGTGTGAGGGAGCTCAATAGGTCCCAGAAGAAAATTAAGCTAAAACTCCAGTTGGGAACTATATCATAATGACACCTTAATAAAATATCAGGACAAAAATCCGGCATGTGGAAAAGCATAACTAATTGAGAGTATATTTTAGACATTTTAAATACACAGTGCGTTATAAATTAGTCAGTAATATAGACATGTGGAATTTGTCTCATTTAAATTTTACAAAATATTAAGAAAGTTAAGAAAAAAGTGAGTAGTGAGTTCGACAAATCATTAAACAGAAAATATTCTCTGTTATATATAAGATCGCTTAAACGTTTTCTACTGGATGTTATAAGGAAAATTAATTGACAAAATGTTTAAAGTTCTTTTTTGTGAAGAAACTAAAAATTAAAGATACGTGGACCTATGTGGATAAGAATTTATAAAGTCGGACTTTAAGCGCACCTAAAATTAAGAAAGGGTTCATCACTTATAAGATCTTAGCCAAATTTCTTACGACATTTGGAGCAAGATACTAAACGGCTATTTATGTTGGTAATCCGAAAACAAATCTTATTTTTTCCACCACCAATACTATTAGTGATATTGTGCATTAAAGTATCAACAACATAAGTGATCATGAAACATCCTGTTTCATAATTTTAAGTACGTTTCATAAAATTGCTCAATATTGTGTAGATATCAACAAAATTTTTATGTAGGCGATATTCGTTAGTGGCGAAAAACATACATTTTACAACATTTGCCCAATTATATGAAGTTTGTGATGATGGTATTCCATGCCTGGCTTCCTGGCATCAACGAGATGCACCTCAAACTCTAGAGCAAGGCTTCCCAAATGGTGGTCAGTAGCAACATTCCAGGGGCTCTGCGAGAGAGACCGAAAACATGTGTGGAATTTTTGTACATGGTCTATTTTTTTACTTTTTGGCATACATAGTTATGCCAAAGTTGGATTCTATACGAATCTATCGGAAAGAAAAAGAAATTATAGATTGCAGTGTAATGAAATGACTGATGTTTTCAATTTAAGCCTACATTTATTTTACTGTAGAAAGTGAAATAAAGGAAGAACTATTGTTTATTAAACCTTTGTCTACGAATTTCATGGAGACGCGTCAATGAAAGGATCGTAATAAGGTTTTTTAAATCACTTAATTCTCACTATGTAATCCACCGACAAGTACTTGCTGCGAAAACCATATCTGGTATATTTAAAAGTGGTCTTCAAACTACTGTAGATGTAGTAAATTTTATAAAAACTAGTAACTTAAGAAATAGAATTCTTAAAACCCTATGTATCGAATATAATACAGCACATAAGAAATTACTACTTCGTATCAATATCCGTTGGATTTCGAAGAGCAATATGGTAAAGAGATTATAAGAATTAAATACATAACTAGACATTATCCTTTTATACAAAAATTAAGGTCTCAATAAAAAATTTACAGAAAAATATTTTTATATAATACTTTACTTATAACTCTAAATTTTTCGAGACGTTACCACAGATCTACAACTGAGATTAACGCTTATATAATATATGGGATAACGCCGGCAGAAGAGATTAACCATTTTGTTTATATTAATTAAATTTTAAATAAGAAGTACACATATTCTAATGAATCCTATAAGATATCATTATTTTCAATTAGTCACAGAGTAATCATGTCCTTTTTATTTAAGAAATTCGCACTTTTTTAGCACAATTTTTATAAAAATTTTTTTTAAAATGTAAAACAACCTCTAAAAGAAAACAATTTTACAAAAAACATTGCCTTTTTTCTTTAGTAATTTCCAAAGAAATTTTCGTATACGTGTATTTTTTGACAGTTCATCTTATAAGATAGATGTATAGAGAAATCTCATCACAACAGTCTCCTAATACTTCTTACAAAACTAATACTTGAATCTGCACGTGAAATAATTCTCTTAGAGAGCTAATTTTGACAGTCTCTGACAGAAAAATCTTACATATTCTGTTACGTGTAGATGGTCTGTTAAACAATTCAATACCATTAAGCAGACAAGTAACTATGTTAAATGAATTTGTTTAAATAAGTGTTTTTATGTGGAAAATTTCTAGGTATACAAGTCTTTTATCCCTCTACGAAAATATTTTTCATGTCCACTGCTAAATAAAATCTTGAATTCATCTGGTGTTCAAAAAAAAAAAAAAAAATAAATAAATAAATAAAAATAAAAAGCATAACATTCACTTTACCATGATTTTTCCCGACATTATCCGGAGCTTAAAACCAATTCTTGCCAAACCAAATAAATGAATTTTGGTAATGTAATTTCATTTAAAATAAAAACTTTTTGAGTTGTGGCAAAGGATCCGCGAAAAAACAAACATTTTTAAAAGGGCTCGTGAAGCATTAAGGGCTGGGAACCCTTGCTGTAGAGAATCACTTCGTCTTTAAAATTCTGATCTTTAACTTAAATTTCAGTATCTGTCAAAAAAAAAAAAACTGCAAAATTTAATTTTATATTTTGTGGTGGATTAACAGTTTGAATCTAAAAGCTGTAAATTTTCAGTGCAAAAATGAAATAAATGGAAACGTATTTCAAAGTTTTAACTAATCTTTTTTTAATTTTTTTAGGTTTAAATGGCTGTAATTCCTTGTAAATTTAGTTGGATGATCTAATTTTTGGATTTCTTAGCTATTTTATTGATACTACCAAAATGCATTAACAGTCGGTTTCAAAGTGTTTCGAAAATTGTTGAAATTCCTCATGCAACAATGCGTAAATAATCACAAAAATGATTCTCCTATGAAGTTTTGTATTCTGCACCTACGACATTTTCTCTGTTAGGGCATAATATTACGTTTCAGTTTCATTGTTTTTTTAAATTTTTGTGCTCTGCCCACATATTCTGTTTTGGTATACAGTGCTTTGTAAAAAATATTTGTTAACCTAGTGCATAAATTTACAAAATTTTGAAAAAATACTTTTACTATTTTTTATTTTGGACTACTCGGCCTTATAAAATATAAAAACGCCCATATGACAGCCAAGTGGAAAAGTCATAAATATAAGAAGAAAGTTGTTCTTTCGTATGCAACATGTGTAAAAACTCGAATATACATAAACATCTATTGTATTCAATAGAAATAAAGAGAGTTTTTTTTTTTCTTTATAATCATCTTCCTTAATAAAAGCAGTTGGAGCATTATCCCAACTTTTTGTTTGTACCGTTTAAAAACGGACGTACACAAACACATAGGAATAAACATTTTTGAAATGACCATAAACATGTCTTGTTTTTGTTATGTGAGGACTATTATTAAAAACACACATACAATGTTATATTTCAAAACGCTTTGCTCTTTTGTATTTGAATGTATTGTATTAAAATGTGGGTGTATATAAATTTATGTTTTATATATTTGAGTGCGTGTATTTGTAGGTCTAAAGTTCTACTTCCGTTATGGCTCATAAAAAAGCTATGTCTTGAATGCGTTTTACTTGTAGCAGTCGGGCACTGAATTGCTTCCATCTATAAACGTTGGTAATCATAGGAGAACCTATACATGCATGTATGGATTTATACGTATGTGTTTTGAGTTAATATATATATATATATATATATATATATATATATATATATATATATATATATATATATATTTGTATTACCATAGTACTACAATAAATGTTTTGAAATCTTTGCACATGTGTATTTTTTTATAGTATACTTTAAGGGTTTATATGTGTGAGTGAACCTTTACAAATGTATGTTGATGTTAGTATGTGTGTATGTTTTTCTTTATATTTTATGGTTTATTGTTAAAAAATAAGATTGATACTATTATGTGCTGCTGATATCACTTATTTTCTTCCTGAAAGATTAAATTGCCATAAAATTTTGTACAATAAAAAGAGAGAGATCTGAAAATAAAAAGACATGAATTCATACAAAATGATATAAATTGAGTTGATTTTACTGAATGATAAGGTAAACTTTAGATTTAACAAAAGAATATCTCAGGCAAAATAACAGCAAATTGAAAATACTACAAACGCGTAAGCAGTTTCAAGAGCCTTGTTGTAAACTACTTTTAGAATAGCTAAAAGATAATATTAAAAATTCAATAATGATAAATTAATTGATTGTTGAAGATTCCAAAGAAATGTAAATGTACTAAGAATGTTTGGAAGATGAAGACAACTTTTAAGTAATTTAATGCAAGATAATAAATAGTTCCATAAACCTTCGTATTTTAAATTGGTTAAAATGTAGCAATATATATATACCCACCTTAAGATGTACCATTCGACTCAGAATTACATTATTAATCGATTTAAAGATGTCCATCCGTCTGGTCGTCTAGTTGTTTAATGATCCCATATAAATCTCTCTTCCGAACATTACTTTAACTTGCATAAAAATTTTAATACTCGTATCAAATTAATATTCGACACAAGTAAGTTTTACGAGGATTGGTCCATAATTTACAATAGCACCCATATAAGGCCCACTTTCGGGAATTATCCTAAAGTGCATAAATTCATGTAAATGTTAGTATCAACATAATATCTTTGTTCGTATGTTTCATTTTATATTTAATACAAATGTCGGTCCACACTAGGCCACAGGTCTTATATAAAATCCCTCTCCGAATTTTGGTGCACATACACAATGGTGTATCATATGGCCGGCCTTGACTGGCTATATCTTTCTTACTTGTTTTTAATTTAAAAAAGTTTCTTTCTGCCCTGAAATCAAAAACCTTGCACATTTTCTTTTTTAACTTTTTCAATTTAATATTTCCCTTGTTATTTTTCAAACTTAAAATCAGAATTTTCTATTAAATTGTTTTTCTTTTTAATATTTTCCTAGTATGGCTTTAAAAACATTTTCAAAATAAAGATATATCTATACATAAACTTAAATTCCCTATGGTATTTCAAATTTTTTAGTAAAAAAGTTTAAAATAACGTTTGTTATAACGAATGTATGTATTTGCATTCAAGTATATGGCAAAACAAAACTCAAGAGCACTTTTAACTGAATGGCTACTGTTTGCAACAAAAATTCCCAAAAATGGAAAAAACCTTACCAGACGTCCAGACATTATCACAGTGTGGTAAAGTGTTTGTTTAATACTCGTATCTTGTGGCGGGAGTTAAATAATCAATGTGAAAAATACATAAATGTATTTTTTGTAAGAAAAATAGCAAAACTTTATTTCGTAACAGGTGTGTTTAGTGACAAAAGTTTAGTAAAACTTTTAACAGGCTAAGTTTTTATTCTCTGAAGTGTTTTTTATCAAATAGTTTTGTATTTAAGATATAACATTTAAAATTTTTTAATTTTATTCTGCCAGGCTGTTGAGAAATCTAATGGTTTTATTGTTTCTCAAGAAAGTAATTAGTTTTAATATCATTTAAATACTATGGAAATTAAATTACGATGAAGAAAGTTTCAACGAATTTTCATAGTACATTTTGTTATAAGAAAATTTATTAAAAGAGGAAATTGATAATAAAATAAACATATTTTTGTTACTGATATATTTTCTAAAAATTTGTTCAATTTATATTGTGAACCTACATAATACTAAAGAATAAAAAATAATACTTTTCATGGATTATATCTAGAGATTCCATCCCAGGATTAGAGGGAAATTTTTAATCCCGGGAATTTTAAAAGCACTTGAATTTATGAAGAGTAGTAGAATATTAACGAAAACTAATTAATTTCAGTATGTTTTATTTCATAATTATGTGTTAAGGCATGGGACGACTTCCTTTCAGTAATGACTTAGAGAGCACAGTCTAATGACAGACTTATTATAAATTTATTTACTAAACCCCTTAAAGATATATGTGTCAGCACCAGAGATCAACAAGCAAAAAAGAATAACTAGTTGAAACGATCTTGTTGTTATTTTATAAATAATATATATATATATATATATATATATATATATATATATATATATATATATATATATATATATATATATATATATACATATATATATATATATATATATATATATATATATATGCTTTCCTAATTTGAGTTAAATCTCTTTTTGTCCAAATGGTTTCAATCTTACGTCGTACATTGTCTTACAAATTATAATTTCATCTTTCTATTCAAACGTTGCAATTACACGAGCATTTAACTATCAGAGCGGTCAATATTATAGGCACAGTGGTTGTATGACTCCCACTAAATAATTATACTTTATTTTACATTCAAAGGTCAATAATTCATAATAACTCTCACATAAGCACAAGTAACGAAAATCATTTTAATGCGAACAAATTTAAAGGTAGAAATCGAGATATAATAAGATATCAAAAGAGTTATTTTTGAAGGATCTAAATAAATTCATCTATGTATAAATCACAATACCTAATTTTAGACAGATTCATGTTTAATTTTTTAACGAAAATCCCGATCTAATTTTATGCTTATACTTTGAAAAATTTTAAAAGAATGTTATAGAATTAGCTACAAATTTGACAAAGGCCGATCTGTAATAAAATGTAGCTACCATATAAGGCGCACTTTCGAAAATCACTTTAATGTACATAAATCCTATACAAATACATAATATTTGACATTAGTATTTTCTAATGGTCTACACAAGACCCGCTTCCGAAATATGTTCAAAATTTTTAAAAAATCTGAATTATATTTCATCATAAAGAAACTTGTTAATAATATTAACATAATGGAAGGTCATTTATATTATGTGTTTGGAAGCAAGTGATCCTTTTTGAAACCCTTGAAAAAATTAGTGTTAAAAATGTAAAAAATTAACGACGTGAAAAAGTAATTTATATATTTTTTAAGAAAAATATTTTATGGTTTTTATATAACCAAGTAATACTATATTATGTTGGTATAAATCAATAAAATATATAAAATATTGTTATCTTGTTTTTTATGAACTATATATCTGCGTTTCCATATGGGTGCGACAGACACAACATAGAATTTTGTTTTTGGTAGTATATTCCTTTGAAAATTTTGCAAAGAATTGTATATATATACATATATATATTTTATAAAATGTGTTTTCCCGAAAAAATCTCCGTCAATGAAGCTTTAAGGAACTTGAGAGTGACAATGATGAATATGTCTGATGGATTTTCATCGGAAGACTTAGAGACGAAGACGATGCCAATATTCCTTTAAACCCAAATGTGATTGTTTATCATAATGTATATAGAAGAAAAAAATTATAAAGCAGTACTTTTATGTATCTAAATGGCATTTGTGTGGAGATTTTTTGTTAGCTTCAAGGAAAATGGAAAGGAAGTCTTAGGTAATTAGAGTTTAACAGTCCAAAAGCCATTTACTACTCTGTAACTTATAATGACTGGATATCTTTCAATATCCAAAAGCGGATTCGTAACACAGGAAGTTTTCATAATTATGATGAGAGTAGTCTTTTAGTACCAACAGCTAAAATAAGACGTTATATCGCTGACTTCTCCAATTCAAGTGAATTTACTTAACGGTTTATGTTTAATAAGTAAACTATATTCGAAAAAAATTGTCAATAAAAACATTTTTTTTTAATTTACTCAATTTTTTCTTTAAAAAAATATGTGCCTCGCATGACCATATGGAAACGGCCCATTCTGCCCGAATAGACGGCGAAATAAAATTTTATATAATAGGTAAATTTTCTTAGGCCTCATAGATATACATTAGAAAATTTCATCAATATCTGAAAAAAAACATTCCCGATCAATTTTGGTTAAGATAATATTTGAATCAAAAAAAATTTATAGATGTATAATGTATATAGATGAAATTCTGGCTTGACTGATTCCATTCTTTCTCCTAGGAGGCAGTGAACATGAAATCGCTTCGCTATGTCATTAATAAAATTCTAAGAACCAGAGCCATATTATTAAGAGAGGCGTGGAGAACGACTCCAACTAATGCGTTCTTTGTGATTGTTTATTAATGGATTTAGTGGGGAATCATCTTGAGGTAAACTAAGGTTGAGAGTTATAGAGGGCTGGATTAATAGAGTATTTTGGTATTTAAGGAATTCAGAGGGAGTTGCCGCATCATTATGTCATCTTTAAACCCTACTGCAATAAGATCCTTAGCTTCGTTATTTAAGAATATCAGGATCTTCTCAGGGAGAGAAATCTCAGATGTTTCAGCTAGGACAGGGAATAATTATATAGAATAATTATATAGATAGCCTGTACGGAATTCCATTGACTTATTGGAAATAGAGTGTAGAACGTACGTTGCTAAAAGGCGATCAAATGAGAACTCTGTTTCTTTGGTTTCAACTTTATGGCCTTGACTAGATCAAAAGGGAACAGAATTTCTTTTGATCTTAAGACGGGATCGGGTTAGTTATATGATTGAGTGGATACTGTAGGTTCATTATTCATGCCAGGTAATACAGACTAAGCTGCTGGTACTACAGAAGTTGTTAGGATGTAGATGAAGACGAGTCTATTACTCACCTCCTGGGAATTTTCCTACACTGGAAATTCACAGGCAGCGAAATCTTGGCAGGGAGCCGTTAATAATCTTAGTGATCTCTCTAATATAGTTAAGCACAAGTATACAGATGAATAAGTCTCATGTTAAAATCTATTGCATAATTAAAAATAAGGTAAAACAAAACATAATTTTCATGACTTCGATTTACTAAATAGCCCTAAAATTTTAATACCACGCCCATTAAAGAAACTAAAATTATCAATATTTGTATATTCTTATCCAGAGTATTGTGATATAAGTATATGGGCCACTATCAAGGATTTTTAACCTGGCGCAAACTGATTTTAATCTTTAATAAGATTTGTGATAATACTACTTTAAACAAAGGGGTTACAGATCTGAACTCACAAGAGCTAAAACTAATAGAGCGCAAAATTTTAGCAGCATAGGTTTCATTTTGTAATCATGATTGTTGAACTAAGATCAAAAATATAGAAAAGGACTAAAAATTACTTAAATTTTTCCCATTCTTCTGCACTTTATGTAAACTAATCGGACTTTGTGGTTAATTCTACACTTTCTTTGTCGTTATGCAGACTTTAAACACTTACATACAGAGTAGTTAAATTTTGATGACAAAATTTTTTATTTTTTTGTGCGGTGTCTGTGCTCCCCTTAACGAAATACAAATTTTGAAATAAGGATTGATGCATGTTCTAATTATGTGTATTTTGCGTTATATATTGTTGATGAACCCGGAATATTCAACGTTGTAGATAGTCTCAAATTTTTGAAAGCAAGAGCGAAAATTAAAAAAAATTCAGTTTCTTGCGAAGCACATTCACAGTTTGTAATGGAATAACATGGATTACTGCGTGAACTTAGTGTTTTTTTTATTTTACACAATAAAATTGAAGGAGCATTAAAAATAAATTTAATAAAAAAAAATGTTATTGAAAATTTTAAAATTACGCAAAAATTCCACTTTTTGTTTTTGTAATTTTTATAGAGTGAATTATACAAATCTTTTATATATTGATATAGGAATCGCGAAAAATACAATTGATCGAGACCATAAATTTATGACGAATTTCGTTGATAGTTCAAAAAAGGACACTTTTCTCAAAACACATTTTGCTGAGATACATCGCATAGACAGCACGACGGAAATATAGAGGCGCAGCAGAAAATTTCGGAAGATAAAAATTTTATGCGCCAAAAAGTTCACTTGGGTTAAAAAAATGATCAGAATATTAAATAGCATTTCTTGTAATAGACTCTAATGGAATATATTTCCATATATTTTCATTTCGCAAAATTTTTAATAATCGGAATTTTTAGTATAATATTTTTTTATTAATTTTACTAGGAAACCTTATACAACCTACATAATGTGCCACACTAATACCATCAACCACTGAAAATATAATAAATTTTATTTAAATAACCCAACTGGTTTCGATATTAAGCGTAATTTTTAACAGAACTATACATAAACTTCCAGCTTGTAAAAATGTTTATATATTTAACTTAAAATCGCAGTTTTTTTGAACGTTCAACAAGCGTTTGATAGAGTATGGCATAACAGTCTACCTTTTAAAATAAAAAACATTTACCAGCTTCTTATTACTTTTTTCAGAAGCTATCTCTCTAATAGATTCTTTTATGTAAATTTCAAAGGACATATTTGAAACTAAAGCTGGAATACCACAGGGCAGTATTCTTCGTCCTGCACTAGATACGATTTTTAAAGCAGACATGCCAGTTAATAATGATGTCACTGTTGTTACTAATTCAGATGATACCGCAATACTTGCAAGAAATCAAAACTCTGCAGATGCTTCGGTATCAGTGCAAGTTGAAATAAATTTAATAGAAAAATGTTTAACGAAGTGGAACATCAAAGTAAATACAAGCAAATCAAGCCATTACTATATGGAGATTACCCTGCGATAAAAATTAATGGTGAAGGAATACCTAAGCAAACTAATGTCAAATACTTAGAACTGACTATCGATAGACGTCTCACATGGAAACCACACATCAAATCGAAACAACTACAACTAAAAATTTAAACCAGCAAACTCTACTGGCTATTCGGCCCTAAATTTCAATTAAATCTAGACAACAAATTAAGAATATATAAGGCTATACTTAAACTTGTATGGACATATGGAATTCAGTTATGAGGTACATCTAGCAACTCCAATATCGACATACTGGAAATATACCAGTCAAAGACCTTAAGATTAATAACTAATGCAGTGATCTAAAAATACTAACACTAAAGGAGGAAAGAGACATACTGAAAATTATTTATCCAGACTGAACATGCACCCTAATCCCCGGGCTAATGATCCCCTAGATCGTAGCAGTGAAACAAGACGTCTAAAGCGTGTACATATTTTAGATCTACCTTTTATATATATATATATATATATATATATATATTTATGTACATATATAAATAATGTGATTAACAATAAAGATTTTTTCCCCCTCAATGCGGCTTAATGAAGCTGATTAACTTCTGTTATTTACCAATCTTAAAACAACACATTTACTTATTGTTTAAAGACAGATTGTAAATAATGAATGAATTAAAAAAAAACTTAAAAACGCTATAAATTTCGTGCCCCTTGCACGAACTGATTAAAAAAATTTTTTTTGAAGGTCTAAAATTAAAAATTTTTCACAATGGCCCACACATAATTAGAATATTTTCAATTGCTTTATACTTATTTATAAGTGCTTAGTTTTATATCATAAACACTTTCAAATAAATTTAAAAATTGTAAATTAACGTATATTTTTGTATCCTACACCACCATAAGTGGTTGGGGTATATGCGTTTGTGTTGATGTTTGTAACGCACAGAAAAAGTTATCCAACATCAATCGAATTCGTTCATCCACCGGGAATAGAGTTTAAACACTCAAAAATGCTATGAAAATAAGAATATTTTAATGAAATTCAGTGCAAAGAAGTTTTGTATAAGCAGCTTCGCACCAAATTTTATTAAGATCGGTCCCAAATTGACCATAGCTCCAGATAAACCCCTCTTCTGAAAAACACTTTAACGTGCATAAATCCCATACGAATGTTAGTATCAAGTTAATGGTCCACACAAATAAGTTTTATATAAATAGAAACAACATTGCCAAATTTTATGAGAATCGTTCCATAATTTACCATAGCCACCATACAAACCCACTTCCAGGAATGCATAAAATCATATAGATGTTAGTATCAACGCATTGTTCTGTGAATAGCCCTAAGGTTTATAAAATCATCTAGATGTTAGCATTAACGCATTATTCTGTATTTGTATATTTTATTATAAATTTAGTAAAATTGGCTACAGGTGTAATATAAGTTCCATTAACAAATCATTTTTTTTTTCTTTTTTATTTATGGTGGAGAGTATCATATGGTCGATCTTAACCGACTATATCTTTCTTTCTCATTATATGTAGTTTCAAACAATATAATAATATCTGCATTTCTAATCGAACAAATAATTTCTGTTTTTTTAATTACTAATATGTTTTGCTATTGTTTTATTCGAAAAATATTACTCTTTATTTTGCTAACTTTTGTAAGAACAAAGAAATATAATCCTAAATTAAATTTAATAATTTCAGAAAAAATAAATACAATACCTTAGCGAAAACTTTTCCTTTTCAATTATCAGATCATGCAAAATCCAAACCCATAGTTTATTCAATAAAATCCGTATTTACCAAAAATAAATACATTTATTAAATTAGTTTGATTATATCAAGCAAATGAAATAATTAAACAGTCGCTGATCTCTTGGTCGTTTTCTTAATTTTGTGTTAAAATATCAAAAATATTTCTTAAGGGAAATTAAAAGTTTTGTCCAAAACCCACTATTCCTCTGATACACATAAGCAGCCAGACAAATATAAGCCAACTATTTACTCGGTCGTTAAAAATTTCAAATTATTCAATTTCTTTTAACCCCCCCCCCCCTTTTTCAGCAAATTAGAATGTATTCTCTATTTCTATGTTTAAATTCATTGAAAATATGCTGGGAAAAAAGAAGGATTTTTAGTTTGTATTTTTGTTTTTTACAGTCGTGGTTTATTTTGGGTTCTTTTATGTTTTTTTTTTTCTACTTTGAATATATTTAAACATTCAACCGTTTATTCATTCGTTTTTAGTCTACTCATTCGTTTAAATATAAAAGTTCTGTAAAGAGAAGAGTGTTTGGTGTATGATTGTGTGAGTTTAGATTTTCCTAACGTTACATGGGACGCCGTTTTAGAATAGAGTGATGATACTGATGGTGCTTATTTGTATAAGTTGTTGTTATTGCTGTTGTGTTGTTATATTCGTTGTTATTCCAATGGGAACACAAATTAAATTGGTTTATTTTACCATGGAATTGCGCTTTTAAATATTTTGAAATTGTCTTTTTTTTTTAGTAAATTACAGAGATCACATTGAAAGCAAGGTTATATTATTGTATAAAATTATAAAAGATAATATTTTACAGGGCTTTTAAAAAATAATTTCTGACTTGAAGTTATGTTTAAATTTTAATATATTACAGATTTATACATACCTGCTTTTCTAGTGCTTACTGTTCACACTCACCCAGTACTTTAATAAAAGGACATTAGAGAACCTTTTAAATGTCTGCTTCAATATTTGTCTGTGTTTGTACCAACCACTCTATGACTTTAAACGTTTGTTTCATATATTTGCTACACGTATTATTGCGTTTTATGTTAGTTCCTGCTTTTGGGATAGGGTTCTACATTTTCCATTTTTCGTTGTGTATTTTTTTCGAAATGTGTTTTAAACTAAAAACTCATCACAATTCCCTCCTGAACAACAATATGGAATTATGGTAAGAGTAGTTTCTTAATGTTTGTGGTGCGTAGCGGTCTTATTGTACGTTTGGGTGAGAAATTAAAAAGCATGTTTCCACTTTATGTAAATTGTTTCAACTTGTGTTTGTTTAAATATGAATGTATTTTTTTTTTTTTCTTTTTTATTCCTCAAAAGGTTTTTTCTTGTTAGTATATTTTTACTAATGTATGAATAAAATTTTATGTAACTATTTAGTGAAAATATATATAAAAAAATAATAATAAAAATTAAGTTTTCCTTATCTTAGTAATTAAGTTACAAATTTACTACCATTTAGTACGTGGAATTTTATTTCGTTTATTATTGTTTGCATGTAATTTAAATAAGTTGGGATTTCTTCTTTACCTTATTAAACTATTATTGTTTTAAATTTTTAAACTTTAATGTATAAACACATGCCCGGTCGGGAAATTTCCATACAAATTTGTATAAAAAATTCGCAATGGGTCGCGGCCAAAAAAATAATTTCTTTTTTAAATTCTCTCTGAATTTTTTTGTTGCGTTTTATTCTTCCACAGAAAACGTTACCATATTTTTCGAAAAGTTTATATGAATTTTGTAAACAAAATTGAAAAAGTTTGTAGTCAAAAAAGGTAAAGAAAAGAAAGTAAATAAAATTGTTGAATATTTTCCGTTGCCATCTAATTTTTTTTTTTTTTTTTAATTTAACAATGCGTTCTTTGTAAAGGAGTACGGATTTATTGTGTTCATATATTTAAACATTCTATAATGAAACAAGATTCATCAAATACTCAAAATCAATTGATTATTTTCAAACATCAGTCAAATAATCTTGTAAAACAGTAAATTTCTGCAGATCTATTGCCACTTATTGAACCTTGTGAGGACTCTTATATTATAACATTTTCACTAAAAAACAGTTTTCGCTGAAATCGAATTCCAAAGCCCATCTTTTAAACTTAAAGACTTTTATGACAGCTTTTTTTATAGTAGCGGTGTAGGATGATTATCGATTCTAAACTCTGAACAGTCAACTAGAGAAGGATTGCTTATTGCATTTTACGCTCGCATCATTATTATATGAACAATAGGGTTATCATCCAAACAGAAATTAATCGATTATTCGATCAACACATTTGTTATTATTTTCGAACGAACAAAATTTTTAAATTTAGAATAAAATTTATTCGATAAATTTTTAACGATTAATCGAATACTAGAATAATTTTTCAAAACTAGATTGTTTTCTTTAATTATAATATTGTGCACAAATCCCTTTTTGAACTTATAAGTGTAAAAAATTTTGTTTAGTTGGAAAATCCTGTCGAGAATTATTGAAATTTTTGTTGAATATATAAATATGAAAACCACGTATTAATAGATTTCGGGTTAAACAAAGTTGTTTAAAATATCTCGATCCATTATATATTAATTCCAACAAAGAAATTAATTATTTTGAACATTTTTCATAATATATTGATGTAAAGAAAGACTCTTATAAATGAACTGAAAAGCTAATAGTAAATCTAATAGTAAAGTCAAATCCTTTTAGACCAGATTGAGAAAATTAAAAAGGTTTAATGAATACTTTTATCTTAATTTATGTTTTTAGTTTGGATCTTAGCAGTGCCTCGGCGGAATATCTTTTTTCTAATTTATCACTAATGAAAACTAAATTATCAAACTTACTTAAGTTTAAAACTTGTGAATCTATGCTCTCAGTCCTAAATTTGTTAAACGGGGATTTATAAGACTGGAGTCCCAGTGAAGACCTCATTCATTAATTAATAAAAAGAAAATTTTATGTACCTGTTTTTATGAATAAATATTTATTTTTTACAAATTATTGTAAATTATTTTGTTTAAAATTTTTGTTTATCAAATAAAAAATTTTAATGAATCTTTTAAGTATTTAAGCTGTTGGCTCCATTTTTCAAAAAAAGATCTCTTTTGGCGACTTTTTCTTTTAAGATCCCCTCTTTGGACACTTTTCAAGAATTCTCAACGGGTACGCTGCCTGGTGCACAGAAATTATTCTAAGCATGATGGACCAAGTTTTTGTGTTATTTAGAGCAACTCAAGTCTCAAAATATATTTAGACATCATTTTTTTTAATTACTTAAAAAGCTAGTATACTTTCGGATGGTCATTTGCTGGTTATTTATTTGCTGTCTATATTAATTGCACCAATTAATGTAGGCAGCATTAACTAAAATTATTAAGTACTTAATTTATTTGGCTATTTTGTGATCAGTCATTGTAGTATATGGGTTATGCGTTCCCAAAATTTAAAATAATGTAGTTTTGATACTAAACATGTTGAGATATGTTTTCGCTATAAAAAAATGTATGCTCCAAATAAATCAGGATTTAGTAGATCTCCGATACGTAAAAATATTGTATAAATATTTTGAATTTAACTGAAAATCTCTTTGTAGCACATACATCAGTATATGTTCAAATTAAAAACTGAGGTTATGAGATAAAATCGCTAATTATTTCAAAGTGTATAAAAACTCAACTTTGGTTTTTATTTGGGACAAATGCATAGATAATAGTCTTTAATTGGGTATTATTATCGTTTTCGTGGTTCCAAAACTAGCCATTTTATAGCCTTTCAAAAATGACAAAAAACACTTTGGGCCACGCTTTATTAGTGATCATAAATCGAAGTCTTTTTTCCAATTTAAGGAATAATTAGCGATTTAAAATTGTTTGAGATATTCATATAAAAATATATTTTTATTACAAATTGTTGGCGATCATAAATCATAGCCCTTTCTCCAAATTAAGGCATATTTAGCGGGATATTAGAGATTTATTATTATTTTTTTTTTTTTTGAGTTTATTATTTAAAATTTGATTTTTAGTAAAAAATGTGAGTGATCACAAGTCGAAAATTAAAATCATATCTGGCAAAATAGGGATTTAAAAATGTTTGAGTTTTTCATATAAGAATCGATTTTTAGTAGAATATAAGAGTGATGGTTAATCGAGGCTTTTTCCAATTTAAGGGGTATTTAGTAAGATCTTAAATTGAGGCAATTTTTCTAATTTAAGCCCTATTTAAAGAGATATTAGACATATAAAGTTTTTAGAGTTTTTGATATAAAAACATATTTTCAGTAGAGAATATGAACTATAGAGATCATGGCCATTTTTTCCAGTTCGAGGGCTTTAATTAAGAGTTTTAAATCTAATTAAGAGGTTTAAAATTTTTTTTTGTGTTTTTCATATAAATTCAAAAATCAAGACAGTTTTTCGAATTTAAGACCTATTTATGGAGGTTTTAACTCTTTAAATTTCTTAGATTTGTTCATATAAAAATTAATTTTTAGTAAAAAATATACGTGATCCCAAATTGAAGTATTTTTTCTCATTTAAAGCCGAAGGAGATGTTTTCCATATAATATTTCTGGAAATATGAGCAATTATAAATCGAAGCATTTTTTTCAACTTAAGGTCTATTAACGATTTAAGTTTTTTTTTAGTTTTTCTTATACAAGTACAAGTTTGCTTTTAGTTGAATAAAAGATACATAAGAATTCTAATTTCTTCTTAATTTTAAATTCTTTAAAAAATTTCGTTTTTAAACTTGTTAACAAAATTATTTTAAATAAATTATAAAACCGGAATACAAATGAAAAAGAAAGGATAAAATAAATAAAAGGAAAAAAGATTTATTATCAAAAGGTTTGCCACAAACGAGTAAACATTTTATGAAAGTCATTTATCACAAGAAGGCAGCCAAATGATTTCTAACTTCAACCAAAATGTAAATGCTATAACTAGATGGGTAGAATTTTAATAACCTTTATCAAGTTTGAAATATATTGTAGAAGTTTATAAAGATGTTTTATGCGACAACTTTTGTAAATAATGCTAAGAAATAACTAATATTAAATTCTAAGAAATATTAAATAATCTAATTAGATACTAATGTTATTCAGAATATTAGGTTAATAATTATAATTTTTACTTTGTTCGATCAAATAAGAAATTTCAGAAAAGAATTTTACAAATCAAATAATATTTAAACATAATAATTTGTAGTGACTTACATAGAAAAAATGATTCCATAAAAATATTCAATTGAATCTTTTGTTTTTAACATTCAAACTGATTTAAATTTTTTGATATAAATCTAAAGAAAAAAAAAAAAAAATACGAAATAAAACGAACACTTTTTAATCAGAATATAATTTTATCACAATTATGGAAAATTTCTAACCCCTTGGACTCTACTAAAAAAAAGTGTGCCGAGTAATGCAGATTATAAAGATTTTCCAAAGTTGCAAAGATGACGTGAATATAGAAATATTCGGTAAGTAAGATTTTATAAGAATCTATAAATAAAATAAGATTGCTTTGTTGTTATTGTACTTAAATGTTTGTCAAGTATGTATATAAGCTATATTAGACTACTTTTTGGAATAATATTTATGTATAAGCGGTAAGTTTATACCGATAATTTTTAGCAATTCTTTAGATAGGCCGCCACATGTTGTTTATTTTTTATCTACTTAGTGATAATTTAAATCTATTTGTTGGAGCGTTTCATTGAGATGACCGCTATTAACATGAATTTTCCCGGGAATCAAGTATTAGTACGTAATAAATATATTTGGAACACACTTCCACAGATACATAACATGCATACACGTAAATATATACATGCATACATACATACATTCATTCATACATTATGCTCATTATATACATGAAATACAATAGCTGGATATTCATATCAAGTTGGTTAATATCTTAAACAACAACATTTCCAATATTACTACATACATAGATATACATACATACATGCATACATACATACATATATACATACATTCATACATTACGCTTATTTTATATATGAAAAACATTAGATAGATTTTCATATCGAGCCCTTACAGCGAAAGTAACTTAACCGACAACATTTCCTATATTATTTTTTATTAAAATCAATAATTTGGAATTATTCATATCATATTTTAAAAAGAGTAATATATATATACTATGTCAGATTTCAGTCATAGATTTTACATTGACTCAAAAGGCGTAAATAATTACAATAATTATTATTCTACAAAGTTTTATGTTCTACAAATAAGTTATTTTAGCAGTTATCGCTCGATATATTCGTCATTATTTGCCAATATTATTCTTGTAAGTCCAGGATCACACTAAGCGACATGCCGCAGCTACAGCTATTGTTTTGTTATAACAACAAAAACAATGAGTGTCGCCTAGTATAAACCTGGACTAAAACAGTTTTTATTTAAATATTTGTAATAATAATGTTTAGGTTTCAATGAAACTAAAATTGATAAGATACCACGAATGCTGATGAAGTTAGTAGAGGCATAGAAAATATATATTCCATTCTAATGGTGTTTAATTATAGTCCACAAACTTGCAAACTCGTTTATGGTCCTTCGAACCGGAAGTCGACTTAAGACACTACTGTAACCACATCTATAATAGCGTTTACGACGCTAGGATCAATCTCTCTTTACTTGCCCCAAACGCCTGGTGCTGCTAATTGCGTCCACGAATGCTGATGAAGTGTGCAGCGGCACAGAAAATACGTATTCCATTCTGCTGGTGTCTAATTATAGTCCACAAACTCTGCTTTGTTACTGTCAAACAGAGACAACAAGGTAATTTATGATTGCAATCTTTTTTAAATAAAATAAAAAACAAATAATTTTGATGCAATTCGTGTATTATTAATTAAGAGAAGCATTTCTGTGCAATAGTACAGACTTAATTAATTTTAGAAATAAATCGATGAATCTTTTAGTAGATTTTAAACAAAATTTCGATTATAAATCCTATTGAACTGATTAAAAAAATGAATTGAAATTTGAACGAAAATCAATTATTTTCAGTTAATTAATAATATCATTTTGGTAATTAGAGCAAAACCAATAAAAAATTTAATTAATATAATCAATTTCATAATTAAAGTCAATTTTTATTTTTTTTTCTGTGTACGCTTCAGTAGTATGTAAAATTTTCTTTTTTATTCTATTGAAGGTTTTATAAAAAACTGGAACTTTATTATTAAGAAATAATGCTTAGATATTTGTTTTGCAAATTTGCCAAATTTTCAATTGCGGAAAAATACATAACCACAAACAATGTTAAACGTTTTAAAGATACAAGTAAAAAAATTGCTAAACAAAACAATGAAACAATGCGATTTCTTTGCAACTTTTTTCTTTTCTTGTAACTAATTTACAAACAATAGCCATAAAATGTGGCTGCAAATGAAATAAATTTTAAACGAAAAAAAAAAATCATAAACATACACCGATTTTTTTAATGCTATTTTTTCCTATAAGTTAAAAGACAATACAAAAATTTCCTTTTTAGAAAATTTTTCGGCTACAGTGAAGCAAATTTTAGACATTCTATGGTAATTTCAAGTAGTTCTGTATGCTTTTACATACACGCAAGAGACTGCACATATAGAATAAAATATAGTATTAAAATACATTTATGTTTTTGTGACTTTTTAAATAATTTGCAACACATACAGCTTAGTTAGAAAATGGGCAAAATGCCATGAAGACGAATAGGGAGAATTTATTTTGGAGTTAAACTGTGTTGTGAAAAAAAGTACAGTGAGCAGAAAAACTTTAATAAATATAACACAAATGTGTTTATAAAGCTACAAAAATTAAAAAGTTAATATTTTCAGAACTTTCGGAAAATATATGTTGAGCACAAATATAGGAAAAATATAGTAATTTTATTTTACAACATAATTATAAAATATATATTAATGTATTTAGATTACCGGGTTGTATTTTCAAGCCGAAACCTGTATTTAGGCGACCGGAAGCTGAAGAATTTATCTGGTTGTATTGTATTTAATAACCTTTATAACACAGGTAAAAAAATCGTCAAAAATATATATATAGACTTGTAGAAAGTTAAATGAAACTTTTCATTACGTCACTCTTTTAACCCACCGACGACCAAAGAAAATATTTTTCTTTAAGAAGCTTTTAGTTTATATAATTTTCTAGGTAAAAGATAGAGCAAATTATTACAGACCAAAAATGGTGCTACAAAAATATAGTATAACAACTTAACACACATAGCCCCTACAAGTATTTAAGCGTGCAAAAATCAAGAGTTTCACAATTAACCCTCATAAAGCCATGAAAAAATAATGTGTAAAGAGTGAATGTAGAGGTAAAATATGTATTAGATTTAACTAACATATGACCGTAGGCCTTAAAAATATTTAAATTCGCACTGACAGAAAATTCGTATATATCAAAAGTTTGAAAAAAATAAAAAAAAACAAATTGTAGCAACAAAGTCAACAAATGAATATAAGAAAATTACATCGTGAATAAATCCGTGTAATACTTATTCCTTGCACTAAACATAGAGTAGAATGTGAAATAAAATATTTCCATCACGTCACAATTTTAAGATATATAATGTTTTTGTTTTCAACTTCATTCAAAAATGTATGCATATTTTTATCTTTTTTGTAAATTAGGATTAAAGAAAGTACTATTTTACATTTTTTCTCATAATATGAAGCAGCAATAATCTTCCAGCATAGTAGGATTCCATATGCTTTGAATTAATCTCTCAATAAAAGTGTTTTGGTAAAAAAGCGCCCCTTATTTATCGTTAATTGCTTCTATATTTTCGGAGCTTTTGACAATTTTAAAGATTTCTAGGGGCTATGTAGAGTAACTTGGAGACATGGTATGTCCTCAACCTTTGTTGCCCTATTCCTTCTCTATAAAACATAACTAATAATAACTAATTTGCTCTATCTATTACCCAGAAAATTGTAGAACCTAAAAATTTTTTTAAAGGTGCATATTTCCTTTGGTTGTCAATGGATTAAAAGTGTGATGCGATGGAAATATTTCATTTAACTTTAGTGTAATTGTAAGCGGAATTATTCACGATGCAATTTTTTTCTAATTTTTTTTACTTTGTTATTTATGTTTGGATTTTTATTTTTTTTTTTCAAACTTTTGAGGCCTATGCATTTTCTGTCAGTGCGACTTTAATAATTTTACCATTTTTGATATCACGGTCATTTGTTAGTAATATCAAGTAAAAATTTCCCATTTATACCAACTAAATGGAGATTTTTTAAGACTATTAGCTAAATGACGAAAACCTAAGCTGTTTGGAATATTTTGACGCATTAAAAATTAATTCCGGCGAAGAATTTTATTATTTTGAAATTTATAAAAGCTCTTAGGATAAAACTAATAACAAGTTTATGCAAAACTATTTAATATATTATATCCTGAGTGTTTTGGACCAGATATTTTATGTTAATTTTATCAATTAATCTTTATTTTCTTTATTTTTAAAATAATAAAAATTATTATAAGTAAATTATTTTGTTATTAGTAAAATTGTATTTAGTAGTTTTTCTTAAAGCACATTTCTTTGTTTTGTTTTGTTTGTTTTTTTTTTTTTTTTTTTTGTTTTTATCAAATGAACAAATTTTGAGAAGTTCTTTAGGCAAGAAATCCCCTTTTTCTTTTTTTGGAAATACCCTTTTCTGGGCACTTTTCAAAAATTCGCAATGGTAACGATGTATGTGTTAAGTTGACCTGTAGTATATTTTTGTAGTACCATTTCTTATCTAAAAAATATAAATAACTGATTTTCTCTACCTATTACCTTGAAAATTATATAACCAAAAGCTCCTCAAGGAAGGATATTTTATTTGGTCCTCAATATGTTAAAAATGTTCTCTAAATGAGAGCAATAAAGTTTTATTTATTCGGTTCAGAGCTTTATTTATATCATTGGATTGTATCCAAATAGTTAGTCTATAACATAGTTATTCATATAGTTGTAAAGACCTGATCGAGAGCAAAGATATTTGTCTTTTTGGGTTTATTTCAGTATTACATTTGTGATTAAGAATCTAAGAATAAATCTTATCTGATCTACACTCTAATAAATTTCCATTTAAATTTACTCTATTTAGAGTAGGCAACTTGACTCTTACTATATACATATAATAAGGGTAGAAATACTCTTTCAAATTTTAAACATATTTAATCTGGAAAATGGACACAAAAGTGGGAATAAAATCTATATTATGTTCAGGAAAAGTTTATCAAGTTTATCGCTTGAAAACTCAGCTTTTAAATATATCACAATCTTAAAACTACTTTAACGTTCATAAATCTAATAAATAATAATATAAATATAATATTTGATACAAACAAGTTTTATAGGTCTATCAATCACCCTTTAAAATTTAGTAAGAATCTTACCCAAATATATATAATGGTGTAGGGTATCATATGGCCGGACTTGTCCGATTCTTAACTGCTTTTTAGTTAAGATATCCAAAAAAAATTTCAGTGAAAGTCAACTTTATTATTTTCAATGAATAAAGTTGCAAAAATTTAACATCTTGATAAAAGAATTCTCACCATTCCCAAAAAAACAGTCAATATACCTAATTTTTTGCTTCAAATTCAAAATTGTCTATTTTTGGACTTGAAAGAGGTATTGTTTAATTTAGCAAACAAATTTTAATGGAATCTGATAAAAAGTGTGTGTGATGTATTAAAAAAACCAGACCAAGTTTTTGTATAAAAATTAAATTTTATATGCGAATATCTTGATAACTATAAAATATAAATAGCGAAAGTTAACATCTTTTTTTGTTAAAGGCCTAAATGGAAGTCTTAAGAAAATAGAAATTGGATGAGAAACAAAAAATTTGCAATCGCTTGGAAAATGTCTAAGTTTGATAGTTTGGAAACCCATAGCTCCACTCCTAAGGGGTTTGTGGGATACAAACATAAACTAGGATACCCCTCCCCTACGGCTGTGTAAACTTTTTTAAAAATCGAACCAGTCGATTAAGGTTACACTTTTCTACACCTTTTTCTTTCTACTATTCGTTTACTTGCTTAAAATCTGACTTTAGTGTAGTCCCAATACATACATTTTCAAGTACTTAGACACACACACTTACTAACTTTTATACACACGTACATAGATATCTCGTATAAAAAGTTATTACCATACTAGCGTTGTACAAATTAGTGTAATAAAACGTTTCATAAAACTTATGCGAAACATTTATGGTTTTTAGGTTAAAGCATTGTATCATTCATTCACTCTCACTCAACTCCCCTTACAAGGACCATAAGGGAACGGTGGGGGTAGTTATATAGTAAAATAGTGCGACTTTGGTAAAGTTGTAACGACTTTTAGTATTAGTTGATGGCCAGCAGCCGTATCAGTTACTAAACAGTTGCAGCCAAACCATATAATATAGAAAAATAACAGACACATAAACCAACTTTTTTTAGAACGCACACAATCTGAGGCACCAAGTAAAGAAGCAGAAGAAGTACAAACTGTCGTCTATGGTGCCATAAATTTTTGAGCTTTACTAAATAGTTTTGTTTGTAAAACAAAAAAAAAAAAAAAAACTGAAACAAATATAAATAATACGTTGTTATTTTGGATTAATTTGTGGTTTTGGTTAAAAGATAACTATTTAGCGCATATTGTATTAAAGTAAATTTTAATATTACTCTTTTGCTTAAGAAAATGAAAAGGGTTTCACTAATAAAAATAAAATTATATATTTTGATTATATTTTTTACAAAATTAAAGTAGCTTTAAATTTAAAGCTTTTTTATTATTTTTAAACCCAAACTACGCTACATATGCTAAGCGACAATCATACCATTAACAAATATAATTATCATTTATATACATATGGAATTCAAAATCATCACATCCGTTTTACCTTAACTAAAAATACTAATATAAACGTTTAATGACTACAAAGCCGTTATCCGTTTTCCATTAACACATACAAAGTCTATCGCATACACACATACAGACATACAGACAAAAACACATAAACTCATACCAAGAAACAAAAGTGGGGAAACACTCTTTCAAAATAACAACAACAATAACAAATACATGGTTAAATGATCATGCTTAAGTACAAAAAAGTTATACTAAACCAAAAGAGAAAGAGTAGCAACGGAAGTTGGGGCAATAGTCGTTGTAATTTATGGCACTGGACTCGGCGTCATCAAACGACATAACTGCAAAAACAAAACAAAAATTAAAAAGGACCATAAATATATATATACAAACACAGAGTTATGTATATACACATAACAAGGACGCTTACGGTAATCAAGTGTAGCAACATAAAACATAACAACTACAACAATAATAATAATAACACAAAAAATTGACACTTAAATTATATTATCCAGTCTGGAAATGCCATTAGTCTTTTCTTTTTTTTTTTGTTTTCTTCCTTTTTTTTTTTTTTTGTCTTATTTTTATACTCAGACAGTTAACTGAGTTAGATGATGAGTGGAATGTTGGATTGGTATGCTGTTATTTTTCTATTTCAATTACTGCAACCACATTTTTATACTTCAACTAAATGACCACCAATTACAGAAAAAATATTAGGGTAAAGGGAGGAAATATAACTATAGGGGTACAAGCACTTAACAAACAGTCATTTTTAAGGATTTATTTTTATGGCAAAAATTAATTGCAGAAAGTTTGGCAAAAGGAATAAATATTTCTAACAAATATTAAATTAAATATTTCTTGAATTAAATGAAGACAAAAAAGATAGAATTGATCTCAGAAGAAAACGCTTTCTCATGCAACAAAAGCGTGATTTGACAGGTTTGAAGATAGTTAAACCCAATATAAATGGTGGTCCGAAAACCACCAAAACTAGGAATATAAGTGTAAGTACTTTCTGATCTTACAACGCAGCAATCTGGTAATCAGTATTGCCTTAAAATTTTTGTTTTTGCTTCTAGCTTTTTTGCTAGCCTTTTTTGGTTCTAAAAATTACCTTAAAAAGGCAAAATGTTATTTCAACAACGAATAAAATAATTTTTTTTTTTGCTTATACTAATTTAATTTTTACAGTATCATCCATTTATTCCCACAAAAAAATCGAGATTACTTATATTTAGCAAAAATTTTCGACTGCGGCGCTTTATTCTCCAAACCAAAAATAACAACTAATCTTATCGACTTACTAAATCGATATCTTTTTACTTATTAATTTTTTAACAATGGAAACTATTTATGAATATAAATTTGAAAATATTATATTAAAAACGAAAAATTCTCCCAAAAATTTGAATATTCTTAATAAAAAGAATTATATCTCAAAAATTACGAAAAATTACTTCAAAGCATCCATTCTGTGTTTTATTTATAAATTTATTACAATATCTTTAAAAGTTATAAAAATTAATGAGAATGGAAACAAGTAAGTTTTTAAACTTTTTCTGGCCATTTTTTTCTTTTTTTTTTTGGGTTATTTAGCCTTTTTTGACCTTTTTTTAAACTTCAATTTAGTCTCTTTTTTCTTCTCACCACCTGGCAATACTACTGGTAATAATTAACTATTGTAAAGAACCAAGAAATTTGAAAACGACACCCCTAACTGATAACCATTTTCGCATATGATTAAAGGGCCACCATAAACAAACCTGCTTCTGCCAAAAATACATATAGAAAAAAGATTGTAGAAAAATGCTTGCAGTTATTAAAATTTATTACAATAAAGTAAATTTTTATTATAATGACATAATGTTCATACACAACAGGCAATATTTATATTTAAAAATGAAAACTAATTATTTTAATGGATTTAAGGTTTCACAAAAAAGAAAAAAAATAGTTGACGTAGCCAATCAATGTCTTTATTCACACTAATTTTCCAATTCATTTAAGGCAACTATATTTAGTGGAATACAATAATTTTCAAGATCGAATGTTGGTGATAACAATCATAAAAAATGGTTATATTAGCATAGTTTAATACTTAGATAAATTTTCTTTATTTAAAACTAATACTCGTAATATAACAATATTGCTAGAACCAATCAATATAATTTTAATTTTCTCTAACATTTGAAAAAATTACATTTTTATTTATAAATAAGAAAATTACGTAGCCTCTACACGAGAGAATTTTCTATCAAAACAAACGTCAAATTTTTATCATGATAAGAATTTATCACGTGTGGACAAATTTTTTTATATTGTTGTAGCATTATGATATAATTAATGTTATATAATTGTTTTGCTATCAAATGTCATTTTGTTGTTATTTTTTTACGTTTATTTTTTTTAAGAACAAGCGCAATCCTTCAAGGCAATCTCAAATAATTAATTTTTTGGAGCAAAGATAACACAAAATATAATGAAATTAAAAAAAAAAATACTATTAAATTATGAAAATATACCTCGACGAAAAATGAAAAAAAGTGATTTACGAGGGCGTGATTTTTCGAACTTCCCTCGCGGTTATGTGGAATGCAACACTCTTCTCATCAAGTACCACCTGTTAATAGACTACTGTCAAATTTTGAGGAAGTGTCATCATTTACTTTGCGTAAAAAATAGCATTTTTCGAGGTTCTTAAAGTAGGCATTTGTTTGGTCAATAATTTCATCGTTGGAACTGAATCTCTTTCCACCGAGCCATTTCTTTAGGTTTGGAAATAGCAATTAGTCACTAGGGGCTAAATCCGGAGAATATGGCGGATGAGGTAACAATTCCTAGCCGATTAATTGTTTTTCCCTTTTGAAGGTAATCGATGTGAATTATCCCGCGTGCATCCCAAAAAACTGTTGCCATCACCTTATTGGCCGACAAACTTACCTTGGCCTTCTTCGGAGCAGGTTCACCCGGAGAAACCCATTGTTTAGGCTGCTGCTTGGTGTTGGGAGTACAGTAATGGATTCATGTTTCATCCACAGTTACAAAACGCCGCAAAAAAACTGGATTGCGGTTAAACAACGCCAAACAATACTTTGAAGTTGTTACACGTTTACGTTTATGGTCAAATGAAGGCAAACGCGGCACCCATCTTGCAGACAACTTTCTTAAACCCAGCTGATCATTTAAAATCGAAACCACACTGCCATATGAAATGAATATCAATAATCTCACGCACTTTTACTCTTCGGTCGGCCAACATCATCTCGTGGACATTTTCGACATTTTCGGGTGTACTGACCTCAGTTGGCTGTCCAGAACGTTCAGCGTCATTTGTACTTGTACGACCACAACGAAAGCCAATAAACCACTTTTTTACAATTGACGGTTTTTTTTTCGCAAAAAAAATGTTTAATGAGCACTCGAAATTCACTTTTTCCATTTTTAGAAAAATACACGAGGTTATATGTTTTGAACAGCTGTTAAACGCAAATTAAATGACGACAGTTGCTAAAAATTTGGCAGTAGTCTATTAACAGGTGGTACTTGATGAGAGTAGTGTTGCATTTCATATAACTACAAGGGAAGTTTGAAAATTCACGGACTTATTGATCCTCCCTCTATTATCACAAAATTTTATCTACGTGTTCCCATATATGCTGATACAAATAAAAAAATTTGCTGTAGCTCTGCCGACGTTTAATTACTTGTTATGATAGAAAATATCTGGTGTAGATCTTACGTAAGAAAGCTTTTCTTTTCTTTTTGCATAATTAAGGAAAATTCATAAAATAAATTAATATTCTTAAAATGTCATATGCAATGTGCAAATTTACGTTTACGGTAAGTTTAAACATGACAGTAAGAATATATATAACAATAACGGATACATAAGCAGATCTATGCATGTATCCGGATTAGATACATGCGTGGATCTTAAAAAAAAAATAAAATTAAAATGAAAGCTGTGCCTTAAAATTATCTTGTAATCAATAACACAGAAATATGTGGAATATATGTGTGTATAACATCTAAAAAACCCCAAGTTAATACATAAATATTTACTTTCATTGTGGCATTTGAAATTAAGATCCCTTTATTGTGGATGCAAGCAAATACTAACTTCTATAAAAGGAACAGACCAACAGACAGACGAAATTGCTTCCACAGTTATATATACATTATTATTCATAAAATAATTAAGTTAATATCAAGGTTTGAATTAGAAATGTAGAGCCACAATAAAAAATAAAAAGTAAAAAAGAAAGATATAAATCAAAAGACTTTTTAAATTGGTTTCATGTATCAACAATTTCGGTTTTAATAACCGAATTATTTTTATATAAAACCAAATTTTTTAAATAGTACGTGGAATCGACAGAATTCGATTGTCAAATAATTCGCTTGACACAATAAATCTGTTTTCTCTGGGTACAAATGCAACAGAAAACAAAATTGGGATTTAAAAAAAAAATCCAAAAACGCCTAGATATCAAATTATTAAAAAAAGTATTTACATTTTAAATTACAATTTTAATTGAAGTATTGTAATTTTAAACATTTTTATATCTTGACTTTAAAAATAACGTAGGCAAAATAATGGAAAAACAATTTTATGTCCAACTTTGTGCTAAAAGGTGAAGAAAACGCATATAAGAAATTTATATGTTAAATTGTGTTTTTTTATCCAAAATTTTTATTTGTTTCGCATTTTTATTCTTTATTTATCTTTCCAAAACAAAATTAATTATTTTGCACTTTTCTTTCTGTTAAGAAGGTCAGAATTTGAAAAGAGAACAATCAATTTGACAGCTTATGTTAAATATTATTGCTCAGCTTTTTGTTTAAAAATTTATTGCGAAATAGATTACGCAATAAATTTCTTATTGGTCCACATGTAATATTTTATGTAGAGAGATAGAAATTAATAATTGCGAACATAAAAATGTTCGCGTTCAGACTAGAAAATGGAAAATAGTAAAAAGATTTAGTGTCAATAGAAAAATAATTTTTTTTTTAATTTTTTATATATATTAAATAGAAATTTGGAAACAACTCTAGTTTCCTCTGCAGATAATTTTTAACATATTTCTTTATAGAATTTCTTAAGTATTATTAGGCTAAGAAACAAATATTAACGGGTTTTAGCCTTGTTGAATATCATCAATAGTTCAGTGTCTGGATCTGCTTGCAAAGCATCTTATTGTGAAGATTTTAAAGAAATAATAGAAATATTATTTCTTTAAAATCTTCACAACTGGATGCTTCACTTGAATTGAGCGCATTATTGTAGTGTTCATTTTTATACTCCACTGATGCTGATAAAAAATAAGATAAAAACTACCTTAAAATATACCAATCTGCTTGAATAACTAGTTGAATCGATTTAATTTTGTCCGTTTGTACATATGTTCGTCCATGTAAACTACAAGTAGATTTGTAAGATAACTAAATGCAATTTGGTGCATAAAACCATTGTTACAATTTGCGACTTTAGCCGTTAATGGTTCTTTTTCAACTATCTGCTACATTTTTAAAATTGAACTAAATGACGACTTTTTAAGAGTATGTGCTAAATGACGAGAAACTAAGTTGTTCGAAATTTCTTGACCCATTATATATTAATTCCAACGAAGAATTTAATTATCTTTAGATTGTTTAAAAATATGGTGATGTAAAAAAGGACCGCCAAGAATTTATAAATATACTGAAACTGCTAAAAACTAAAAAAAACTAAAGCTAATGGTAAAGTTTATGAACAACTATTTAAAACATCAAATGCCGAATCTTTCTTTTTTTATCCACATACTTTTAATTTAAAAAATGCTTAATTCCTTAAAAAAATTTTTAATGTGGAATTTTTTAATTAAATTAATAAAAGTAAAATCCGCTATATGTTTATACTAATTTTTGAAAGTATCTTACACTAATATACGATGAAAATATTAATTCCACTTTACTATTTTGATGTGGATTGAAAACGATTTTTTTTCGTTTTTCGTTTTCTATAGAAGCTAAATACAATTTCAGTTTCACTTTCGGACGAATTTGTGTTATCTTTATATAAAAAAATTTTTTATAAATTATTATAAATAAAATGTGGCAGAATTCAACAAAAATGTTAACAATATTACTCATATTTTCTATTTGAAAATAAAGTTTTTTACCAGTTTTGTTCATACAAGCTATTTAAATAAAATATAATAAAACAGAAAAATATTTTCTTTTACTATTTTACTATTTTTATGTGCACAGGAATGCCTTTCGAGTAAAATATTTACAAAAATAGTAAAAGTAGTAAAAATATCATGCAAACGAGCAGACCTAACAATCATATCCTATATACTTCCATATAATAATGATTCAATTATGAGAGCTTTATATTATTTTCTATTATTTTATACACTGAACCAAAATGCAACGAAAAAGTTCGTCGATTTAAAGAATTTGCTCCTTAGTTTTAACCTAACATACAGATACGTTGAAATAACATTAACATTTATATTAACATTTATACCGTTTTTAAATTCAACGTATAAGTTTATTGATTCAATTGGTTCGAACTTTGCTTTAATGAATACGTTCGTTGACTTTTAATAAACTTATACGTTAATGTAATGAAACTATAAGTTGATAATATAATACAATAATAGGCATGATATATTATTTTTGTATTCATTTTATTTGTATATAAATTATACTACTTTCCAAAATAAAACCTTCTTAACTCGTATATAATATATACATAACATATATAATTAATATAGTAGATTTAAAAATAAGACAATAAGGGTCCCCATGAAAACACGCAAAAACCTCGCAAACTGTGCAATGAGTGAAAGTTTGCACATCGCAAATGAACTGTCAAAAATTGTATGGAAATTCATTTGCATAGCACTTCTATGTTTGCGCTACTCTTTAGTCTCGCAAACTTGCGCTGTTTAATTATGCATTTGTAAATCAGCTGTCCTTTTTATATTTAAAAGTAATTAATAAATGCGATGTAAAAAATTATAGTTACGTTAACTAAAATAAAATCATTGCATGTATTATTTAGTTCAATAAAATTTTTCAACTATTTACAATAATTTCTTATTTTCTTATCCTTAATATTGCACCACATTTGAAAAGGGGGTTCATCAAACATGTCGCGCAAATATGCACAATTGCGCAAACGGGAAAATTCAGCGTTTAAATGAGTACCCTTAATATGCCAAAATAAACAATTTCATATTCTTGGTACCAAAATTAGTGCCAAAATCAGTTTCAGATGATAACGTGCATACTTGTCGAAAACATTCTATGCCCAGTATCTAACAAATGTAAAAGCTTCCTGGGAGTTATACACTGTATATTTAAAATAATTCTTCTTATTGTTATCTTTCGTAATGCTCAGTGATGCTACAAAATAACACATTCGTTTGGGGGCAACACTATCTTGAAATAATAATAATTGTTAAGATTTGTCCAAATTACTTACAATTTCTTTAAATTTTTCACCTTTCACGTTATTTCCAGATTGTTGAAACTCTAATGTTTTCATGAAATGTTCCTTATAGTAGTGAAGAACACCTTAAAGATCGCCTAATGCAATGAAGGAATCATTAATTAATTATTTTATAAGTATTGAATTAAAATATTTAACATATGAACACGAGGGGAGAACCGTAACTATTGATTTTTTTTATTCCGGAAATTTGTTGAAAACCTCGTACAATAGATCTGTATATATGTGAAATATAATATTTTAAAAGTTACTGTTAAAAAAAAAAAAAAAAAACAAACATTGTTAAACTTATTTGTTATATGTTCTGAATAATTCTGAATCTTTCGGCTTTACATTTGTTTCATTTAAATTATTAGTGTATTATTTCATTTCGCTTTTATTATGTAAGCTATAACGAACAGTTTGTACACAAACTAGTGTCACACCCTGTGGTTGTGTTTTGTTATTGATCTTCAATAGCAACATAAATATTTTTTATAGACAAACACTAACAACAAACATAACGTAAATATATATTCATAAATAAGACACTAACAACAAGCATAGGATGCAAATTTTAGTAAACAGGGGGTTTAGCGAATAACAACAAACTGCATAGACTAAATATTTTTACCGCTTGTATATCATACAATAATAATTATCTTATATTACCTAGTGTCCACATTAGGCAAATTTATATCAAAGCAAACGTCAAAATCAGTGCGAATATATACAAGGTAACCTGAGTTAAACAGTTGATTATTATTTTGGTTGATACAGTTGTCAAACTGCATATATAAAAAACAATAATGAATACGCCTTATTGTTGTTTTTGTGCAACTGTTGCCACCTTCCACAAATTCGCGTTAAGTTTGACGTTTGTCTTGATAAAAAAATCTCTAATGTAGACACTATGTTAGGAAAGTTGTAATAAAAGGGTTTATGACAACAAAATAGAAAGGAGAACTGTGTATAAAAGGGCGACCAAAAATTCTAAAGGGACAGTATGATCAAAGCAACGTCAAGCACAGGAAAAGTATGAAGTAAGTGAGAGTATATTTAAGTAGAGATACCCAGAAGTGTTTGTTTAAACATGAAGTGGGTGAATTAAAACAGGAACTAGTGATTGCTTAGTCACAAAATTCCTATAGTAGAAGTAGACGTTAAGTGATTGTTTAATCACGAGAACGGAGTAGTAATAATAGTCGTTAAGTGATTGTTTAGTCACGAAACGAAAACTAATGTAGTTAAAGAATCGTTTAGTGATTTGTCAGTCACAAAACGATTTAGAGCTTTAATAATTAAAAGAATAATTTTGTTTAGTGATTCCTTGTCACAAAAACAGAATTAGTCTGCTCGCTCAGTGATTTGCTAGTCACGAAAGAGATCAGGCAATCGATAATTCGGTAGTTAGACAATAATCGTTGTAATTACGGAGTAGTAACTCTTAGTTCATGTCCACTAGGTGTTTAACTAAACACAAAGTGGTTTTTATTATATAACGCGCATAGTGATTATTGAATCACGACGTGTATCAAGTCTCGTCTGTGAATTACAGCTAAACAGTGGAATCTGAACAACTTTCGGGTTGTGTTTACCTGGGGTAACAGTGGAGGAGAAACACGTCCGGAGCTGGGACGGACCAGAGGAAGTATGGTACCGAAGAAAGGGAGCCGAAGATTGCAACTTGTATTAGAGAAAGAAGGTCTTGTTATTTCGTGTAGCGACCTAAAGCATAGGCTGAGTATAACCGAGGAAAAGTCGTTACAAAGCAAACACCTTTTATAATATAAATACATTCCCTGTTAAATGATAAATAGGAACTGGGTTTTCTTTTTCTTCTACGTTTTTGCTGTACTATATTAGATAACAATGAATGAGTGCTATGAATTTTACAGAATTTAACGAAATAGTTTTTTCATTCAAGGTAATTGTTCGTTGAGTAAAGTTTCTTCTTTCTTAAATCAAAGTAATAGTACTTTGAATCAACGAATTGTATGTTGAGTCACTGTTTTTATGTATGTTATATATTAAGATTTGTCTCTTTTCGTTCTTCCAAATTAATGTACAAGTTCAATGCACGAACGTACAAGTTCTTTAAATTAAAAAAAACATGTTATTGATACGTTGAATCAATTAACTTATATTGTTAAGTAAAAAATTTTGCGAATGGTTTCAACGTACCTCTCATAAATGTGTTGAATTTTTTTTTTTTTTCGTTAAATTTCAATGAATATTTTTCTTAAAACAACGAATTTGTACGTTGAAATAAATAATTTTTGAAAAAAAAACAACGAATTTTATTCAACTTCCTTCATTCGTTGAAATTACTTTTTCAGCGTATATGGGGTTTTTTAACTATAATTACTTTAATTGAAATTTTAATTTTTCAAAATGCATTTTTATACCCTTCACCAATATAGGCGGTCGGTGTATTATACGCTTGTGCTGATATTTGTAACGCATAGAAAATGTTATCCAACACCCACCGTAAAGTATACCAATCGACTAGGAATCACTTTTTAAATCGATCTACGTCCGTCCGTCCGTCCGTCCATCTGCCTGGATGGTTGGCACGTGCAACTTTTATGATATAAGGATGAAGCTTATTGAAATTGGTTGTGATTAGTCCATTATTTCACCTAGCCTCCATACAAATATCCCCTGCAATAGACTTGAATAAATTTTGAGTTATTAAATAAGTTTGAATAGTGAAAAAGATGTAGTATATAGAAAAAAGTTACCAATATCCAAAATAATTCCTTCAATTAATTTTTTTTTTTAACTTGCACCTCTTACCAAATGATTATATCCCAATAAATAAAACAGTAATACAACGATACCGAAACAATATCTAGGTGATAAAAATGATCATATATGATAAGTGTTTCGAATCGAGAACAATAGTTTTTACGGTCTAAAGTATATTTTTCCTTATGATATTGTTTTTCCGTGAAATTATGATATCGCTTTAGGTATCGTAATCTCCAATAATTATGATAGTAAAATCGTTTTGGACCGAATTTAGTTCTGAGTGCTATTTAATACCAAAAATAATATTTATCATTACTTAAATATACTAAAGATAATTATAAAGAAACAAAAAAAAAAAAAATATATAGAACATAAAAAAACATCATACAGGACATATATATGTATATATATATATATATATATATATCTATATATATATATATATATATATCTATATATATATATATATATATATCTACATGCATACATCGTGTGTAA
Organism: Protocalliphora azurea; assembly: GCA_932274085.1. Lineage (NCBI taxonomy): Eukaryota > Metazoa > Arthropoda > Insecta > Diptera > Calliphoridae > Protocalliphora > Protocalliphora azurea. The sequence continues at coordinate 114,256,745 of OW026520.1, forward strand.
CATCGGGCACAGTAAACTCGGATATTTATATCAAAGAGTATCTACAAGGAAGATTGCTTCTATTTATAAATCATAAAGTCTCAGCATTCTTTTGACACGATTTGGTATCGTGCCATTAAAAGTACTTTAAAATGACATAATGTCAATTTTGTTTCGAAAAATACCAACCATTCAAGCTGTCCACAACTTTGGTAAATTGAAAAATATTGGACACTTGTCAAAAGGGAATTAAGTGGACAGCTGGTTTCAAAAAATTTACGCAAATTAAAATCTAAATAATAATGTATCTCAAAGAAAATAAACTCATATCTAATCATTAATTCATCCTTTATTGTTCCACGTAATAAACTTGTATGAAAAAGACCTCTAAAATATATTGTTTCATTCATAATTGTAACTTATTCTAGTCAAATTTTATATCAATAATTATGTATTATGTTTTATTTGAATGCACACTTATAGGGCCCTATATAGCAGATAGTCTGAGTCCTCGTAAGAATCTAATACAATTTTTCTACGTCCACCTGCTTGTCTGTTGAAATCAAGATATTTCACAGGGTAGACTTCCTAGGGGAGCGAAATTTAGCTCAAATGTTTCTCTGATATAAAATTTGTTTGGCACTGAAAATTAGGCTCAAGAAAAATTGATTAATAAACAAAAAATTATTGGCGAAATATTATAAAAATTTAGTGTTCATCGTAATTCTAGCTCTTACTTTTCCTCCGATATCTCTTAAACAAAAGCATATACGCGGCACCGAAATTTTATACAAGTAGATAAAAGGTCGATATAATAATGTGCTTAATTTGCTCACGTTTTTGGCCATCTCCCATACAAAGTCCTGTTTTAAATTAGAGTGGTACAAAAAATAAAAATGGATTATGAGGAATTTAAAAAATTTCTAAATACTTTGAAACTGACTTTATATGTCTTGCGTTTCTAAAGTTTGTTTTAAAAGCAGGAAATCTGTTGATGAATTTTGGTAGACTTTACAAAATATCCAAGAATAAAATGTCAAGGAACTATATATATTCTTTATTAATTTTAAGTTTTCGCTTACAAATTTCATTTTTTAGAATCGAACCATTAACCAGTCGGAAAACAAGACTTTGGAAATTCATATAATTAGCGTAAATATTAGCAAAATGTTCCAAGTCACATGGCGATTAAAAATTTTGAAACGTAAACATTTTATGCAATTCTTAAAATTTTAAAAATTTTTCCAAATTTTGTTCCACATTTTTTGAAGATAAGATAGGACTATTGATCTTCAAAATATTTTACCGTAATCCATAATTTTATGGAGCAAAAAATAATTTCAGAAACAGTGTTGCCGGAACTTCTTCAGAAAAAATACTAAATAAGTGTTAAAAAGTGCAATTTTTTAGAAAAAATACTAAATTTTAAATATTATTATCACAATAAAAATGTTTATAATTTATGCATATATTCAATCTATTAAATTTGTTTGGGCAATTTTTTATGCCCAAACATGGCAGTCCTACTCCTACTCTTAAAAGCACAAATCAATTCAGAATCATTTTCTGTTTTCATTAGTCTATTCATGGGAAACTAGTTATCAAGCTTAAATTTGTAATTTAGAGAACTTAATACAATTTAGCCCAACATTATTTTTTGAATACAGCTCAGTTATTTTACAGGAAATTATGTCGTATTGAATATTTTGTAAAATGTATATTTATTATTCAACAATTTATAAATACTATTGTTAAAAAAAAAAAAATAAAATTATTTTTTAAGGAAAATAATTCATAAATTCAAATACATATGAATATTTAGGAATCGGTTATAGGTATCGCAATAATGTTAATACTTTTTGTTTTTAATTGTTTAAAGTTTAAGTAAATCTATATAATTTTCTAATCATTTTTTAAATAGGAAATTTGTTATCATTAAAACCATTTCTTACACAATAAGCTAATTATTGGCGAAATATTATAAAAATTTAGTGTTCATCGTAATTCTAGCTCTTACTTTTCCACCGATATCTCTTAAACAAAAGCATATACGCGGCACCGAAATTTTATACAAGTAGATAAAAGGTCGATATAATAATGTGCTTAATTTGTTCACGTTTTTGGCCATCTCCCATACAAAGTCCTGTTTTAAATTAGAGTGGTACAAAAAATAAAAATGGCGGATACAATGCAGTAGGAGCCGAATATATCATTCTTACTTATTCACTTAACAGCATTCAAAGAAAGTTGAAGCAGCTTCAAAGTTTTATTGAAAAAGATATTCATTTTTATTTCAACACTTTAACTTTGAGTAGGATGTTTTTGTTCTAAAACCATTTCATCTTTTACTTAAAAATAATTATTTTTTAATGAATACTTTCCACAAGCCATTAACTCAACTTTTATCCAAATTAAATATGACTTAACAATTTTACTAAGCATATTTAACTCTAAACTAAATAATAAATAAAAAAACTAATTATTTTTTGCTCATTTCATTATCACATACAGTTCTGCAACAACTATGAGCTCCTTATTAAACCAACATCATTTTCACTGTCACTGAAAACATGAGGAATATTTTACCTTAACTTTCATGACCAGCATGAAAATTGTGTAGTATGTACTTGGGACATTTTCTATTTTAACTTTTTTGTTTTTATTCATTTTTTAGTCTTTTGTAGTTTTACTATTGTTATTTTGCAAAATAATAAAAATACAATAATATAAATAAATGAAAAGAAAGGAAAAAAAAAAAATTTGAGAAATAAAAAAGTGAATTCATATTATAAAACCATCCTGTCGTCTGGGGATTTTATACTACCAACTACTTAACAACTCAAACTGATTTCACAAATATGCCAACTGCCATTTTATGCCAACTCAAGCTTTAGTCTTGAAGTTTTGGAAAACACAATCTTTTTTTACATGGGAACAGGAAGAGAAAGTCTTCGTTGGCCGGATTTAAATAGTGAAAGAAGCAATCGTATGCTGCTGTTTAGACTGGTTTTAGTTTTTACATTGAGATGGGGATATGGTCTAGTAAAAGAGTGAATGAAAAAACCCAGTCAACAGTGAAATTTACTAACTTTCATTATAAATATTTGTTGGACTGGTTGACTGTTACTTCGTTTCTAAATGGTTGGTAATATTTTTGTATTCTTATTTATTTTTTACAACAACGAACAAAGGGACATCCATACAAACAAATAAATAAAAGGGGAAAAAACCAGGGAATCATACGTTTACAACTTGACTTTTTCTGCTTTTAGGAGTGAGCTCAAGTGAAACGACCAGAGTAAATCATTCAATTGTTTAAGAATATAGCATTTTTTACATTTAGATAAATTAAAAGAAATAAAGAAATAAACTTTTGAAGTTAAATCCTAAATGAAATGAATATTTACTCCACATTATGGCTACTTTATACTAAAGTTTTTTAAAAGTGTGTACATTCATAATTAGAAAGTTTAAATTGTTATATATATAAATGTATGACAGATTTATTATTTGATCCTTCTCTATAAAAATTAAATTTATTTTATATTTCAAAAATCTTAAATTTTTCTTCTCAATACGATTGTAACAAATATTAAAACCAACTAAATTTATTGTAGGGTTATCTAGAAGCTAGATTATTGAATAACAATAATAGTATGAGGTGTCAGCTCTGCCAAGTATTTTAAAGAAAATTAATTTATATATATTTTTTTCTTGTTTTTAAAATATACTCTTTATATCCTACACCACCATAGATGGTTGGAGTATTATGTGTTTATGCTGATGTTTGTCTCAGAGAAAATATCATCGGATTCCCACCTTAAAGTATACCGTTAGACTCAGTATTACTTCCTGAGTTAATTTAACGATGTCCGTCCATGTAAACTTTGAGAATAAAGTGCAATCGGCAACTTTGAGGATATCTTAATGAAGTTTGGCACAAATAATTACTTTAGCACAAATACGAAGCCTATTGAAAATGGTTATGATCGGTACATTATTTCACCTAGCCCTCATACGAGTGCTTCAAATATACCAATAATTTAATAAAGTTCACCACAAACATTTCATGAAGATCGGTTCATAATTGATCATAGCCATGTAAACCCCTCTACCGGAAAATGACTCTAACGTGCATAAATCCTACAGAAATGTTAGTATGAAGTTAATATTAGATACATATAAATTTTATATAAGTAAAAATCTCAGTGCCAAATTTTATGAGAATCAGTCCATAATTGACAGTTGGTCCCATAGAAGTCCAATATAAATATTAATATCAACACACTATAATGCATATGTGTGTTTAAGAGAAAAGTGCATTACATTTAATACAAGTCGGTACACAATTGGAAACAGATCCCATATAAGAAGATCCCAGAATTTTGATGCACATACACTATTGTGTAGGGTATTTTATTGTCGGACTTGATTCACCATATCTTTCTTTCATGTTCTTGTCTGGTAATGTACTAAATGTTTTAACAAAAACAAAACTTTAGTGAAATTTATTTTTTAATAAACATCAATGGGATAAAAGAACTCACATTAATTGAAGATTTCCTAAATATTAACAGTTATAATAATGAAAATTAAGAATTAAGTTATGAAAATATTTAACTTTTTACCTTTAACTCATATTTTAAATATTTAACCCACAGTGCCAAAAAGCGCTCTCCAGTCCTTGTGTACACTCAAATAGCATTTAAAAAAACATTAAATTGGTCATCATACTTAACCGCAAGTTAGTAAGAAGCCACAAAAAAGTTCTTTTATAAATTATAAAATGATACACAAAAAAATACATACAAGGAAAAGAAGGCAACAAAATAAAAACTACAAAGCAAGTGATTTAATTTTTGGCACTTATTGCTTAACTAAAACTGTTTGCGAATTATAACACTCAGCGGGATAAAAATTATATTTTTTACAGCAAAAATAAACAGGAAATTCAATATACTTAGTAAAGCTTTAAATTGTTCTTCCCAAGAAAGATTAAATTTGTAATAAATAATTTAAATTAGAGAAAATATTATAAATTCAACTCTATAAAAAATATATTGATTTTCTATAACACTAGTCAACAAAAAAAGAAAAAATTATTTATTTCCTGTGATTTTTTTTCTTTTTCATATTTCCCTAGGGAAAAATTGTTGCCGAATTTAAAAAATACGCGTCAATTTGAGATAGAAAAAAAATCACAGGAAACAAATAATTTTTCTTTTTTGTTGACTAGTGTTATAGAAAATCAATATATTTTTATTTTATTTTTGTGTTGACCAATGTAATCACTCAGAGGTTTTCTGTTAAATTTAATATTATTATCCGTAAGATTATTTTTCAATATTTCTCTTGTAGTTATTGGGTCAATTTATTAGAAATATATTTTAGTTAGTCATTGCCTAAGAAAAGATTATGCTGCAGAGTGACCAAGATTTAATAAGATATATCATAGAGACAGCGGTACTCATTCCATTCTTGTTTCAGAGCAATTGTAGACATATTAAAAGTGTTGCTTGTGTCGATAGTTCATATTATACAACCAAAGTCCTTAAAAAAATTAAAAAAGAATATAAATTTTTAAAAAATTAATTAATTTTAACAAAAAAAAAAACAATACAAAATACAAAAAAATAATTGATTTATATGGTCTTAATCTCCAAATATAAATAACCAGCAAAAAAGCACTGAAAGAGAACTGAAAATGCAATAATTTAAAAATTGTGTTGTCATTAGTAGAAAGCACTTTTAAAACTATGATACTAAAACTGTTTTTAAATCTGTGAATTTTTAATTTGCTTAGAAATTATTGAACTTTTTTTCTGAAAAATATACATTTATTTTATTTATTTATTTATTTATTTATTTTTTGTAATTAATAATAACTTTTGTAAAAGTACAAAATTTGCACTTATTTCTATTTTTGGAGAGCTGAAGATTTTCTTCTTTGGGAACACTTGCTCTTTTTTTCTGCGTGTTGTTACCCGTATTATAAAACGTTATATTAATTTTAGTTAGTGCATTTTTTTTTTTTTTTTTTTAAACTATATAATTTTGACATGTGAGGACCATCTAATTGCCGAAAGTTTATGTATTTTATACCCTTAAAAACTTTAAATGCACATATCTCAAAACTCACTCTTTGACTTATAACACAAGTCAACACTAAAAAAGCATTGTGAAAAAATAGGTAATAGATATTGTAGGTATAGTCATTCCAATCGCCAGAAATGATTCGGTTTCTCTCCATCACGTCACATTTTTAACCTATTGACGAACAAATTAAATATCCTTCCTGAGAAGTTTTTAGGTTACATAATTTTATAGACAAGAAATTGTGCTACAAAGATATGGTATAAGTCAGGCTTCGAACTTATTATACATAGCCCCTGGAAATCTATAAATTAGTAAAAATTAAGAATTTCCCAATTAACCCTCATAAAATTATGGAAAAATTAGGTATAAGGAGTGGGTGTAGATTTTAAATTTATAATTGGTATAACTAACACATGACCATAGATCTTAAAAATTTTTAGAAATCGCACTAACAGAAAATGTGATGACACTAAAAGTTTGAAAAATTAGAAATCCAAATTTAAATAACAAAGTCAACAAAGAAATAGAGAAAAATTATATCGTGAATGATTCCGTGTAATTCTTATTTCCATGATTTTATTAGGGTTAATTCAGAAATTCTTAATTTCTACAACTTTAGAAACTTCTAGGGACTATTTACGACAAGGTAGAGACTTGACTTTGTCTATAAAACATGAGCAGTGTTGACAGAATAAGAGAGAAAAGAGCCTAGATTTAACTTTAAAAAAGGTCAGAAAAAGCTAACTGCTCCAAAAAATAAAGGCAGAAAAAAGTAAAAACTTTTTAATAGTTATTATTTTTTTTTTAATATTGTAATAAGTTTATTAATAAAATAAGCATGCCTGCCATCAAAATGGCCAAATGAAAAATCGCCTAAAAAATTCCCATACCAATTTGGGTTATACATATTTCAAGTGTAAAATTACCTAATATCTGAAGATTTTGAATTAATTTTTGAATTATTTCTTTTTTGATGAAACATTTTAATATTTTTGGGTGATTTTTCATTTTATAAGATTTTTTAATAATGTTCATAAATAGTTCCTATGGTTACTGCAGTTTATTAAAAAATAGTTATAGTAATCGTAATAAAATAAGTTGATATTCGATTTGGAGAGTGAAGCGCCGAAGGAGCATATTTTTGCGAGTAAATGCGCAAAAAATGCGTAAATGAATTATTTTGTAATATCAATAATATGTAATAGCAAATAAGAAATTATTTTCTTCGTTGTTGAAGTACTAACGTTTTAGCCTTTTTTAGGCCATTTTAAGAATTAAAAAGGCTAGAAGTTAAAAGGAAAATTTTGAGACTAAAGAAAATAAAAAGCTAAATGGCTAAACTGGCAACACTGAATATGAGTGAATAATTTGCTCTACCTATTACATAGAAAATTATATAACGTAAAATCTCCTCAGAGAAGCATATTTTCTTTGGTCATCAATGGGGTTAAAACTGTGACTTGATGGAAAAGATTCATTTAACTTTCTACACTATATTCGGTGTAAGAAATCAGAATTTCGCAGTATTATTCGCGATATGATTTCTTTTTTCCGATTTTGTTGATATGTGTAATTTATTACCGGTATATCTACACTCAAATTTTGTGTATAATATAAATTTAAAATGATTTAACTTTTTAGATAATTTAAAAGTTTATGAATTTGGAAATCACAAGTTAAACATTTTAGATTTATGCTCCTTTTGCAATCTTCTATTAGAATACCACCATGTTTTTGAGTTTTACCTTTTATTGAATTTAGTTAATTTAATAATTTATGAACTGAAACCCAGTTGAAATTACACAATAATTACACAGAAATATTCACAGAAAAAAGTCACCAATCACCAAATATATTAATGAATAATTCATTCAATTAATTTTTTTTTTTTTTTTTTTTTTTTTGTAAATTTGCACCCTTCACCAAAATGATCAATTAATAAAAACTATAAAAAAATTAAAAACAGAAAAATTTTTCACACAAAAAAATTAATTAATCAATCAAGTAGATGTTTGAATGAACTAAAAAATTTTAAAATTACTTAAATTTTATTTATATTTATTAAATTTAGACGCAAAATTAAACAATTGACAACACTGTATATTAATCTGATAACAACCCTGACAAAGATTCATGAATGTCAAAAAAATATAGCGCTGTAATGGGGTTTGTTAATGATGATTTAATGGCGGTTTGATAGTAACGCTTTACTATCAAACCGCTATCAGAGTACTATACAAAAAAAGATATAATATTGGTATAAAACACAATTCTTTAATTTATTTTATTTGAGGCGAAGGCCACTGATGCCAGTCCTATAATTATTGGTATTTATTGTCGATTTTAAAAGCACAAAGTCAACTATTATTTTTGGTTTTTTACCATAAAATAATTTTCAAACTAAATTTTAAAATTTCGTTTTAAATTCAGAAAAACTTTTGCTTTTTTATAGTTTTTAAAGCTTATGAATATTTTGGTTTTATAATTTTTTGAAACTTCTTACTATTCATTGAGAAACAAATTTAAAATTTTTTAATGTGTGAGTTTTATAAAGCCTTTAAAACAGTTTTTTTTAATATTTCTTATGGTAAGGAAAAAACAAACAGTTTAATCACAAAAAAGGTCGACTTTAAAACAAAAAAAGCCGACTATTATTTTAAATTTTTTACGGAAAAAACAATAATTATTGGTATTTATTGTAAATTAATTTGTACTAAATAAGTAAATAATAAGTAAATAATAATAATAATAATAATAATAATAATAAACTTTTTTTTATTATTATTATAAATTGCAAAAGTATTATATTTAAAAAGTATTGCATATTATTAATTTAGTTCATTTAAAACGACATACTACTAAATGTCTTTATAAAATTATAAAAATTTATAAATTTTATTGCTTTTTTATTCATTTCATTTCTTTATGTATTTATTTCATCCCTATAAACATATGGAAGATATCTACTTGGTAGAAATTTACGCAATATCTTCTTTTTTTATTTGGACGAAAATCATCAAAGCAATATTTTTCTAATATTGCATTTTTATCAGTTTTAAGAAAATGAGGCAACAAATAAAAAAAAAAAATATATATATATATATAAAATTTAAAATTTGTTTATTATTTTTATCCTCAAAATATCGCCCTTTTTCAGTAAGGTAATTATCACCTCCGCAATAAATTGATGATATCCATTTGAGATCATTTGGAAGAAATGAATGCAATACTTTTATTTTTCAGTTAAAATTCTTTCAGTTGTCGAAAAATTGTTCAAAAATGAAAAAAATATTGAACAAATTTGTTAGCATTTTAGCAAAATATGGATATTTTATGTGAGCGTTTCAGGTTTCATGCTTTATGGTGTTAAGATTTATGTGCATACATGCTTTGCAAGATGTAAAAGTTTTCTTTATTATATGATTTCAAGATTTATTTAGTGATAATTTTTCTATATATTTAATACATCTTCCGGAAAATTAACTTTTTTATTCACCTAGATGATTATCTAGTAATATTGCCTATTTTTCTTTCATTTGAATTGATTTCTTATTGCTTAAATGTATCGCCTGTGATGCAAAATCTCTCTCGAGGGGGGAAACTTCCGCAATACGAATATGATTATTGCGGCAATAAAATTTTTCTTCTAAGCAATCCGGATACGAATCACTTTCGTATTGTTTTGCTTGTAGAGATATATTTTATAATTTATTTAAATTTTATATGTATACATTTTGAATCCACCATATGAATGTTTATTTCGATAGAATTATTTTAAATAAAATTGATTTTTATTATCTTTATAATATAGATATAACTGAAATATTGGATTCAATACAAATGCAATATCTATCAATTTCACCGGAAAGAAATTAAAGGTATATACAATTTTATTTAAAGATGATATTTCTTACTATAATTTTTGCTATTGTTTCAAATTGTTTCAAAAGACAATCTATAAGTCTTTTAAACAATTTTCTCTTGAAAGTGAAACGAAAGTATTATTAAAACAAGTCGATGTTTCGCCACAATGAAGGGTAAATCTTCTGGGCGCTACTAAATATTATGTTTTCATAATGATTTTTGAACATTTTATATCCAATTTTTATTTCTACATTTTAAATGCACTTCTCAAATTTTAAATATATTCATTATTATAAATTTCATTATTTTTTAATAGATTTATAACTGAATATATCTTTTTTAATGAAAAAGTATTTTTCTTTTCTAAAATAAACCTTTAAAGTATTACTCATTATGATAACATTATAAAAAAATCATAAACAGTGTGGCCAGGACATGACAAAAATTAGCCTTAGTCTCTATTTTTCTCTGAACTGAACTTTAAAAAAGACCAAAAAAAAGCTAAATGTCTTAGAAAATAAAACCAGAAAAAACTGGGTTTTTTAGTTTTAAAATTTAGTTTTAAATGCATGATTTTGTAAAAATAAAATTAGTAATATATTAACTACTATCTTCGCTGTTTAAGTACTAGCATTTTATCCTTTTAAGGCAATTTTAAAAATGAAAAAAGGTTAGAAAATTTTGAGGTTAAAAGTAAATTAAAAAGGCTAGATTTAGCCTTAAAAGGCTAAACTGGGAATACTGATCATAAGATCGTCTAACGGGTTTATCATTTGCGGAGTTTTGATAGCGCTGTAACAACCAATATCATAGCACTATAAACAACTATCATAAAGTGGTCGAATAGGGTTATTATTTGCATAGTTCTGATAGTACTATTTTAGAACGCTGTTGGCATCATGAAAAGTGCTATCAGAGCGTTTTGAAGCAATACAAAAAAAAAAAAAATAATAATGGATATCAATTATAAAGTTGGTTAAATTAATTAAAATTTTTTTGATTTTGTTCCAGCCATCAAAATTATATTATTAATGAACTAGGAATAATTGATTTTTTTTATAAATTTTAATTAATTTTCTTGAATAAATAAATTATATTTATAATTGAATTTTTATTTTGTGGTAATTAAATTATTAAATGAAAAAAGTTAAAAATTTAATTTAATATATCTTTTCTTAAAAATATTTCTCCCAAGAAAAATGCAAAAATTATACCTTTTCATAACAATTTTTATTAGTGTTAAGTTATATAGATATTCAAATTAAGTCCGTATTTGTGCAAAAATTCTGAACAGACAACTTCTGTATGACAACAAACATCAAATTTCACTCCTACAATTTGAAAATCACTTAAACGTACTAAATTTTACTATCTTGAGATAAAATTCTTATATTCTAAGTCCAATTCTCAAATATTACTTAAACGTGCATGGCTAAATCTCAAACTAATGTTCATGTCGAGAGAAAACAAATTTTAATCGATAAATTACCAATTTATAAAAAAAAAATAATAAATTCATGAAACTCACAATAACGCAAATATGTGATGGTATACACTATACCATATGGACTTTGCCGGATATTTGCGGACTTTTTAAACTTGTGCAATGTAATAGCTTTGCTTCAGTACTTGTAAAATTTACAGGCTTTTTTCACAATTAGTCAGAAATTATCAGAAAAACAACAAAATACACATAAATTCTTAGTACGGCAACATTATCTTGTAAATTCTGACTAAAACTGGCAATTCTGACAAGTATTGGAACAGAGCTAATATGTGATATATTGAATGTGAGTACGTTATCTTAAAATTAATCTTACTTATACTTATTTCACTGGATAAAAAAGCTTTCACGCAGGAATCTTCCATGTACCGGATGTAAAATTTTCAATTAGCACTAATTGAAGACAAATCGTCAGAGATAGTTTAAGCGTACTAACCTCTTATTCTTTTGAAGAGATGTAAACTATACTGTTTAGCTTTATGTTTATAAGAACCTTGATAATTCCAGGAATAATAGTGGGGAGATCTAAAAAAACAACGGAGTACTTAATAGTAACACCAGACTCAAAAAAAAAAAATGAAAAATAAAGAAAGTACTTACCGAAAAGTTAACAAAATTTATATTAAATCCGCTTTGCATTATAAGGACGTTTTTCCAACTTGCATTGTATATTATTTTTAATTAGTAAAAGAAATTCATAAAAAATTTCATTTATTTGCTGGATTTAAAAATAATAATTAAAAATTATTTTCTTTTATGTTTGAATTTATTTTAAAGTTGTCAAGTTTTTAAAATAATTTCAAAATGTTAGTTGCATAAATTAATACTTTTAATGGAAATTTTTGCAAAAAAAATAAAAAAAAGAACAAATTATTAGAAATGTTATGGAATACATTTTTTTCTGTGTAAGGTTTTCCGCAAAACAAAATTTTTTAACGAACAAAGTTGCTACTGATGGTATTAAAAATGAAAAAAATTCAAATCATTTTTAATTATATTCAATTTATAACATGAACAAATTGGTATGTATATGCATAAAACTAGAGATCATATATAGTTAAACTGCATACTCAGTTTTTCTCCAGGCTTTCAAAATTAATTAAAAATATCGAAAAATTCACAAATTAAAAAAAAACCAAAAAATTATATTTAGAAAGATTACATCAACCTTATATGGATGTCATATTAAAGCTACGGATCACTTCTATATAATAATTTTTTTTATTTAAATTTTTCTGTACAAAATGATAAGAATATATCTATTATATGAAGTAATAAAAATATTTGATATTTATTTTAAAATAAACATTAAAGGGCAAAATTAAAAAATAATAATAATATTTTTTTTTAACTTTTTGTGCTGCAACAGTTAAATAAATAACATTAATATATTTCAGGGATTTTAAGCTTTTATATGGCATCCATATTCGACATGTTTTCACAAATTTTTATAATTTCTTAAAAATTGTGTATCCTTCGAAACTTTGAAGTTCCTTTAAGAGGAAATTTTAAATTCTGGAGAAAAACTGAGTACGTAGTTTTACTATATATATATATATATATATATATATATATATATATATATATATCCATATCTTTATTATGAAAATTATATATATCACCCCATATATTTAAAAACTTTTTGTGCTGTAGCATTTAAATAAAGAATTTTATTATATTGCAAGGATTCTTGTTTGATTTCTTTTAAGAGAAATTATTGCAAAATAAACTATTTTTTAGTAGAAAGAGTATAATACTTTTATTATGATGTTTTTAACAGCAATAAAAAAAATACCAACTTAGAATGGTTTGTTCTAAAACAAGGATAGGTTTGTTAATGCTCCTTGTTGCGAAATTTTGTGAAAAATCGTCAAATTTTTAGAGCAATGTCGTCAAAATCGTCAATTCGACTATCTAAAATCGCCAAATTCAAAAATTAACTTTTTATATGTTAGTTGACATTTTCTATGCTTTTTTTATACAAATTTAAAATTAAAATTGAAAAGAGAGTAATAAAAATTACAATAATTTTATATATTATGAAAGTTAAGTAGCATTAAGTTATCTTGAAAAGTTATAAAAAAAACATAGGCGCTTTTGTAAACTCATCTATTATATACAAAATTCAAATTTGAATGAATTAATTAAAAATATCTTTGGATACTTAGTACTGCCATTTAAGTATTTCTAATGCCTTGATTATAAAATTAAATACTTTATACAAATTGCAAAACATTTCTGATTTTCTGTTTTTTTTCGCTTCCAATTATTTTGCTTCGTTAACTTTCGTGTTGTGTATGTGGAAATGTCAAACACACTCGGCTCCGGAGTGCTATGTGGGCTAGTGCTTGATCTGAAACTTTACTATTTTAATTACACTATACAGTACTCGTACTTCCTCAAAAGTCTTGGGGTACTATCATAAGAATTTTGAGGGCATTATTGAAATAATTATAACTTTATATCCTATCTGTTAGAAACAGTTTTTAAACGTTATCAGCTTAACTACAAAAACTAAAACGTCGATTTTAAAACCACAAAGTCAACTATTATTTTCGGTTTCTTAGCAAAAAATATTTTTCAAACTAAATTTAAAAATTTCGTTTTAAATTCAGAAAAAACTTTTGCTTTTTTATAGTTTTCAAAGCTTATGAATATTTTGGTTTTATGGTTTTTTGAAATTTCTTACTATTCATTGAAAATAATTTAAAATTTAATTTATGAGTTTTATAAAGCCTTTAAAACAGTTTTTTTAATATTTCTTATGGTAAGGAAAAAACAAATAGTTTAATCACAACAAAAAGTCGACTTTAAAACAAAAAAAGCCGACTATTATTTTAAATTTTTTACGGAAAAAACAGAACTTCTGTTTTAAAATAAAATCGATTTTAACAAAAATAAAAATTTAAGTTTCTTTTGTAGTTAGGCTGTATATGTTTAATTATTACTAAAATATTGTAGTTGTGATGCTGTTTTTAACACGATATCACCCTTCACTACTTTTTTATAACATCTTATTTTCTTTAAACAGATCCTTCAAATATTTTCCTTTAAATTCATTAAAAATTAAAGTATGCTTCTTAAAAAAGTATTTTTGTAGTGATAAATCACATTGAATGAATTCATTTGCATTTAAACAATTGCTTCAACACACAAAAATACTTAGTTTTGAGAAAGTTAAAAGACCCCTTTTCAGACGTATTAAAAACTCCTTTGCAATTCCATACTACACATATTTGTACACTCCCATTTTCTGCTTTACAAATTTAACAGTTAAATTTCAAAAATGAAAAGCTGCATGAAAAACAAAGAAATAAATGTCAACGCATTTTCGTTATTTGCTAAAATTAAACGTTTACGTCTCGTCGCCGGGTAGTCAGAGAAAAACATCCTTGAGCGTTGTAAAAGCAAGAAAAAAAGGCACAAATTATTATTGCCATTTTGTACTTTTTTTCTTTTTGCAAGAAAGAAATTTCCATTTTCTTATATTTTTACTGGTGATGTTATTTTCCATTTAGGCGTAAATATGCTTGTCATCATTTTAGCATTACAGTTTTTTTCCTCTTTATACCCTACACCACAATAGATGGTTGCGTTTGTGCTGATGTTTGTAAAGTGATAGCGATGAAATTTGGCACGGGGGACTTTTATGATATAAGAACGAAGCCTGTTCAAATTTTTTTTGCACCTAGCCCCCATACTAATGTCCCCTCGGAATAGAGTGTAAAGTCTCAAAAATGCCTTCAAAATAAGAATATTTTAATGAAATTCGGTGAAAAGAAGTTATGTACAAGTATCAATCTTTGTACCACATTTTAAGAAGATCGATCAATAATTCACCATAGCCCCTCTTCCGAAAATCACTTTAACATGCATAAATAACATACGAATATTAGTAACAAGTGAATATTCGACACAAATAGGTTTTATGTAAGTAGAAACAGCGTTACCATATTTTATGAGAATCGGTCCATCATTTATCATAGCTCCCTTAATAACCCACTTTCAGGAATCGCCCTAAAGTGCATAAGATCATCTAGATGTTGGTATCAACGCATTATCCTGTACTGGTATATTTTATTTTATATTTAATAAAATTGGACACAGGTGTAATATAAGTCCCTTTCCCGGATTTTTGTGCTCGTACACAATGGTGTACGGTATCAAATAGTAGGACTTGACCAACTATATCTTTATTTTTCCTTTTCTTTTGTCTTCTGTTTCCTTTTTTTTTTAGTTGTGGCTGTTGCTTTTTTTCTTTTGGTCATGTCATGTTATAAACAGTTTGTTGGCGAAATGAAACGGCTGGTTATTAAATGTGTGTATGTGTATGTGAGTTTATATGTATTTCTCTACTGTGATTATAGGCCTATCATTGTGTATGTCATATTTGGCTGGATGTATGTATGGTTAATGTCATCACTATTATTTGCAAATTGCTAGTGTTTGCCTGTTGTCCTCTTTTCTGCTCTTTTTTGTTGTGCTGTCGTAAAGTGGTACATTAACTTATTTGCTGAAGTTTAGTGTCTGCATTTTTTTCTTAAGTCCTAACTTTGATTTCCGTTCAAGAAGAAAACTTTCGAAAGTATTTGTGAAAAGAGATTCTTTTCGGACTAAAATTAAGTTTAAAATGATTTATTATTTCGGTTTAAAAAAAATGCTTGGTAACTGCCTGTTTTATTGGAAACTAAAGAGTGTGAATATTTATGCATGATTTAAAGTAGATAAATAATAATAATAATAATATTAATAATAATAATAATAATAATAATAATAGTTGTTTTTTCCTAATAGTTTTTAAGCAAAATTAAATTAACTAATTTATAATTTAAAAAAAATAATGGACACGATGAAAAGATAAAAGAAAGCGTATGAATAAAACACGACCGATGGCTTGATGGTATACTTTGCAAGTAATTATTTATTTACTTTTATGTGTTATAAAAGCCTACTTTTCTAAATATATAATGTTTTCAGCAAACCCCGTTACTTTTAACATTATAAGCAACAGGGTTTCCTACTATAACTTAAATCTAAACTACGGTACATATTCTAAGGTAAGTATTATTAAAATTCAAATTATATATTATTATTATCATTATTACTATTATTAAAAAATAAAAACAAAAAATAAAATTTAAATTAAAATTTTAAATAAAAAATATAAAAAATAAAAGTGGCCAAACATTCCGGCCCCAGTGAAGGACTGAAGTCTTCACTCATCAGATAGTGGAGACAGTTTGTGGATTGGACGTCTAAATACGCCTCTTGTGGTCTTGACCTCCGCCACCCTTACCTTGCCGTCTTCGCCTTCGGCGACGCTGATGACTCTCCCGGTGAGCCAATTCTGCGGCGGGTAATTGTCTTCGTGGATTATTACCACTTGACCGAGTATGAGGTTGGGCTTGGCCTCGTGCCATTTGGCTTTGTCCTGAAGACCCAGGATGTAGTCTCGAGACCACGCCTGCCAGAATGTCTGCCTGAGACCGCAAAGCAGACGCCAACGCTTCCATAACTTCGCCTCTTTGCCTCTCACGTCTACTGCAGATTCTGGGGGCAGCGAACGCTGACCCCCTCCTAATAACAGGTGAGCTGGAGTTAGTGCTTCCTCGTCGTTAGTGTCTGGAGACAGCGGTGCTAGCGGACGTCTGTTGAGCACCGCCTCTACTTCTGCGAGCATGGTTGCCATCTATTCTTGGGTTAGCGATGCGTTGCCTACGACTCGCAGAAATAGGAACTTCGCCTGCTTGACTGCGGCTTCCCAAAGTCCTCCGAAATGGGGCGCCCGGGGTTGAATGAAGCTGAACCTCACCCCGGATGACGCTGCGTACGACTGTACGACCTTGCGACTCCTGTCGAACGCTTCTTGAAGTTCTTTCAGGACTCGGATGGCTCCGACGAAATTCGTCGCGTTGTCGCAAAACACCGTTTGTGGAAGTCCTCTGCTGGCAGCGAACCTTTTAAAAGAAAGAAGAAAGGAATCAGTAGATAGATCCGATACTAATTCTAAATGTACTGCCTTAGAAGTGAAACACACGAAAACCGCTACATACATTTATAATGGGGGTCTACCACGAATTCTTAACGAAACGTTAACGGGACCACAAAAGTCTACACCGACGGTTAAAAACGGTCGAGTAGCTCCCACTCTATTAGTGGGCAAATTTCCCATTATTTGGGACATAAGTTTCGATTTATAGCGGAAGCAGTGTACACACTTGCGAACTATTTTGCTGCACTCTTTTTTCGCATTAATGAGCCAAATGTTCTCTCGCGAAAGAGTTATTAAAGCTTTGGTACCAGCATGACAATTATCAAGATGAAGATTTCGCAAATATAGTGTGACAAAGCCTTTTCTTTTCGGTAATAAAAGTGGGAATTTAGTATTATAGTCCAAATTTGCATTTAAAAATCTCCCACCTACCCTTATTAGTGAAAAAGATCTACTTTCTTCGACAAACGAATGAATAAATGGCGTTAATTTTTGTATATTTGAGTGTAAGACTTGAGATTTATGCATTTTAGATATTTCCTCAGAAAACTTATATTTCTGGACAGTCTCTACAAGTCGATAAAATGACCATTTAAATTCCTTGGCTGTAGGTATAGAAGTTTTCACAATTTTTCGCTTTTTCAAAATATCAACAAATCTGAATACGAAAGCAGTTGCTCGTAGTAACTTCTTATATGAAGAATATTTTTCTATCAGATCGAGCAAACAGTTTTGCTGACCCTCTACTGCCAGAACAATATTAGTCTTCTTCTTTTCTAGTGTTTGTTGGTTCTCCGTTAACACAAAATGTTCGTTAACAGGCCATTTTGAACTATCGCTTAACAAAAACGAAGGTCCTTCAAAGCAAATATAATTTTTTAATTCACTGATATCACATCCTCTTGACACAATGTCAGCTGGATTTTATTTAGTTGGCACATGATGCCATATAATTTCATCCGAATATTCCTGTATCTCAGCAACTCGATTAGAAACAAAAGTTGCGAGTTAGGATGGATGAGTTTTAGTCCAGTGCAAAGTAATTTCTGAATCTGTCCAGAAATTAACACTCTCGATTTCAAAGCTTATCATAATCTTAATTCGAGTCCACAACTTGGCTAGCAGGTGTGTAGCGCATAAATCAATTCTCGGAAGAGATTTAGTCTTAAGTGGAGCGACTTTAGATTTAGCTGTAAGTAGCCTTGAAATAATTTTATTTGAATCATATCATCTAACATAAATGCAACAATCGAATAGAAGCATCAGCAAATCCATTAAATTGGATTTTTGCTGTCGAAGTTGTTTGGACGAATCTTGGGATCGTAATTGAATAAATTTTCATTAAATTAGATTTGAAATTTTCCCATGACGTATTTAGCTTCATAGGAATTGGTTCATCTCAGTCAAGTTTTTGTATCCAAAGCCCTTGTAGTAACATTTTAGCTTTTGTAACTATTTAGCATAAAAGTCCGAGAGGATCAAACAAACGCGACGAAACTGATAAAATTTTTCTTTTAGTCGCTTTCAAACCACGATTTAGATTGCAGCGTCCTCTTGGAATATGCAATCTTCATCCATTTTTTCATCCCTAAATGAGAGAAGAGCATCTTCCAAAAGCTCATTATAAATTGCACTGTTCATTTTAGTTGGAATATGTTTGATTTTCTTGCAACAGAAAAGGCTGCCCAAGCCATAAGATTACCTCCAATGAAATTGCGTTTCGACATACGTCAACCTCAAATCATGCCAATAGCAAGAATGTGAATCGCGACCGTCCAAATTGAATTTCTTTTCATCAAAAGACATTAATTTATTCCAGTCATCTATCCATTTCATATATTTACGCTCAACTTTTAAAAGATTTTCCTTATTTTGCTCTTTTAACATTGGCTTACATTTTGGTTTCTTCCATTTAATGTTACTGTCTGTTCGCAAAATGTGTGCAAGATGTTTGGAAGCGAAAAAGATTTCAAGTTTATTTTTTTATTTGTGTAGCATTTAATTTATTATGGGTGACTTATTCATTTATTTTATTGATTTGACTTTTTATTTATTTTTGATTACCTTTTGTTGGTTTTCGCACTCCGTATTTCTGCCCTTTCTTAAGAAAGCCTGGAATAACTCCTTCAGAGCGGTTAATTTTTCGTCCAATTTCTCTATTTGAATAGCCTTGATCATTAAAAAATTTAATTTTTAATTTTTTCTTGGTCTGTAAGAAAAGTTTCTTTGAGCATCCTAGAAACTGATGAAATTTTCCAATTGAAACAAAAATATTTCCAGTAAACAGAGATGTTGTCATCAGAAACTTACCTTAAGTGAAACAAGCAACTGAAAGTGTTAAAATTTTTAATATATTTTTTTTTGTTTTGAAACAACTTTCTAAATTTTTCTTACATAAAAAAATACCGTTATATCGCAAGTTATTGTAACAATACAATATTGCTTTAGGTTAAGAGAAACGAATATTCCTCAAATCTAAACAAAATTTAAATGCGTTTATAAGAATATGCACCAGTGTAGTTTTATTTTTTAACATTTGGTATGCAATTCCGCATTTTTTATACCCACCGCTGACTATTGTGTTTGCCAGTCCGCGTGTCTATTGCAACTTAAAAAGTTTAAATTGTTATTTTGTTTAGTATAAAATGAGATATGCCAATTATAAATTGCTTAAAACCACAAAAAATTATTAAGTATTTTCTAAACTTTACTGAAAAATTCTTAATATATTTTAAGACAAATTATTTTTTTATATTTTTTTACTTGGTTTCCACTTTTTGAGGATAAAATTAAAAATATATGGAAAATTTCAGTAAGTTATTGCAGATAAAATCGAATAATCGAAAATATTAAATTTGATTATATTTACAACAAAAATACCTTAAAAAATTATTTTTCGAGTTTTATATGCCAAGAATTTGGATATATGAAATCGTATTGTAGAAAACCCTTCAGGTGTGTAAAATGTGGTCTTGCTCAATCAACTGTTGAATGTACTAAGCCTCTAATAGTCCCAATTCAATGTGAGCATTGTTTGAAAAATCATTTCGCGAATTACAAAGGATGTGAAGTTTACCAAAAACCCGTACATAAACAAACTTATAGAACTATGAGAAATACAACAGAGTCACAGAATTTTAATCATATACCTATTTTTGCTCAAACAACCCACAATAATGGTCCTTTAACTTATGCTCAAATTGCCGGTGCAAATAGCGGCGCTAGTAACTTACTTCATAAAATTGAGTCAATGCTTGAAAAACAAATAGATCTAACTAATACGTTAGTGAACATGATGCCAATGCTTATGACTAAACTATGCAACTAGACTTATATATTGCACAATAGCATGCAAATGGTGTAATTAATCATATAAACGAAGTTGAAATATTTCAAAAATAATTTTATAGACATTTTATTCGATTTAATAACAGCTAATCAACCCAGAGCAATCAAATACGAAGTTTTAGATTCTGTGACTGAACTTTATGCAGGCAGGTGGAGCTAAAATAACTTGCAATAATGATAGTGTCACAATATATTAGCGGTCAACTTAACACCCCGATACAATGTTCTGTGTGATCAGTTTGAAAATTTCTTTAAAAATCTTGGTCATAAATTTTTGGTAGGTTGTGATTTTAACGCTAAACACACCTGG
This sequence comes from Protocalliphora azurea, assembly GCA_932274085.1. Lineage (NCBI taxonomy): Eukaryota > Metazoa > Arthropoda > Insecta > Diptera > Calliphoridae > Protocalliphora > Protocalliphora azurea. The sequence goes on from OW026520.1 coordinate 114,277,838, forward strand.
TGGAGATCACGTTTATCAAATCCCAAAGGGTGAGAACTTTTTAAATGCATTACTAGAAATCAGTACAAATCATTGTGTATGACCTCACCTACATATTGGCCAAGCGACAGTTCAAAAATCCCTGATCTTTTAGACTTTTTTTTATCTATAAAGGAATTCCAGAAACATCTTTATCTATTGTATTGAGTGAAGATTTAAGTTCTGATCATAGTCCAATTATAGTCAATTTCACAATCAACGTAAATAAACGACTTAATAACACCAAACTTTTTTCTGCCAGAACTGATGTGACCCTTTTTAAACATATAGTTGAAACGAACATTAATTTAAATATTTCACTGAAAACTGGATATGAATTTGATCAGGCAGTAGAAAATTTTTCGATAATAATCCATGACGCGGTTTTTATGTCTACTCCTCAAAACAGTCATACCTTCAGTTCGTCATAATCATGGGACCCCTGAACAATGTCACAGAGTTGTTAAAACAATAACTGATACGTTGGAAAATCGCTTTTTACCTAAATAAACGTAATTTTTGTGTCAACGTCAACGATGATAATTCAGAAATCGGCGTAATAAAGTCTAGTGTACCGCAGAGAAGCGTGTTAGGTCCAATCCTTTATACAGTATTTACTGCAGACATACCTTCGATTGCCACATATTCAGATGATACTGCTATATTAGCGGTCAAAGAATCAGCATCTAAAGCTTCAGCAATAGTTCAACCACAAGTCGACTTAATAAACGTATGGTTAAAAAAGTGTAATATAAAAGTGAATGCTGATAAATCAACTGATGTTACCTATAATCTTAAAGAAGGTGGAATTTTGATTCACACATCCAATTATTTTAAATATCTTGGTATGACGTTTAACATCGAAAAATCATTTACAATTGAAGAGAAAGCAACTTGATATAAAAACAAGAAATAATACTGGCTACTAGGTCCAAGTTCAGAATTGAGTCTAAACAACAAATTAATACTATAGAAGACAATTTTAAAGCCTATCTGCACTTATGGAAATTAGTTATGGGGAACAGCGTCGTGCTCTAACATTGATATTATTCAAAAATATCAGTCTAAAACTTTAAGACTTATAACAGGAGCACCTTGGTTTGTTAGAAACAACAATATTCATCATGACCTCGATATTTCCATAGTTAAGGAAGAAATAAAAAAATATAGCATAAGATACTTAAACAGACTTAGCAACCACGAAAATATTATGGCTATTGCTCTTTTAGATGACAGTGACGAAGTAATACGGCTAAAAAGACTATATGTGCTAGATCTTCCATTTGCACTTTAAGAAATTATGTCTAAAATATAAAAAAATTGGTTAATGTTCTTGCATTTTAATTTACTTACAACAATAATTTAAGTAGCTTGTAGATACAAAGGAATATATCTTGGAATTTAACGTTTATGTAATATTTTAAATACTTATAAGATTTGCTAATAATTTATATGTAAATAGATTGCAAATAAATGAACTGAAAAAACTTTTAGGCAGAATTTGTTGTTTTTTTTTTTTTTTAAATTAGTCTCGTCCTCTATTTTGCCTTCACATTTTTTTATAGCGTTCCTATTTGGAACTTTTTTTACTTCTTTAAATTCTCTTTTAACTTCTTTAATAAAAGCTACAGAGAAATTTAAAGAATGAGTCCCATTCCATCTAGAGATGTACTATTTCTTCGTTTATCGGAATCTTTTTCGGTGATCGTGAACTTTTTGTATTTTTTATGACTCAAGAAACTGTATTTCCCAACTCTCCTCCGTTCCTACCAATTAATTTATATGTTCGAAATGTGTTTCGATAATAAATTTAAATTACGTGTTTGAACGATTTTTGTTCAATTTTCAATTTAAGAAAGAAAGTTAAAATTATTAATCTTTTTCGCGTATAGTAAAAGTTATAAAACTTAAATCAGGCACGCATCCTTAATAAATGGTGAAGTGTTTTTTATCATTTTTGAAACGCTATAAAATAACAAGTTTTGCACTATGGAAAAACCAATAACTCCCATTTAAAGGTATATATATATATATATATAATTTTGATTTAAATTAAAACTAATATTGAGTTTTATCCACTTTGGAATAATTTGCGATTTTGTCTCTTAACCTCCATTTTTAAATTGGTCACATACTAATCTATGTTCTACCCATAGATTTTTAGGTAAATTTAAAATGTTTTTGCAATTTTTTTAAGTATCGGAGATTTGTTTGTAGCATGAAATGTCCCTAAACTGATAAGTTATAGCCAAAACATATCTCAACATCTTTAGTATCAAAACTATACTAACTAAAATTTGGGAAAATATAACCCATTTACTACAATTACAGATCGCCAGACATAGCCAAATGAATTAAAGGCTTCACAGTCTTTACTATGATATAATTCAGTCTTTACCATGATATAATATTGTCATATTAATTGATAGAAATTGAGGGCGACATTCTTAAAGCATTATTCAGAAATTGTCCGTAACATACCAGCAAATAACCAACCGAAAGCGTACTAGAATTTTAAGTAATTAAAAAAATATATTTTTAAATATATCTTAAGATTTGAATTGATCTAAATAGCATAAAATCTTGGGATATCATGCTCAGAGTAATTTCTATGCACCAAATTTTAAAATACCTTATAATTTATTGCTCAATTTGGTTCAGTATTTAGAAGACATTCAAATGATCATTTATTAGACCGTAGAACAGTATTTTTTACACATGAACCAAATACATATACATATGAAGGTGGAGATATTTTATAAGTACTCAGTCCTTCATTTCGTGTTCGAATATCCTTTTAAAAGGACTTTGAAATTAAGAAATCTTAGAAAGGATATTAAAGAATTAAATATTTCAGGGACATTCTTTTCAACTTTTGTTTTGATTATTTTAACAAAAATCCAATCCAATAAAATTCTTTCGCACATCGCCCTATAAAATCCTTTAAAAGGAAAACCGAACACGAAATGAAAAACTGAAAACGCAGTTGTACTATATTATGCATACGGAATGTATCTTGTGTGAGAAAATATCTGATTTTTGTCATACGGTCTTATTATACAAATATATGCAGTTTTTAACCTTTAAATACCCAAGGTCAGCGATTTTGATGAAACAATTATATTATATGTAAAATTTTGAAATAATAATAACTACGTTTATAGTTTTTATTACATTTATTTATTTATTTTTTTTAAGAAGTTATTTGAGAAAAACTTTCTGTATCTTAAAAAATACACTGGGTAGTCGCCTTTAACTGAAATTGTTAAGAAAAATTGGTAAACAATTGGTAAATAAGTACGATATTTATAAAAACAATTATTTTCTGAAGTTAAACATAAATATACTTTGCATTTGATATAATAAATATGTTTGTCTTTTATCATTACGAAATTTACATATTATCTTCTTAGCCATTGTTGGCCAGTGATAAAGTTTGTTCAATATAATATCCTGCGAAGGTGCAATACATGTGTATGTATATTTAGTTTTTGACGTTTTTATCTAATTTCAGCTTCAAGACGTGAAGATCACTTTTGAGAAAATTGCTCTGTGTGTAGGAGAATAATGTATCAGCAATTTCAAATTTGAAATCAATCAGTAGCATAGGCTTAAATCCACATTAATTTTGGTCTATCCTTTCGTATAAGTGCCATGAACTAAAAAATGACATATCCAAAAGATGGTGGAATACCCTATTTGTCAAACCCTTAAGTTAAATCCACCCATATAGTTATTGTAATCCTTTATAATTTGAGAAAATGGAACCATTTTAACGGTTTTATCTCTTCATCACATCTTTTTACAGTTGTTGATTATTCTATCTCATTTCCAGCACTACAGAGCATTGGATTTATGCCGACGTAGATCAGTATGAGCAATATCAATCTGATCCATATTTTCATCATCATTTGCTATTACTTGCTTTTGTTCTATCGCTTGAGTGCTTCAATTATTCTCATTTAGATCACCACTTTCATTGTCGATATTATTAATACAAAAGAATACAAAGAATGTAAGGCTTTTTAAAAAATATAACTTTAAGATTTCGATGGTCAAGTTTTATTTAAATGTAGCAGCGCTGAAACCCCTTTTACCACACATTATAAGAATATACAGTTGCATAAAAGAATATTAAAAGGTTATTAAATATAATTCATCACAATTATATTCGCAGATTTTTATAAATTTTCATCTTCCGATGCGGATTACATCGTCAAATATAGATATAGGTACATTTTTTGGCTTTTTGTTAATGGATATGAAAACAATTCAAAATAATTTAAAATTTTGTTTTATTTTTAATACCAAAAGCAGCAACTTTGTTCGATCAACTTAAATTTCAACATACAAATAAAGGAATGTCAAAAATGTAAAAAAATATGTATATTTTTTCCGATTTGTGGAAAATATTCGTGTTACGGGAGTTAAAACGCAATAAATTTGCATGAAAAAATAATTAAAGTATTGTTTGCTAGTGAAAAAATGTGCCGCGAGTGTAATTTTTCTTAAATTTTAAAGGAAAATTTTGTTTATTTTGTGTTATTTTTTGCTACCACAAGTGTGCTGAATTCACACAGAACTCGTATGTGAGGAGGGAAAGATGTTGTTGTTGTACGAAAAGGACCTTCTTTTCATTCTTTGATCAATACTATCATCACCTACACAGAAAAAAATATTACCTTATATTTTTCAATTAACACAGTTGTTACGTTTTTAATAAAATTTTAATTAATATATTAAAGCAAAAATAAAGGAATAAATAAAATAAAAGTAATAACAAAAAAATCAAGTAAGATTTTTTCCTTATTTAATTTTTTAATTCAATAAATCATGTACTTGACTGATTTAATAATTTTTTTAATTGGAAAATTTTTTATATTTTTCATTTTTTACAGTTATTATTAATTGATAATCATTTTGATGAGAGGTACTAAATTAAAAAATTTTTAATTGAATGAATTATTCTGGGGATTATTACCTTTTTTCTGTATATACCTTCGCTATTGCAAAGTAGTTCACATACGTCATCATCAGTCATAGTGGTACTACCAAATCGAATAGAATTCTATAGTTCGGCTAATTCGTATTGAGGTCTGCAATAATTATCCATATTCTTGACTTTATACTATGTCTGGTTTTTACTAATAAATGAGATTTTAGAAATAAAATTTTCTATAAAAGAAAGAAGATTTTTGTTCGTAAAAATATTAACCTATATGCTACTTGGAATACATATAACAGTATAATTCAGGTAACACATACTTGGATACCTTATGAAAACTTTTGTTTAATTTCTAAACGATCAATTTCAGAATGTGTTTTTATTATTTCACTTCATGTAGGTTTAGCTCTGAAAATATATATGAATGACACAAAATTAATTTAAGACATATTTAACGAAAAATTTGTTCGCAGGAATTTCTTGAATGGTTTTACCTATCGAGATATCAGAGGCATTTATGGGTTTGGATAACTTACTTTTATTTGTATTATAGTGATCTCGTGATTATGTTTCAGTTAAAATTTGCCTAAATATATTTCGCAACTCTTATAGCTCTTAATTTCCTAACAATATCGGTGAAATATGTAAGAAATTCTAGATAAATTCTATAAATTTGTATAATCAATTAAGTCAAATGTGCAATTAGCTATAACGAACTACTTTTTTCATTTAATAGTCAAATTTGTTGCAAATTTAAAATATATAATTATTTTTTCAAAATCTATACGTACAATTGGCTCTATTTTATATTAGACCATAATTTTTACCAAAACATCCTAATTTTTTTATCCTCTTTTCCTATTTTTCTAATAACTTAGTAAACCGGTATAATATTTTACACACATATTATTTGGACTTATATCAATTAGGTTGTCAAAAAAATTATGAAAATTAGTATATTTATTAGTTTATGAGTTATTGCATTTTGAAAAAGACAAAAAGCACTTTGGACCACGCTTTATGAATATTTTTTTTTAAATATTTAATATTTTGCTACAAAAATCTTTCTTTTTTGTCGTAATTTTGAAATTAATTGAAAGTATATAGAAAGTTGTAATCGATCAATCCCGACAATATGTTAAATACATTATGATAAACTAAAAAGTTTTTTCATGATTTTTGGAAATGGGTCTTTATAGGGAAGCGATCTTTATGAAATTTTTTTCTATGATTTCTCCTAACAAAAATTTTATGATATTGTATTAATACAAAGGGTTTTATATATTTTAAAACAGTTTTCGAACCGATCTTTGCAAAATTTTTGGCAGAGATTTAACCTTATATGAAATATGCGATATTTCTTAAAATTATTGACATATATAATACATTTATGAGCGCTAAAATGCTACTACAAGCGGACATTTGTATAGAGACAACTACGTGAATATATAGACCGATCTTAACTATAACATTTTAGTAGCATTCGTTAAATTCTTGGTGCTAAATTTCATTAAAATATATCCAAAAAGGAAACCTGTAAAAAAATTATAATAAAAAAAATTAAAAGTGTTAAGAAAAAAATAAACAATTTCAAGAATAAATTTCTAACTCCTAGACCGAGGCCATATTAAAGTGACAGGTCTCGTTACAATTAGAACTGGTCCCCGTTAGTTAGGAACCTGTTCTGTGCATAACAAGGGTATTTTTCGGAAAAAGATAAAAAAGGGCAAAATATAATACAGTGTAAAATTTAAAAAATTATAATATTAACAATTAGTTATTAATTTTCCGTACGAAAAATAAATTTATTTACCCTTTGGTGGCTTGCAACGAAATCCTTATTTGAACAAATAATATAAAGAATATGATGATCTTGGTGTGATGAATAAGAATCTGTTTTCATTTTTTTTTTTTTAAATACAGTTAATTTTAATCTGATGTAAATTTAAAACGTAACAATATTCGTACAGTATTTTGTATCCAACGAATAATTCTTAACAAACAAATAATAAATATTTATAGATAATTATAAAGAAGAAGGAAATATTTAAGAAAAGACCTCGTTTTGGCACCTCGTATTAAGAAGTTTACGTTTTAAATCATCCAGATTTAAAGTTACAAATTATATATTAAGTATCCACTTCTTATAAGGATATGCATATGAAACAAAATAAATAATTGTTTGAAATCGCAAAGTTTAATCAAAACAATGTTTCAATTCAGCAGAAGAACAAAAGTAAGACCGTTCTAAAAAAAAGATTTAAGCAAGTAATTCATTACATATTGTAGCTGAACCGACGAAAAGTCCTATATGTAATTTCCAGTTTTTCATTAGACTTCATGTTGTATTTTTTGTTCTTTCATTTATTCACAAATCCATTTTTAAATATCTGTATTAGTTCTGAGTGTTATCAAAAGAAATCATATAACATTTTATAAAGACTTTATCCAAAAAAAATAATTTGTTTTTGCTATTTTGAAAAACCTTTAATATATAACTTTCATCATCGCACAATATACATTTACAAGCTGCTTTTCTTATTTCAGAATATTTATGTTAAGCACTTTAATTGAAATGCTTGAATGAAATTTTAATTTTGTTATTTATTAGTTGTATTAATTTTGCACTATTTTTTCATATAACACTATTAAAAAACTGTGTCCACTCTTTAACAAACTGTGTGGTTTAAGTTAAGCTAAAATTTCCTCGGGAATACCGGAAATTCCCGAGTACACGATTTTTCCAGGAATTCCCAAACTCTAGTTATACCCCTACAGTTATTGCAGTCAGTGTGGTATAATTTCTAGAGCATTATCATTTAATAATATATATATATATATATATATATATATATATATATATATATATACCCAGCAAAAACTTTTTGGTTTTCGGTAATAACAACTACTTATTAAAGTAGTTTATTAGTAATGAGGCGTCATTATTATTTGCTTACCCTGTATTACATTAATAAGTACTCAATAGTATAATAGCACAGTAATACTGCAATCACGTGGATGAGTTGGCTAGAGCGCCGGATTAACAACCAGAAGGTTGTTGGTTCAACCCCATTCTGAAGCTGTTAGTTTTTTATAACAAAATGTCTAAAAAGATAATTTAAACTAAATAGAGTTTTTGCCGCTTAGGATGCTATGTGCGAGATGGTGTACTGAGTAAGACGTTAGTCAGTAAAAAGGAATGGTTAGTGTGTGTCCAAGTTCGAGTCTCACCGACGGCAAAATTTTTTTGTTTTTTTTGTTTTTGTTTAGGTACATATTTTTGAGTGCCCCTAGAGTCAAAAAATAACTACATGAATTTGTGGACAAGTTGAACAAAAATAACTAGTTATTCAGGCAAAAAATAATTAGTTTATTTTTGTTTCCAATTATACCTGCTAGCTTACCAGGAAATTAAAGTTTTTGCTGGGTATATATAGGTATGCAATTGATATTGTTGTATTTTTCAACATTTTTGCAAAACAACACAAACACTAACCTAGTTGTCTAATTTTTATATAATCTACTTTCACTTTTGTCTTTTTTTCGGCTTGGTGGAACTTTTTAGGAAGATCATCACACCAGCGATATTTGTCTCGTCGAGCACATCGCATGATTTTCTTGCGTCATTGCGAGTTTTGGATTAATTGAGATCCTCTTTGCACTTTTTTCTTTCAGGTCCCATGTTTTACCTGAAATTCATTACTTATATTTTTATTATAGAAAAATCACTCATTTCAAAAAATGAAACATTTTTTCCATATTATTTAATTTAAATTCGTTGTAAACAAAACTAGCAATTTAATTAAGTTGTTAATAAACAATTAATTTAAACTTCTCTATTTATCTAAGCTAATTAAGGCATTAAAGAAATTCTAGAACAATTACAGCAAAATCACACTAATTACGTACCATCAATGAACAACAAAATTAAATATTTTTTTTTTTAATATACAAATATAAACACACATGTGTGTGATTTTGTGTGTGGCATTTTTACTCATCTGTATGCAAAACACACATACAATATGTTTATTGGTTGTTTGTATGGTCATATCGGTTGGGTTGGTTGTTTGTCTTTGTTATAGTTTTTGTTGTCGCACATTAATATTATACATTGTATATATGTGAGTATATGGGTGAGTATGTATAACATATACTCTACTACAGTATTACCACTTATATAAATTAAATTGTCAATTATTTGCAAAAATAACCACAACAACGAAGAACTACAACAAAAGTATGCAACGCTACAAAAAAAAGTTAAAGTAGTTACACACACAAAAAAAAGAGAATATTTAATGATAAACACAAATAACCAATAAAGACCAACAATAACACAAACAAAATAAATTACCATCAATACACTCACTTTGTAAGGACACAGAGAGAGGGTGCAATAATCGAGCTAAGAGAGGGTCCTTTATAAACAGAACTAACCAAACAAAGTCATTATGCATTTACACCAAACTACAAAAAGAAAACGGTTGAGAGTTATGGCAGTAGAAGTACAATGCTATAAAGAATAAAAAACTATAACTGTTACAAAAACAATTGCAAAAAAAATATCTTGCACATAAACACATCCAACACAGGGCCAACGGAAAAGTTCTTAAAAAGTATTTTTAATTTACTCAGTTCTTTATATATTTCCATCTGGTACCGGAAACAAGAATAAGCATTAGCAGCGTATTTTAATATTTTAATATAAAAAATATAAAAAATTAATCCTCTAAATATTATGTTCTTCAAAAATACTTTCATACTAACCTTTATTTTCTACATAGTGAATATAAATCGTACCATTATGCACATTTTAATATTTGTAATATATTAAAAAAAATTACATGCATGTATAGAATAGACATAAACAATCATGTGTTTGTGATACATACATATACGTACTCATCTACCACTCTTACACATATTCATAAAGACATGACCGGGACAATAGCAACAAAAATGTGTTATATAGAGAAGGTGGAGTACATGAAGAAATAAATAAAAATTTATGTTAAATTATGTAAATTGCAAACCACATAATGTTGCTAACAAAATGCCGACGCATTTATCATTTCTTTTATACTTAAACATACATACACACACATAAATATATATATTAATATTTGAATACAGTCATATTTAAAAATATCCTTATATGGGGAATTCTCTTTTTGAGTTTACCTTTATGAAACCGACCTTAAACCTCAATTATTTTATGATAACAACACCTGGTAGAGTGAAAGAAGAAAAATTCAAGACCTGAAATGGTTCCATATAGTATCGAAAAGCACTCAAATTTAAAAAATCCAAAAAAAATTTTTGAAAATAATAAGCTTTTTTTTTTGATTACCGTAATTGCGAATTTTGGTATATGTCTCCAATTCCTCTAATTTAACTATAAATATTTGTAGAAATATGCTAATTTGTGTTCAATCTTTTTTCCGTTGAACTGTGTTGAATTATTTTGTGGATAAGTGGTGAAACCAAAATTTTCAAAATTTTATGTACTTTATATCAGCATTTTTTACATTTTATGTGAAATTATATTTATAATAAGTACATCTATTTTGTTTTAGTTAAGCGAAAAATTGGTTTCAACAATAAAATGTAGGTGGTATTATAGCTTATATCGGAGAGGAACTCAAAAAAAAAAAAAAATACGCGTTTGAATTTAATGCAACTTTTAACATATTTGGGTGTATATTTTTGTTATTGAGGTATATTAAATTAAAATTATGATCCCAATTATGTTCAATATGAATTTAATTTAATCAATTTGTATGTTGTAAACCTTTGTGTAAGTTATATATATGTGCATTTATTTTTAATATCGGACTTAAAATTGATTTTTTTTAATTTTTTAAAAGTTTTTAACATAACATAAAAGGTAATTTCTTGTCCATTAACATAATTTTAAAAAAATTTTTGATTTTTAGATATTAGATATATATCAACAAATGTTATAAAATTAAAAAACTAAATGATCTGCGCATTCTTAGTTGATTAAAAGTTTTGTTAACGAAATGTTAAAAAATCACTATGATCGCTATTATCTTCGGTGTTGAGAACAATATCGTATCACTTTTAATTTGTATCTTAGGCATATTGATGTGGATTATATACATGTGGTAATTTCCTAACTGTTGTTGAAAATAGAATTTTAGCAATTTTTTATAATTTTTTATTTTAAATCGTCTTAACACTAACACCGTTCTCTAAAAGTCATTCACGTAAATAGATTTGTGTTTCATTTAAGCCAGCTAATATTAGTACTAAATAGCGTTGATGTGCCATTAAAAACTCATTATAACTAAGTGCGATTGTATTAATAATATTATTTTGTTTATTCTTAAAAACAGATATGTGATCATGATTATTTTCACTAATATAACATTTAATTAATTTGTATTTTGTATGAATTTGTGTAGGTTAAAAATGTGAGTTTATTTTTGATATTGGGCTTAAAATTTAAATTTTTAAATTTTTTTAAGTTTCTGATTTTTAGCTACCATAACTTAAACGATCATTTCTTGTCTATTAGTATAAATTTAAAAAATTATTTGATTGTCAAATATTAAAAATATATCAGAAAATTTTATAAAATTAAAAAAAGCCAAAAAAAAAAAACTATGCATACTTTGTTGATTAAATTTTTTTTAATGAAATGTTAAAAATCACTATCTTCGCTAATGTTTTCAGTGACATCAGCTATATTTATATTTGAGGCATATTGATATATGTAATTTTATTTATATAGTTAAAAATACAATTTTTGCAATTTTTAAACTTTTTATCTCAAATTTTCATAACACTTACGTGCCGCACAATGGCTCAGAATCGTTTTTCTTCGCCCAAAACTATGTAAATTTTCAATTGATAGACATATTTTATTTTATTTTTTTGTGGAGAGAAATTTTCTTGAATTTTTTCCAGTTTTAATTTCACTAAAATCGGTTCAGCATTTGTTGAGAAATTTAAGGCTAAATTAAAACTTTTAATTTTTTTATAGCATTCAGTAATTAATGCAAATTTTTTGTTTTTGAATCACCTTTACTTATGAAAAACTTATATTTTAATATTTTTTTTGTTTATAACTTTTTTGTGAACAAGTTCCTAGTTTATCAATTCTAGAACCCGCTCAAATAGAACCGGTTACTGGTGGACAAAAAAATTACGATTTTTTAATGTTTATTCTGTATTTTATTTAAATAAATTTAAAGACAAAAATTTTTAGTTTTTATAATAGCTAATTTTTTTTTAATTTTTATTTTATTTTTTACTTAAATAACAATAACAGAAAATTATACTTATTATATATTCGGTTGGAAAATAGCCTGCAAATATTTCATATTTATTTCTATATTCTTTCTGTCTTCTAACAGCCCATTTTATTCTTCATCTAAGTCCCGATGTTCTATTTTATATCGACTTCGAAAGCTTGAGATGAGCAGATCTGACGTTTGCCAGTAATATATTAAATAGTTCTTCATTTTTAGAATTTGGTGATAGTTTTTTTTATTTTGCTCTCTATAAAATCTATAATCCTTTTTCTTTTTTTCCTGATAAATCTTCAAGTGTTTCCCTTTTTAGATCTCCAAGTAGTACTAAATTATGATTAATGACATCTTCTCCATGATAAAGGATTTTATGAACTGTTGCAGACATATTTCTCCATGGATATTTGTGCAGTCTCCTTCGCATAATCATCAAATTTTTTATCATTAATTTGCTCGTTGTACACAAGTACGTCGATAATTGTATTTAAATTTTAAAATAATATTTATATCAACACTTGTTATTTCAGATGCTCTTTCGGGATCTGAAAAGATTCTTCTTGCAGTGTTTCCAAAACAAGGATCAGACAATACAGAATTATTGCCTGATACTTATTTTGTTGATCTATAATCAACCCATATTTAAGAAATTCGTCCTGAACATGGTGTAAATTTAAAATCCAATTCATATCTTATTTGATTGATAATCCACATTCATATGCATCGGTATTATCTAATGATTTTTCGGGGACTTTGATTAAGTGGCGCGATGTGGTTTGACATATAATGTAGCTGAATGAAGCCTTTGTGTCAGTCAAAGCCTGACCAAGTTTTGCATCTATCATCGTTAGTAGTAATTAGTAGCTTAAATCAATTGTATGGCCGTCGATCTCTTAGATCTATCGCTACAGTTATCGTGTGATTTTGGTGATCTCCCAAGATTGTTTTGGTATACTTTCTAAGGATACCTGGACAGTAAGTTCGCCCTTTAACCAGTTTTCAAATCTGGCATAAAAACTTCGTTTGCTCTATTAAACTTTTTTTTATTTTCCAAGTCAAATTGTATTTCGGTGCTGCATGAACGTAAGTTTACTTTTCTTTGAACGTAACTTAGAACATCTTCCCGCTTTTTGTTTTTAAAATACTCTTCGGATAATTTCTTATAGCTGAAGCTCACTATAAAGATTTAAAAATTTGATTGTTATTGCTTAGATATATTAAGCAACTGAGTTTGTATTCGCATACTACAACATTACGTTATACTATGTGATAAAAAAGTGATAAAAAGCCAAAAAGGACCAAAAATAGATAAAATACACTAAAATAATAATAATAAAATTATAATTATATAATATACTTAAGATACCTTTCAAAACTGGGCTTGGTGTATTTATATTTGATTCATATGAACAGGTAAAATAAAAATAGAAAAAAAATAAGAATTAATTTCATTCAAATGGAAAAAGTATTCTACAGATGGGTCTAGACAGGTATAAAAGTATATATGAAGTTAAAGAAGGCAGTTTTGCATTTCTTATGGTAGTAAAATTTGTTTAATCCCTTTTAACCCTCAAAATTTCTTTTCCACTAAAATTCAAATTTGACTAAAATGCAGTACCTGAAAATTTTCAATAACACAGCAGCCATAAATGATGCAGCGACACACCAACCATTTCTTAAAGACTATTATCCTGCCAATATAAAAATGCATCAAATTATCGATGATAGTTTGCGAGTAATGATAAGTTACTTCTTATCAATTTTATAAAAATCACATTATTTTAAATAACATAAAATATTTGTCTTTAACAGCATGCCTCGCCCACAATTACAAATATTTTTATCTAATTTTTTGACCACCTTGGTTTCTATAGGTTTACTATTAAATGACATTAAAATTTTGGAAATCGGTATTAACAAAAAATTGTACTTTCGGCTAATAAAATTAATTTCTGAGCCACCGTGCGCCGTTCGGTTAGTCGTTCAGACTAACAGATTTTTGTTTCATTAATATTGGTACAAAATAACGTAGATTGGCTATTAAAAAAAATTAATTTTTTTTAACCCCAAAAGTAAACAAATTTGAAGAAATTCCCATATACATACCTCATAGAAAAGAGGTGTAAGTTTGTTTGTTTATTTGTTTGTGTATCAATCACGTATAAACGGCTGAACCAATTTTCACGAAATTTGACTCACAGATAGATAGGTTCCGTAGGTAGCTACAGGTTATGTTAGATCTCGATTGGATATCACGCCCAAATTTTACGAATATTATTGAAAAAATACATTTTTTTTAAATTTTGCACTTTTTTAATGAAGCTATTTATATGAAATGGGACACAAAAAGTGCTTTTACTAGAGAATGCAACAGGTTATATCGGATATTGCTCGAATGTCATGCCCACATTTTACGTCCACAAGCTGTGTGTCCCTAAATACAAATATAATTATGGCGTATCTAAAGAACCATTATTGTGAGAGCCCTCAAACTTAGTGGGAACCACTATCTTATCATGTTGCATTGATGAAATGAAAATATAATGGATACGTCCAGAGGGAAAGGTAGCCACCATGTAAATTAAATATTAGTTATCGCATCAGAAGGGGTAGCGAGGCGCACCGAGTAAAGCTAGTATATATGTATGTGAGTATCTCTGAAGGGTATAGGGAAAAAACTGGTTAAATATCAAAAAGTCATGTTTGTTTAAATATGAGTATGTGTGTGTATATTGTAAATCAGTAAAAAGTAATAGTAATAACAAAAACAAAAAAAAAGTATTTAAATACGCAAAAAGTATTATTTACATACACTTGCATAGACTTACATTGAGAGAATTTGTGTGTAAATGGAAATTTGAATTTTAAATTTTTTTTAAATATCCAAAAAAAATTTTAGTGTAAAAAAACTTGGTATATCTCAAGCCCAATTAGGCTTAAACAAATAACTTTTGTTTAACATTCAAATCTTTGATTCGATTTAACAGTGTTCGCTTCTCTATCTATCTGTCTGACCACGTATTCTTTGAAGTCAAACTACTATTAAATGTTAAAGAATATTTAATAAAATCGTGCATAAGCCTTTACTGGTATAGGGAACATTACGCAAGAGCTAATGGTTACAAATACCTCAAATAGAGATAAAATATATATTTTCTTTTGTTATGCTCTTTATTGTGAATGTGTTGGTTGAATCTTGTTGAAAGCTTGCATAAAACCGATTAGTTTGTTTTGTGCTCTGTTTTTTGTGACTTTTTTTAACATTCGTGTTGTGTATGTGAAAATAATAAGAACATACTCGGCCCCTAAAAGCAATGAACGTTGATCATTTATTAAAATTAAATAGTGAATGTAAGTTGCACATATTTAAATATTTACTTAAAAATATAAAAAAAAAACTTTAGTTTCATACATATTTCAAGTAGAAAGTTTTTGTTCGTAAAAAATTACCGCTCGACACAAAAAGTTATAGTAGGTGCATTTTTAAAAGATTCTAATTTTGTTGCGGAAAATTTTTATGTTACAATTCCACTACAAGGGTTTATATCAGTTTTGAACAATTTGTAGAAACGAAAGTATAAACAAATGTTTCGAGGAAAAATATAAACTGAGAAACAAAACATTTTTGATTTGTTATATGATCCTCCTAATTTGAACATATCTTCTACACAAATTAGAAAATTCTATCAGTTCAGCCGTCCTTAAAAAGCGATGATTACACTACTACATAATATGAGATTTTTCTCATTTAGAAGGAAAAAATTCTAGTTTTGACATAACCAATTCATAAACTGCTGAATAATATATTTTATACATAGTAGTCAATATGTTTAATAGAAATTAAATCGGGTCATATTTTAGCCTACAGCTTTTATATATCATTCCCCTAAGAATCACTTTAGAGCACCTAAATTCTTGAAATAATTTAGTATCGAAAATAAATTTTAGGTACTAGAAAACTATTGTGCAAATTATAATTACCACCAGTCTTTGTTTGACCCAAGTTTTCATATTATGAATATGAAAATTATAAATCTGAAAATTTGTTCCAGCAAAAAAAGAATGAAGAAGCCAGATTAAGAACATGCTTTTTTAGCTTATAATCTGATGTCCAATTACACTATAGTTTAAAACTACTGTGGTTACAAATGCGCGGAAATAGCAAATATCCTACTCTAGAGAAAACCATTGATTTAAAGCTCACGTTTCGTAAATAGATATATATTTTATAAGTGTTTGTAAAGAAATCTTAATATTTTTTTTATATATTTGAGTTAAATAAATTACCCAAATAAAAGGACTATTAAATAGAAAAAAGAAGGAAAAATTAGATTTCAAAAAAATGTTATGATGCACAATAAACTGCATAGTGGAGAAAGGTCTAAAATTTATTTTTAAATTTAGTAAAAAAATTTACATCAGATAATAGTTAAGACTTCAACATTCAGGAATTTGTGTGCATAAAATAGGATGACTCTAAAGTCGAGGAATTTTTCAAGTATTTTTATAATTTTAGGTAATAAAAATTTGGTTTGGAAACAAATCGCAAAAAGATCTAATTTAAATACATAACTAGTTATTTTATTACTTAGGTGTATTCGCAATCCGACAGTGAATAATACTGCAAAATGAAAATATTAAATATTTGCTTCCAGACTTTGAGAAAATGTGCAACTTTAGCTGAAATATCAAAAATTTTCTAAAATATTGCCAATATTTATGGACCAGCAAAAAAAAGACACAGTGGAAAACAATCTCAGTGGGAGTGGTATTCAATATTTCGATATACAGCCCATATTAAATTATATGTATTTTCTATGCCAACTTTTGAACTATGCTAATTTTAAAAATTTTCCATCTTACTGATTTTGTATTAAATATTTCAAGTTTTTCGATTTGTCTACTGAAAATATTAAAGTTAAAGGTTACTACAGATAAATAATCTTATGAAATGCATTCCTAAGATACTTTAGGATGTCTTTTCAAAAGAACCAAGAACAATCTTGATTTTATTAGAAAAAATAGTAAAGAAAATCTAAATGAAAATCAAATGATCAAATATTAATTCCACCTAATCCTGAAGATGATTGCGCATACTGTTTACTCATTCAGAAAACTAACACATTATTAAATTTTGTAATATATATCTACACTGATTTTTACAGTAAAAAATAATACAAAAATATAAAAATATAACTAAAAAAAGTTTTTAATAAATTTAAATAACTTTATTATATTCAAAATATTATATCAACACTGAATAGCAAAAAAAAGTAATTAAATTATTTAACTTATGCATAAATACTATTTCTTTGTGCGTTACAATAGATATATTTGCTCTTATAAAACTTAATGTTTAAGAGACGGTATTTTGTGTAATTTATCGATTCAATAAAAATCTTAAGATTTTAAAAATCTTTTATAAATAGACGACCAATGAGTATACATATACAAAATTTCATCGTTGTGCATAGTTTTGTTCTACTTTTTCCAATTTTAATATAGGATCAGTATACTGTGTGATGTTTCAAAAATAAAACATTGTTAATAATCTTGTTAAGTTTTCAAAAGGTATGCAGCAAGCCAAATGAAGCAAATATAATGATCTCGATCCAGAAAATTCGGCTTTGTAGCATTATATTCTTAGCGAATTTAATTTTTTGTGACGTATGCTTTCATAAAAACAGTCAAATTTTTAGCAATTTCATCTAAGTTGACTGGCTTTAGGTTATCATTACAAGATTGTAACATCATTACAAGATGTTACAATGTTAAAAGAAAAAAAATATTTTTTTCTATATATATTTATATATATTATTATTTATTATTATTATTATTATTATTTTGATTGATGATTAGAAAGATAATGATCTTTAATCATAAAATATACTCTTCTGTCTACATTTTTGAGCTAGCACGTAGTTATTAAAACTATTTTTTGGACTTGAAAAAACTCGCGCGATTTTTTTTTCTGCCCTGATTCAAGCATTGTTGAAACATTCAATATTTTCGAACAATGGTAGACTTAGTGTTCAGCTCTCTATCAAAAAAAGCTTATTTGTTGAATTTTAAAATATTAGAAATAATACTTTAATAAAATAAAGATTAAATATATTTTGAGAAAATAGTTAAAGGATCGGACCACTTTCGTACTCCATTTAAAGTCTTTATTTTGATAATTTTTCACGGCTAGACGAAATGCGATAGATCAAGAAAATATTCCACAGGTTATTTAAATATATATTGGGAATTCTAGAAACTTTAAAAAGAAATTTCACTACTATATTGCAGAAATTATTTTAGAAAAAACTAAAAAAATTCATGGCACAAAATCGACATTTCCAAATTTAAGTGCATATATTTTTCAAGTCATAAGAAATATCATAGATATATAAGCATATTTTTTCTTCTTTTCATTAAGTTATTTACAAAGTTTTTATATTTTTGAAGTCATACCTGATTTGGTCAACTTTGACATCTTGTATCTTATCTTTTAATACTATAGGGTTGACTGAGAGTTGATTTTTCTGAAAGCGTGGGTCTTCCTCTACAACTCTCGCATATGTTTCAATTTGATCCGTCCATTAATTTAGAAGATACAGTTTTATTACCAAATTTTTTGCTATCGATCCCACTGTGCAATGTAGCACCATTCCTGCTTTAATCACACACTACAACAAACAATATCTTAAAAGCCCAATTCCTATATCGTGGTTCCAAGTTTTCTAATTCAATTGTATATAAGATTGATAATTATTACCAGTTTAGCCAATTTAGCATTTTTGTTTCGCTCTTAACCTTGAAATTTGATTTGTAGTTTTTCTAATTTTTAAGCAAACAAGAAAATAGTACATTGGTGTGAAACCCTGAAACTTCTGATTATCGAAAGGGCTATGAGCATTTTAAAATGGCAACAAAATTTCAAATGTCAGGTTCAAGAAATATTATATTTCTTTTATTATTATTGTTTTATTAATTTATTTTATTTTTTATTTTTTTATGAATAATTTGGAAAACAACATATACAATTTAGTAACACTCTTGAACATTTTTAGTTTATGGGGTTTGAAAATGACATTTTCTTATATATCTGCAATCATAAATTTTAATTAAATGTAGTACTTTATATGTTTAGTTTACAAATTGATTATAATATTTTTAAAAAATGTTAAAATCCTAATGAGGACGACAAAAAAAAATAAATAAATAAGTAAATAAATAAATAAAAATAAAAACTAATAAAAAATTTCGCCTTTTTTGATCCTTTTAAAAATCCAATTTAGCTTTTTTGTCTCCACTGTGTAGTGTTGTGTATGAGTAATATATATAATTTATAACACGTATAATCTAGTCTACATACAATATTTAAATGGCGAATAGATTTAAGATCTCAGAACATAAATTTCTAAACATAATACATATTTTTCGCTATATGGTATAAGTCTAAAGCTATGTTCACATTTTGGAAATATCTGATCAAAATTGCGTGACCAATAGTTTTATAAAAATATTGTTTGTCTCCCATTAAAAAAAAAGAAATTAGGAAATAATTTATATGGAGGTTACGTCATTTTGGTCAAATATTTGACTAGTCTGAACATACCTTATACAATTTATTTTATTATTAGTATTTTTTTTATCTAGTCGTTATATAGGATGAATAAATGCAAAATATCAAAAATTTTAAAATTTTAATTATTTAATATATATTTATTGTCCTATGATATATTTCTATTTATGCAAATTGGTATAAAATGAAAAAGTATATCTATACGGTCCTTTTGCTCACTGTATAAACTCATACATATTTACGTGCATCTAACGATTCTTACCTATATTTATTTACATAACTACATATTTATGTTTACATGTATGCATACTCATACATATACATACAAGTATGTATAAAATATTCTCATTAACATAAAACATAAATGTTTACTTTTTGCTTTGTTTGGACATTTATGTGTATATTTTTTTGTTATTGTTGGTTTTTTTATTGTTTGTTTTCGATATTTGCATATTGTATTTGTATACAAAATTAAATTTATTTTTGGTAGAACGATAACAGTGTAACGACTATCTGATCATGAAAAACATGTATTATATTGCCAACGAAATTAAAAAAAAGTACTTAGGTCACTGTATAGAAAAAATTGCGATCAAAAAATTGCTCTATTTACTAAGATACATATGAGGAATTTCAAAAATTTCCTAAACTATTTGAAACCGACTTTATGTATCTTGTATTTCTAAAGTTTGATCTAAAAACAGAAAAACTATTGATGTATCTTAGTAGCCCTAAAAAAAATACTAAGAAATCCAAAATTTTAAATAATTTACCTAAAATCTCAAGGAAATTCCGCCATTTAAATTTTTGTTATTTACTTCATTTTTGCACTGACATCTTTTAGATCCAAAATACTAACTAGTTGAGTAAAAGCACTATGGAAATTCATATGTTGTATAACAAATAATCCTTTTACTATCTGGTGAAAATTTATGCGGTGATAAAAGCTAAACTAAAAGTTTACGATCTTTTTAAATTTTGCAGTTTTTTTATACAAAATTTGCGCGCCAAAGGGAAATTAAATTTCTGGAATAGAATTTTGAAAACGAATTAGAGGTATATATCGTTGATCTCAGAAAGCCAGACATTAGATACCATTAGGGTTTGTGGTCCGGGAATTCCAGGGATTTCCCGGTAAAATATGGTGGTTTTTAATTTTCTGCGGAAAATGTGAAAATTAATATTAATTTTATATGTAGTTTTAAAATTCTATAACAAAAATATTACTGTTTTGAACACCTCAATAAAAAAATTATATTATTGTACACATACTACTTACTAAAGGCATTTTTAGGTGGTAATGATGAATATTAAGATTTATCAAAAAATCGATACAAAAGCGATATTTTAAATTATTCAAAAACAGCGGATTTTAATATGTTTCAATAAGGTATCAAAATAATATACAAAAGTTTTCTAAAAAAAATTAAAAGAAAAAATTCAAAGAAAATAAATATATTTGGGTATAGTACAATTATTTTGAAATTAGGCAAAAACACAAATCACAAAAAAAAACTTTATTTTCCTGATGGAAGGCATATTAGAATAAATCAGAATAAATAATATCTTACCCTGTCGACAGCCTTTTAAACAAACAAACTAACGAACAAAATCAAAACTATTCTTAGTATTATGGCACAGTGTGGTATTTTTAAAGTAACTAAATTAATTATTTCTGGATAATAGATGGCGCTGTTCTTAAATTAAAGTGATTATGTATAAAAATAAAATATAAATTATTTTACCATGTGACCCAAAAACAAATGTTAATGACTTTTGTTCGTCACATATGTTTAAAATTTTGTGAAAATTCACTTTATTATTTATGAGTAATAAAGTTTAAACAACTATATTTTTCAAACCAGTCAAACATATGTAATTATAGAGGTATAGCTAAATTAAGTGCTATCCGGAACTCTTTAAGCAATGTCTAACTGAACCTCTTTAATTTTATCAATACTTACTATCTACAAACATGGGTTTCGAAAAGGGCATTCAAGAGTAAACAATTTATTACAACTTACTACATTGATAAATTATGGTTTCACGAAAAGACAATATGCTGATGTCATATACACTGACTTCAGTAAAGCATTCGATAGAGTTAATCATGACCTACTATTAAAAAAATTTTTTCTTAATGGGATATACCAACAGAACATTAAACTGGATAAAATCATATTTTACAAGTCGACAACAATGCACTCGTATCAATAATGCCCTGTCTAAAATCATATATGTTAAATCCGGTGAACCGCAAAGTAGTCATCTTGGGCCAATTTTATCTTTACTGTATATAAACGACCTCACATCAATTGTGAAAATTTCCAACTTACCAATGTATGCAGACGACGTTAACATTTTTATAAGCTCAAGTAGTCCATTTAATCAATCATTTTTACAAACAGATTTAGATAGTTTTTTTATATGATGTAAAGAGAACTTCTCAAAAACTCAAAAAATGCAAACATATGCTCTACTCGAGAGAACCTTATGGATGTTTCCATCTTGAGGAATACGAATTGGAGTCCGTAAATAAATTCCTGGATCTTGGTGTACTATTCGGTCCAAAGCTTATATTTAATAACAATATTAATATGTGGGCTCGTGGCGTCCTTCGGTTTATAAGACGATGGGCTAAAAAATTTAATTTTGTTAGTATAACAAGACTTACTTCTTTAGTTAGACCAATTCTGGAATACTGATCTGTTGTATGGAACCCCTTTTATAACATTCATATTGATTGTATTGAATCTATACAAAAACAGTTGGTACTTTTTATATTAAGAAAAACAAGACCAGATTACAGCAGATGAAATTACCAAGTTTTAAAAGTCGAAGAACTATGTTAAATACAATTTTCGTTATCAAGCAGCATCGAAGCTGAATTTCTTGTAGATAGAATACATTTTAATGTACCTCAAAGTCTCTCACATAGCTTTCAGCCATTATTTATAAAATATTTTCAACAAAATTGTGCTAACGCTGACACCTTCCGTAGATTATTTTAAAACTTTAATGAAATTTATAATATTATTGATATGTCTCTCAAGGTAAATTTAATTAATTAATTTAATTTTACTCTTGTATTTGTAACAATTTTGTATTTTCTGTCTGTAAGAATTTCGTCCATAGACTTAATAAATAAATAGAATAAATAATTCAATAGAATACATACAGATCGCATGTAGCACAAATTTCCGAAAGACTGACAAATGAAGTGGCTTAAAATGCTTTGGATTTCCTTGTGATTACTACAATATCTGCTTACACATATTTCTTTACTTTTTTCACATTTTTAACTAACTCATACTACTGTTTCACAAAATTCATAGTATTTTGTTGTTTCATATTTCAACCATTACAATTGTTCTTTTGTTGCTGTTTGTTAATATTTTTTTTTTTTTTTTTATTATTGTTTTTGTTGAATTTTTGTTTTTATATGACAAACTTTGTTGCCATGTTCATAAAATATGCAAAACGATAAATTTATAAATGCAAATTTTTATTGGTGGCAGTTTCGTTTGTTTGTCTCTCTGTTTGTTTGTTATATTTATTTTATGTATTTTTCCACCTTTTATTCTGTTGGAGGAAATAATTTTACTTTAAAATACTGATTTGAAATTTTATTACACTTTTTTTAATGTTTTCTAAATTTTTAAACGTTAAATTAATATCTACTTTTTTCCATCGATTTTATTCGCAACATTTAAATGTTTTCAGTAAAACATAATTAAATTCTGAAATCGACATGATTTTTATCTTTAATCTGTTATTTATTAATTTTATATGTTTACAAAATTGTAATTAATATTTTTGTTACAGTTGTTTTTATAATATGTAATTAATATACATTGTATTGTTGTGCTGTGTTTTGTTTTTAATATTTAATGTTTAATAAAAACAACGAAAACAAATTTAATTAAATTGTCATATGATTTCAAATTTGAGATATGAATTAAAAAAAAAAATATTGTTTACGAGTATTTATTTTTATGACATTAATTCTACGAATAAAAACTAAGTTATTAATAACGATGTAGGGCAGTTGGAAATTTAAAAAAGAAATAATAAAAATGTTGTTTAAACAAAAGATTTAGTTAAAAATTACTTAAAATTTTGGTAGCCATACTGGTGAAATCTTAATATTATGTTAAGTTAAAATAATATAATAATAATTCATAGAAAAATCCATAGAGGCTAGCAATTGTAATAAAGTTATATTAAAACTATGACATAATAAAATGCCAAGCCAAAATTAATTTGAAGCTTAGTTTGAAAGTAAGTTCTATACTTGCACAGGAAAAAGTCACCAATCACGAAAATAATTCATTTAGTTAAAAACTGTTTAAACTAGCATCTCTCAACAAAATAATTATGTCAATTACTGACAACTGTAAAAATGAAAAACAGAAAAATTTTTCCAACTAATTTATTAAATTAATCAAATAAATGTTTGAATGAATTATAAATTTAAAAAATAAATAAAACTTAATTGAATTGCTTGATATATTAATACAATTTTTGTGTAAAAAATAAGGTAATAATTTATTTCTGTGTCGATATGCAAATGCTGATAATGGTCTACATAAGCATTTTTTTTCCATATTTTTACGTAATCTGAAGAACTAAATTAACGAAATTACCTTCACCAAGATAGGTAGTTGGCGTATTATGCGTTTGTGCTGATGTTTTTAACGCTTAAAAAAAGTTATCCAATGTCCATCTTAAAGTATACCAATCGACTCAGAGTCACTTTTTAAATCGATCTTACCATATCCGTTCGTCTGGCTGGCTGGATGGCTAGCTTGACGACTGACTGGCTGTGCACAAAGCACAGGTCGCAATTTTAAAGATAATTCAATAAAATTTGGCACTTAGCTCTTCTATGATGCAAGGGCGAAGCCAATTCAAATTAACTGCGATCGGTCCATTATTTCTCCTAACCCCCATACAAATGTCCCCCCGGAATAGAGTTTAAACACTCAAGAATGCCTTAAAAATAGGAATATTTTAACAAAGTTCAGTGCAAAGAAGTTCTGTATAAGTATCAATCTTTGAACCAAATTCTATGAAGATCAGTCCACATTTGACGATAGCTCCTATATAAACCCCTCTTCCGAAAATCACTTCAACGTGCATAAATGTTAGTATCAAGTTAATATTCGACACAAATATGTTCTATGTAAGTAGAAACAAAACTGCCAAATTTATGATAATCGGTCCAAAATTTTCCAAATCTCCCAAATAAACCCACTTCCAGAAAAGTGCACAAAATCATCTAGATGATAGTATCAACGAGTTATTCTGTACTTGTATATTTTATTTTACATTTAGTAAAATTAGCCACAGGTATAACAGAAGTCTCCTTCTCGAATTTTTATGCTCGTATGCAAAATGATCTTGTAAAAATTTCAAGACAAGCGGTTCTGTGATCTAGCTGTCTATAAAGTACAAACCGACAAAAAACATAGATACGTTTATATATATATGAGGAATTTCAAAAAAATGTGCAAATTTTGAGTAAAAATATTTTAAGCATTTGTTTTTCTTTTGACACGAATGTTGAAATGGTTTTATTAAAAAATATTTATGTGTGCAAAGTCTATTCGAGTTAATCAATTTTTTATTAATGCGCACAAAAATTGTGGAGGTTTAAAATTGAAACTTTCAAAAAAAAAAAAATAATAAAATACAAATCGATATGATAAAATACTTTAAGTGCTACAAAAATTTAGCTTTTTTAAAAAGTGAATTTTCACAGAATTTTTTAACATGTATCCAATAATATTTTACATCGAAAATTGCTTTTATTATTTTAAAATTCGATCTATAAAATAAACAAATTTAAAATTCGAACATCTTTTTTTGGTTCATATAGTTATAAGTCCTTTAAATATTTTTACGCAACCTGAAGTTTAGTATCAACAAATAAAATGCTTTTGTTTGATACTCGGATCAATATTAATGTCATTTATAATTCGTGGTAGTTGTCAGCAAGGGAAATGTGTTAAGAGAAGAATGCCGCTGTAGCCGGTATAAATGATATTTCTTATTTTTTCACAATATCAATTTTAACCTTTAATATAATTCTTTACAGGTACTTTTCGATAATCTGAAGTCATATCTGCGGAACAAATTTGAAAATTTGGTGAAAATTTTAAAAAGTGCATAAAATATTTGCATTTTAAGATTTCTTAGCGCCCCGTTGACTCGGAAGCGTCATTTATTAAAAAAAATCAGTTTATAAATTTTTAAAGTGTTTTCTCTCTACTGATTAATGAATCAGGGATGGAAAATTAAAACATTTTTCGGTATCAAAAAAATTTTGAAAAAAATCTTTTTTCACCCTCAGAATATTAAAATTAAAATTTTTAACAGGTTTTTCTTATTTACTACAAAACCCAATTAATATCGTTTAAGATAGGAATATATAATAAAATATAATGATTTTTAAACTATATTGAAAATAAGTTCAAGACAAATTAGAATTGAAAGGAGATTTTATAAGATCAATTCCACAAAAGTCTTTATAAGCATGGTAAGCGAATAGCCAACATATGTATGTGTATTTAAAGCGTTAGCAATTTTGAAAAGAAGTAGTTTACGTTTTTCCCAAATTAAACCATTTATATAGATTTTGCAGATTTTTAAAAAAAGTTCCAATTGTTTAGATTGTTGCAATAATTCTAATTGGTCTAAAGCCAATAAATTTAGCTACTTCTACAGGAAAGTTCCATAAACTCATCGGATTAAGTAAATTAGGATTACCTGTACTGCAACTTTTGTAGCGAGTGTCATAAGGTCCCTGACCACACCTTGGAAATAAATTGAAGACCGCACGGTATATTTGAGACCGATAGATATTAAGCCAACTGCTCCATTCCGACCTTTATCTTCCCACAACTACTCTTGTTTTACATGATAGGTTTTTTCTCGTTGTTTATATATTTGTTCAATGGAGATTGTTTGTAAAATTCTTAATGACTTGAAAATCGTTTGAGAACATCAAATAAATTTCAGGAGTACTACCGTACTTCTGACTATCAAATAGTGTCAAAAAAATACCATGGTATCAACTGTTCTCCCCCTGGTTTTAATCTAGAAGACGTAAATTGTCAGCACAAAATCAAATAAAAGAAATCCTCGAAATTTTCTACTCAATTTTTATTTTTTTATTTTTTTTTTAGGTTTTCTTGAGATTTTAGATGAATGATCTAATATTTTGAATTTCTTATTTATTTTGTAAGGTTTACCAAAAAGCTTCAACAGTTTTCTTGTTCTTAAAACAAACTTTAGAAACCAAGTCACATAAAGTCAGTTCCAAAGAGTTTAGAAGATTTTTGAAATTACTTCTATACAGATAATTAATAATTTCCAACATTCTCTGAAAATTTCTTTAATATATCTCACTAGGGCTTATGCTATAGGAATTATACGTGCGCGGCGTTAGGGGATATTGGTAGTGCTTTAAAATTACTGGGGACGGCAAAAAAATGTTTGTTATTCCTTTAAACAAAAATAGGTTGACTATTTAGATGGAATTTAAAGCGCTGGAAAAGAATATTCTTTCAGTTTTTTTAAGTACTTATTTTTTTATGGTCATGAATAATATTAGGTAATCGTAATAGTATAAGTCGAAAACGGTTTATCCAATACTGAAAAATAGCTCTTAACGATACTTGGACAACCTCAACTAAAAAGTCATTAAACCTGTTACCTTATATGATTTAGAACTTAGCACTGAAAAATTCAGAGATCTAATTTTTTGTACGATTGTTGGAGATATTTTTGATTACGTTATTTTGGCGAAAGTCTATTAGGGTTTTTTCTATCCTATAACATTTTTAGAACACTTTCAAGGATTTCAGCATGGTTAGGTTAGGAAATGTAGTATATATAAATTAAAACATATACATCCCTTCCACTTAGAGACTTACAGCCCTTTAAAACATGTTTATATTTAACCTATTATTTCCAGTTATTCCCTCTATCTCCCTTAGCCAACCATTTCACATGATATAGCCTACGGTATTTTCCAAAAAATATCTTGCAATTTCGCTAAGCCTATCGTAATACTTTGTCATCTATATATATATATATATATATATATATATATATATATATAGTTCTATAATGTCAGGCAGTGACGCACAATGTAACCTTTAATAAGGCTAAGTTTGCCGAATTTGTAAAAAAAACTAGACGCCTTCCCTAAGTAATAGAGACATTTATATACATAGAGAATGCATACCGGGATTACCGGGAAATTTACAGCTTGAATTTTTAAAAAAATTATATATTTTAGTATTTTTAAAGAGTTGGATGTATATCTTAATGACAATTTCATTAGCAAGTTTTTGTGTAAAAGTCACGATTTATGTGGGATGGCTCTATGGCACGAATTCAATTAAACAGTTTAATAAAATTACAGCAATAAAAACCACCAATTGAAAAAGATATAACTGATTGAAAGTATCTTGTAGACATTTCAAATATATGTTACACAGTGGTCCTAAAACGCCTTTTTTTAGAAATAATTCTATAACATGCGAGCCGTTGGAGATATCTAAATAAAATGTAAAATGTCAGAGCTGAGGTGTTTTTCAGTTGATTTTAAGAAACACAGGTCCATAGCGGGTCACGAGGGTAGAAAGTCGACCTCCAAAGTTGGTAACAGGTATGTGTTTTTAAATATTGGTAAAAAATCATTTAAGATTTAAATGTAAAAAATTTACATATAGGTAGTCCTTTTAAATCCCTACAAATACATGCTAAATTCCCAAAAGTCAAAGCCGGGATCAACAAAATGGTATATTGACTATATACCCTCATATGTTGGTTAACCACACAAAAAATATTTTCTGAGCCACGAATTTTACAACGGCGTTGTGATCGTTTTAATTAATAAAAGAAATTCAATATTTTAAATAAGTTTTCTCCAACTGAGACTTTAAGTCGTTTGTACGAAAAAATGGAAGTTTTTTACTTGATTGATTTTAGAACAAGTTTGTCTTTATTGCGCCAAAATTTCATTGCAATACTTCTTCTGGTTTAAATTTAATTTAGGTTCCAATACTAACATTACTTTTCAAAAATATGCTAAAAATCCATTTTAAGTTTTTCGGGTTGTGATCCGAAAAATTTCACCGCAAAGTTGGTCATCTTGGGTATCCGTTTTTTTAAATAGCCAAAAATTCATTTATAATTTAACATTAAAAAATTACATATAGATAGTCCTTTTAAATCTCTACAAAAAATATGCTTACATGTGTAGGTTAGAGAGGTATTTAGCCTCGCTTTTTTTAATTTTTTTAAACTTCGCGCTCTCAAAGAAAATTATACAGGTAAATATATGAAGCCCACCAAGATGGGTCTATATATTTTATTCTTATTATATATAATTAAATAATGATAACAAAATTAACGAAAATGATAAGAATAGATGTTTGTCATAAGGACAAAAAATTGAGAAATTGCAGACCGTCCAGCGTAAAGTGTATGTACTGAACATTCCTTAACACAAAGAAAATGTGAAAAATATTATATGGACCTATCTTGGCATGAAAAAAAGTAATTAATTTCAATATAATAAATAAAACAATGATATTGTAATAAAAATATGTATATTTTTACTTAAAATACTATTTTTTGGTTTAATAGCATTAAAAATGCAAAAATCTAGAAAAAACAACCTAAATGGGTTTTCAGGGTTCGATGTAAAAATAGTGAAAAGGCTTAAAAAAATACTGAAATTTGCAAAAATTCAATCAGTTATAAATGATTCAAAAACTGAAGAGTTCACCAGGCCTTTGGTAGTGCGAAAGTTATCTTGGTTAACTAAATTTTCTTTAAAACAATCACTGAATTCCTTAACAAATTCTGAATAGTATTACTAAATTGTATAAATATATAGATTATATAAACATTTATATTAATCTGAAGTTGGAACTTTAAAAAAATTTCATATTATTGGGTTTTTTTCTCAAAAGAGGTTGCAATATATTTTTACACATATAGTATATAGCACATATAGTTTTTTAATGTTTTTAGAAGAATCTTAATGCAGATGCGAATAAAGTAATCCAGAAGGCTCTTGGGAAACGGTCTCTCCACAAGCCCCGCAAACTTGGTCAATTTTCAAATTTTTTTTAAATCTGTTTGTAAAATTCTCAAACTGCACATACGGGACCAAAAAAAAAAAAAATTATATTACCTAAATACCACCACACGAGTATATTGGGTAAACGCACAAAAATTATTTTCTGACGGACGCCTCTTTTAATGACAATGGTCAAGCTGTCATTCGCATGAATGGAAAAAGTACAATTTTTAATACACGTTTTTTCCGTGATGGGAGTTTGGGTATTAGTGTACCAAATCATGAGTTTGTTTTTAATTTCCTGTTTTTATGGCAAGTCTATCTATATAGCATTAAAATTTAATTTGAGCATCTCTACTCGTTTAAATTTGATTTAGGTCTAAACATTAATGTTATTTCTAAAAAATGTATTTAAAACTTAAGTTTAAAGTTTTTCAGATTATGGTTTGAAGATATTTGGCCATATTTAATATGTTTTCACTAATTCCGATTTTGTATGTTCTAGTGTTTCCTATGATATCAAATACTTTCATAAAATATTTATAATTTTGCTTGAAAACTAACAAGAACTTTGTCTTCTTAAGTAATTTTTAGTATTTTTTCCATGTGTTTTATAAAAAATGTAAACACAGCACGAGTAGCAATGCAATGTTAACTTCTTCAGTCACTTTTACATTGCGCTTGTACTTGTAATATATCTGCATTTTTCATATAAAAATATGAAAAATTGCCTAACTTGCAAGGTTTATTGTTTTTTTTTTTTTTTTTTTTTTTGTTCAGATCTAGTAGAAATAAATTAAATACGGTGAAATTTCTTCAGACGATAACCTGAAAAACTTACAAAACAATCGTGACAAATGTTATTTCTTTAATATATAAATAATACCGAAAAAATATTCCCTTTCCGATTTTCATAAAAATATGAGCATATTCAACATAATCATGATCACTAAATGTGGGATCTGGAAAATATTTATATGGGACAAGTTAAAATAATGGACCGATTTGCACCACTTTGTATAAGCTTCATCCTTAGGTCTAATAAATCGGCTCTGCCAGAAATATTGACAGGACATTTTTAAAATTTTATAAAATTTGAGCTGTTGAAGCTCAAATGACAAATTTTGAGATTAAGAAAATATATTATGATGTGTTTAAAATTACTATAATTTCAGAATTATTTGTTGGAAAATCTCAAAGAGATTTAAGGATAAAATACTTGAAGGATATTTTTGACATTATAAGGTCGTAAAAAGTTTAAGGAAAAAAAGTTACTAGAATTTCCAAATCCTATTCTATCATTTGACGCCTATATCGAAAGTATTGAGCAAGTAATAGACTTTAAAATAATTTATAAAAAAATAATATTTTTAAAGTTTAAAAGTAATTTTAAAAAGATTTTCGAACACGAAATGAAAAACTGAGTATGCGGTCCTAACTTAAAATGTCTCTGCTTTTATTTGTTGATGTTACTCTATTTGTGTTAGCGAATGAAGAAAACGTACATGAGAAATATATATATTAAATTGTCTTTTTTTTGTCTTTTGTCTTTTCAATACAATGTTGCCTTTAAAAAAAATATTATAAAAGAGAACAATAAATTTGACAGCTACTGTTAAATATTACTGCTCAGGTTTGTGTTTAAACATTTATTGCAAAATAGATTGCGCAATAGATGTCTTATTGGTCCACACGTAACATTTTAAGGAGAGAGAGATAGAATTTGACAATTGCCAGCACAAAAATGTCTACGAGTAGACTAGGGATTAACCTTAATATCGATAAAAGTGCTGCCAATTTATGAAAGAATATATAATTACCTAATAAGCATACAAATTTCAAAAATTCAAGCATTGGAAAAAATTGGCTGGAATCTGATATGAATTTAAATATAAAAATATTTTAAACATGAAATATTTTTGAAAAAATAAAAACATAAAAATAAAAATTTTCAAGTAATATAAATTTGACTTGAATTTAATTTTTTCTTTATTGGAGAAGTGAATTAAAGTTTACTGGAGAAGTGAATTAAAGTGTAATAAAAATTTAATTCAATACTTCGCGCTGGATTCAAGGCTTGAAATTCATTTGGTTGAAATACCAATAAAGGAAAAAAATATAAAAAAAGAAATAAATGGAAAGAAATAAAATAAAAACATCAGTTTTTTAAAACAAAATATGAAGATTTATTTGTAAAATTTTTGTTTTAATGTTAAGTGATACCAATTCATGTGCGTATCGCTTTTTTGCTAACATCAACGTTAATAATACGCTTTTGCAAGGATACACAATAGATTATGAAATTTGGACAAAATGTTTTTATTGCACCCCTGCGTGAAATATAAAAAGCTCCTATACAAGATATTGTCAGTTAATAAAACATATTATTTACACCAGTAATGTCACACTAGTAATGTTAACAAACTTGAATTTATGAGTTATAACATTTTTCCAGGAAATGAAAGATATGTCTTTTAGTAAAATGATAACATTATAAATATAACTTACTCCTCTACCTCAATTCTTAAGTATATAGTGCTCCTCTTAAATCTTCACGTCAAGCTTTCCTTTCTTATTGATTTAACTGCTAGACGCACATTATAAAGTACAGAAAAAAGAGGCATATTTTTATGACGCGACAAACAATATTACGACGTGTTGGACGTGCTGCATTATAACGCATTACAAAACTTTATTTAAAAGAACAATAAAAAGGAAACAAAAATAAAAGTATACATAAACACTAAGGCAATAATAAGAAAATCGTATCGCTTTTATGAATTTTAAAGTAGAGGGAAGTCCATCGTAAGTAGGCAAGATATATTTTATTTTAAATGTAAAATTATATTTAAGTAAAGGAGATTAGGAAAATAAATTTCAAATATACACACAGAGAAACATCGAACTCGCGAAAATAATTTTTTTGCAACCAGTGTTGCCAGGACGTGAGAAAAAAAGGTGCTAAATTGAACTTTAAAAAAGCTCAAAAAATAAGGCCAGAAAAAGTTAACATTTATTTTTTGTTTTAAAGCTTATTTTTTCTCGTTCTCATTAATTTTTGAGATAAGATATTGTAATAAATTTATAAATAAAACCGTCAAAAAATTCCCATACAAATTTGCGTTATATGTATTTCATATGAAAAATGCACCAATGCTTTGAAATGATTCTTCATCATTTTTTAACCACAATTCCTTTTGGATTAAACATTTCCACATATCTATATATTTTTTGCTACTATAGATTATTTTTTTTTTTTTTTTGTATATATTTATAAATAGTTTCTATGGCTAAAGAACTATATTAAAAAATAATTATAAGAATCGATTTAGTAAGTCTGTAAAATTAGTTAAGTTCAATTTTCTTTGGATAATGAAGCACCGCAGGCGAAAATTTTGTTTAAGTATAAAAAACATAAATTTTTTATGCGAATAAATACACAAAAATGCTCGAGTGGATAATTCTGTAAAAATAAAATTAGTAATAGCAAATAAGAAATTATTTCCTTCCTTATTGAAATACTAGCATTTTAACCTTTTTAAGGTGATTTTAATATTCAAAAAGGTTAAAAAAAGACGAATATTTTGAGACTAAAATATTAATAAAAAAGCGAGATTAAGCCCTTAGTTGCAAATACAAATTTATTGCTTATAATTTCATCAATTTTATCAACTAAATAAACAAAAATTATCTTATAAAGTAATTTACTTTTTTTTTAAATAAATTGACATTCTTTATAAAAATATTAAATTTTTGCCAAAAAGAAACAAAATTGGCATTTTGTCCATATGTTATAAATTTGTCTTTAAATAACTTTTTAGAATTTTTAAAACTTGCGTAGGTTACAAACAAAATTAATTTATTATACCCAGAGAAAAATCGAACACATACACGCAGGAAAATGACATAGTTGTGATGACCATAACCTAAGACCACCATATTCTGATTGGATCATATAATCACAGTGAAAAACAAAAAAACAAATTATAATTAATAATTATTATGATTCGATTTTGTCATATTGTGTCCGATTTTGTGGTTTGGTTTTTCATGTTATGATTCTTGTTTTACATATAATTGAACAATCTTACTACATCATTATCCCATTCCATCAGATTATGATTTGCTATTATTATGTTATTATTCTAACTTATTATATTATTATACCACAACGTCATATTGTGATTCTATTTTATCATATTATTATCCCATGTTATCATATGGCTATCCAATCTTACATCATTATTTCATTTTGTCATATTATTATTCCATCTTATATAAATAAAATTACTGATAAAAAGTTATTCTTATATATTTATTATTGAAAATAATAGAGAAAAGTGTTCATTAACCAAAAAAAAAAAAATAAAAAAATTATATAATGGTAATTAACCAATATCTTGCAATGCTTAAATCGCACCGAGTAGAACCAAACCTTATCTATTTATATATATTCACATATAAACTAAATGAGAATTATAATGAAGTTGGAAAACAAACATTAAAAATAAAACATATTTAAAAACAGTTGTGAAATATTCCACTAAATTTATGAAAAGAATAAGTACTACATTTATTTTAAACATGTTATTGTCGTGGGAATAATAATACAATATGGTATGAAAAACAAAATCTGGTTTAAGAACAAGGAAATGACTGCAAATATTTTATGGTTGTAATAAAATTTTGTTTTTAGTTAAAATATTTAAAAACATATAATTTCTGCAGTCAACCATATTAAAATTTATATTGAGTGTAAACATTAAATGATAAAATATTAATAAAACTATTGTTATCATGAACATAGAGTTATTAAAATTGAAGAAAATTAACAATAAGAACATAATACTGTTGTATTGATAAGCTGTAATCATGATTTTGCTCTACGTTGATAACGATATCATTTAGTGTCAATAGTGAATCTACCCTATATGTGTTTAAATGCAACACTTTGTGTTCAAATGACTAATGAAATTTGATACCAATTGTCATCAAGTTGACACCACTTTAGTATTGAATTATTAAATTACATTATGTTTATTTAAATTAATAAACGAACGTTAGCAATAACCGATATCGTAAATTTTCAACGTTACATCAACGGTGGTGGATTTTTAGTCGAATTTTTTCTCCTAGTGTACTTTCAAGAAATTTTAGACTAGAATTTGAAGCATAGACGCACAAAAATTACTTTTTTTAAATGCGTTTTTTTTTTTATTTATACAAATTTCACCGATAAAATGACCGATTTTATAGAATTTTTATTTTTCTCATACTAACTTTTAATTACTAGTAGATACAGTCCATTATTAGCATAAACATAAAGAATAGGGAGAAAATATTTCAAATTTATACAATCTTCACTTGTGATTTTTAAAGCAGAAAACTAAGGACAAATAAAAGGGCATATCTGTGGCAGTAAGGAAAAACTACATAAGTAGTTCTTTTTATCTCTTTAGGAGAGCAGTTTATATTCTTTAATTTCCATGCATCACTATAGAAAATTTTCCATTACGATATTACAATTTATATGGCAATTATTATGCGCTTGAGTCCCGAAAGAAGGCCTTTATAAGGGAGGTTGGTCAATTATGCACCGACTGTGATAAAACCTTGCACTAGGTTTCCTAGCCATATAAAACTTATTCGCGTCAAGTATTATTGTTATGCTATCAATTATATTATACTTATGCACTTTAAAGTGAGTAAGTTTTCTACCGATTTTCATGAAACATACTGATTTACACATATATACAGATCACTAGGTTAGAATTTTAATGAAATCGTGATTAATTCAAAGCATTTATAAATATTTATTAGTACTAATGTTCTATAAAATATATGAATATAAGCCCTTATTATATTTTAAGTTATTTTCAGCCGCATAATTTGGGATGTTCTAATTCAACTTTTTAGTGACACTTTGCATACAGATGGATGCTTAATAAATCTTACCATATATCCAAAAACAGGTAAGAAAACGATTAAATTTTATGATTTTATGAAGATTTTATCGACTAGTGTAATATTTTCTTTATAGTTTATACGACCTTATGAGCGTCCATGCTTCATTTATTCAATTTCGAAAATTATTTCACAATGTACTCATATTTTCTTATTGCCAAATTTCCATCACTTACAAAAAAGTATCTGTTTGTAGTCTCTTCAATGGCAGACGCGCAAAATGTCAAGGGTCTTAAAATGATTAATGTTATTGAAAGCATTTGCTGCAACGCCAATCCAGCGGAATGAGCAGATTGCATGTATTTTTGGCAAAATATTTACACGTCTTGAATACTTAACCAGTGGAAAAAGTACAAGAAAAAAAGGATAAAACTATCTCACCAAGAATACAAATGTATTTTTCAAACCTCATACTATACCCCTGTAGCATGCCCTATTGTTTTCTTTTTATCTCTGTTTCTATAGGTGGTCTGAGTTGTTATGACGTTTTGCAGACTACATATAGAAAGTAAAAAAAAAACGAAACTGAAACCCAAAAATATTTATTTTATATTATGTATATGTATACAGGATGCAAGCATGCATGTAGAATTATAACTGCGTTCAGTCATCGCTGTGGAAATTACATGCCAATGACATTGTTTAAGCAAATATTGTTAATATCCATAGACTGTTTGTTGAAACTATCGCCTTAACTATGACTCTGACATTGGCATTGAGATTTTTGGCGTCTTTTCATTTTCTAAATGCAGATGACTTATGTTTGTTGTCAACCCAAGTTTAAGTAGTATAATTTACACAAGATTATTAGTAGACATTGGTGCTAGACATTTAGAGTGCTATAGATAGTTGAACTGACTAGTAAGAGCTAAGCATTAAAAATTATTGTTAATGTATTTTTAATATAATGTCATTGTTAATGTTGAAAAGTAATCTTGGTTTCTGCGGGGAATTTTAATGACTTATTGCAAATAGCTGTAGGGGAAAGCATTGAATATGAAAATATGTAAGAAGGAATTTAAAAATATATATAATATATTTTATTTCAAAATTAAAATATTAGTTTAATGGTTATCAGAATGCTATGAAATATTAAGTTATAAAAGGTTTTGCGGACGTATACTTAATATTTCATTAAAAATATTACTTATTCGAGTTAATAGAGTCTCACAAAATTGCACACAATGCAAGGCGGGTGCCATAATTAGTTTTCAACGAAACCAAAATGAATAAGACACCACGAATGATGATAAAGTGTGTAGCGGCACAGAAAATAGATATTCCATTCTGCTGATGTCTCATTATTGTCGACAAATTCTGCTTTGTTACTGCCAAGCAGAGACAACAAGATAATTTACAATAGCAAGTTTGTTTAATAATAATAAATTAAAAGTTTCTTATACAAAAAGTCTTATGTTTAGATTTTTTAATTTCTTTTGCCATATTTAACAGAAAATATTACGTTCTCCGAAAGGAACTTTAACTCTTTTTTGTTTAAGTCTACTATTTGTAAAGAAATATTTTACAAAATTTTTTACGCAATATGTGCTTTAACTCACACAGAGCTTTTGGCTCATCTGTATATATATATATATATATATATATGTACTTTAGAAGGACTCGTTTATTAGTTTTTAAGAATTAAATTTTTTTTTTTTTGTGGATAACTTCAGAAGTTGACTGTGTATTGGTAATTCTGGAAATAGCAAAGCGAACTACTCAATTAGGCTTACGATGTACACCAGATTATTTAAATGCATTATTTAGTGTCACATCTTAGGGATGGAAAAGTTAATACTATGGTAGAGCAAAAAAGCTGTTTATTTCTCTTATTTTGCAAGTATTCAAAATTTTTTCTTTTACAATATTTATTTAAGACCACGACTAAATCTTGCATATAATTTGCTTTAAATATTTTATAATACTGACAATTTTAAAAACAGATAGAGGGTTTTTTGTAATATTCAATTTCTATAAATAAAACAATTTATATAAATAAAAGTAATAATAAAGTAATCTAAAAAAAACCAACATAATTAAAATACGCGACTTTATTTTGGGGTCGGAGCAGAGAAAATAGTACTCCCCATACAAATAAAATAATAATTTTTATTGGAGTAAGATATTACATTTCGAATATTGGCAAACATATTTATGATATATTAAACATTTTTACTTTAAAATGAAATATACTGTGTTTGAAATATTTGTTTCTACTAATTTCTTCCTTTATATTTTTAACATATACCCCCATCATTTTTTATGATGGGTATAAAAATATATCATTAAACACATTCTCTACTATAATTGTCAACATGGTTGAAAGTTATTGATATTAGATTCGCCACAGCTGAGTATAGCACTATTACTTGTTAAATTTTAGATCCCTTGGACTCGCGAACTCTTGCACATACATATCTTTATAATTTAAAATTAAATATGCAAAAATAATAAAAAATTTATGTAGAATCGATGAGGAAATGTAACCCTTATCTAAAAAGGAACATTATACATAATCCTTGTTAAGAGTGCTAGTAGATTCGGTCTCCCTTTAAATGGGCACCACGCAAGGTCCTCCCTGATGTTGGCCTCTACCGTGGACATAAAGAAGCTTAGTTGCAGAATGATTTTACTATTTATGGCACTGAAAAATTTTCTTCCCTGTGTGGAAACTTAGTACGTTTTTTGTGTGTTAAATAATTAAACAATTCGAATCGAAACATTTTTTGGCTTTAAAATATACGTAAAAACAAATGAATTTGAAAACAACTAATTTTTGAAAAAAAAAATGGATTGCGAACATAGCATTGGATTAACACATAATAAATAAATTGAATCTAGATAAGAAGTTTCTTTTATCCCTTCATATATAGTTATCTTTTGCAATGAAATAGCCAAACAATGAAATTTATTTATATATATTTTGAATAATTTCGATGAACAATTACTTATATTATTACGTCGAGTCTATACTACGGAAAATTTTACCAAGACAAATGTCATATTTTTATCACCTTAAAATTATACTAGTGGAGACTGTATTTGTCAGTATTTTTTTAGCGTTAAAAAAATTGTCAGAGTTCGAGCACTGACAACTTTATTTTTACATTACTTAAGTAATGATTTTTTGGAACTTCTTACATGGTTTATTATGGTAAAAGTCTTATACTTTAATTGATAGAAATAAAAAATTATCTCCAATTCAGGGAAAATTTGACGTTTGTCTCGATAAAAATTCTCTAGTATAGACTCGACGTTGTGCCAGCTGTGGTGTATTTATTTTGATATTAAATACATAGGTGGTTGGGGTATTACGCATATATGTTGATGTTTTTAACGCATAGAAAAAGGTATCCAAAATCCGCCTTAATGATACCAATCGACTTAGAATCACTTTTTAAATCGATTTAACGATGTCCGTCCGTCTGGCTGGCTGGACGGTTGGCTGGCTATCCATGTAAAACTTGTACATAAAGAATGAGTTGTAATTTTAAAGATAATTCAATGAGATTTGGCACGTAGGACTTCCATGATACAATAACGATACCTACTGAGATTGGTTATGATCGATCGATTATTCCACCTATACAAATGTCTCTCTTTAATATAGTTTAAATACTAAAAAATTACTTAAAATAAGAATATTTCAATAAAATTCTGTGCAAGTATCAATCTTTATATCAAATTCTATGAAGATCGGTCCATAATTGACGATAGCTCCTATACAAACGTCTCATCCGAAAATCTCTTTAACGTGCATAAATCCCATACGACTGTTAGTATTAAGTTAATATACGACAGAAATAAGTTCTATCTAAGTAGAAACAACATTGCTAAATTTTATGAGAATCGGTGCATAA
This sequence comes from Protocalliphora azurea, assembly GCA_932274085.1. NCBI lineage: Eukaryota > Metazoa > Arthropoda > Insecta > Diptera > Calliphoridae > Protocalliphora > Protocalliphora azurea. Next base: position 114,317,574 of record OW026520.1, read on the forward strand.
TTTACTATAGTTCCCATATAAACCCACTTCCAGAAATCGTCCTAGAGTACATAAAATCATCTAGATGTTAGTATTAACGTATTATTCTGTATTTGTACATTTAGTAAAGTTATCCACAGGTGTAATAGAAGTCCCTTCCCGAATTTTTATATTCGTATACAATGGTGTAGGATATCATATAGTCGATCTTCAAATGTAAAAAAAAAATAAAATCGATGACACTAAGCCCCTACATAACTTAAAATACTGGCGAGCAATATAAATATATATTAAAGATCATTTAGAGCAATTTTCTACTGCGGATATTACTAAAAGGCTTTTAGAAGTTTAAATTTCGAGTGACACTAAGCCCCAACATAACTCAACATACTGGCGAGCAATATAAATATGTACTAAAGAGCACTTACAGCAATTTTATATTGCGGAAATTATTAAAAGGCTTTTAGAAGTTTAAATTTCGAGTACTCTCCCTAAAATCATGGAGAACATAATTTATTGTCAAAATGTTTCAAGAATCCTTTTAAAAATACCATATTTTATAGCTCTAAAGACTACTGGCTGTATCATAAAATCGTTGCCATTGGGAAGATGCCCTTATCTATTCGCTTCTTTTTGCTTTAATGAAATGAAGGCGAACCACCTCTGAATACATTTAGTCTTGTTCAGTTCGAGTATAGGAAATATTTTGCAATATATTAGTTATCAAAAGAAATTTTATTTCAACATGTGTATGTGCATATATGTAAGATAAAATTAAAATAAATTTCACATTTTTAGTAATACTTTTCTAAATTTAGGTTTTCTGTTTGCTAAGTATGGCAACGGCTTTCTAATTTTTTTACAAAAATTATATTACAAAAAAATCGCTTATACTTCAAAAAATTTTTTTCTGAGAGATAACGGTTTTACCTTGTTTTTTGTATCATGCATGTAAGTATGCATTATTGTATGTATGAATGTATGTATATGTGTATTTATGTATGTATGTATGCATTTATGTATGTATATATGTATGTATGTATGTATGTATATATGTATGTATGTATGTATATATGTATGTATGTATGTATATATGTATGTATGCATGTATATATGTATGTATGTATGTATGTATTTTATGGGAAAAAAGAGAATATGCTTAGAGAAATAAAGTTTAAAATATTGTTTTATTCAGTCATCTATTTGATTGATTCAAATAAAATATTAATTTTCTTTTCAGTTAACCTTTTGATTATTTCAATTAATAGATTTTTCAAAATTTTTATTTGTTTAAATTACTTTTTTTATTAAGGTTTTTTAAGTATTTCATTAAAAAATCTTTTTTCAGTTTTTAAAATATTTATTATATGAATTACTAAATAATATCATTTCCGTGAGAGGTGCAAATTTCAAAAATTTTTTAATTGAATAAATCATTTGGTAATTAAATTCATTTTTTTTTTTTTTTTTTTTTTTTTTTTTATACAAAAGCTGACAACCAATTCAATAAATTTTTTATTACAGCGCACTTTTAATAAAACTTGGTAAAAGCTCAATATCGAAAAAAAATTTTTCCAAAATATTTAATATTCCTGGAATGTTGAGACTTCTTTCTCTATAACTCCATAATTACTTTTTTAGGTTATGCTTTGCTGGCCTGGGATTAATCTAAGTCGTGATTACTTACAAAGTTTCAATAATTAGCGGCCGTATGCATGTAAAGCGCTAACCTTTTCTGAGTCCAAACGCATTTATATGTTTTGGCTCTTTACCACACAGAAGGATACACATGCTTTTCTAACCCTATATCTAATAATATGAAAATATTTTACTATTTTTTGTGAATGACATTAGCATTTATATGGCTTTAACGTTATTGCGGTGGTCAACTAAAGACCGATTATCATTAAATTTGTAAATAGGCCTTCGACTGTATTTCGTTAAAATTAAAGTGATTTTCAAAAGTATGGGAGCTATAGTAAATTATGGGCACTTATTTGTCCTAATAAAAATCTAATTTTTGCTAAGTTTTATTTAGGGCATTTAAGTGTTTAAAATCAAATTTCGAAGACGGAAGGATGTATATCTCGTTATCTCGAATAAGAAAGCAATGTTAAGTTGAACGTTATACTTTGAGATACCTTTTTGGCTTTAAAATGCTTGTATTTCTTTAATAATGAAGATATAGTCGTGACTAAGGTGCTTTTAAAGCTTACAAACAGCAGAAACCCTAATTTTGTTAACTTGGCCTATATAACATGCACGTGAATAAATACGCAGAGTACCCCGATACCCCCATATAATTTCTATGTCTTTTGCACTACAAATAACTTTTCTTTGCAGTATTTATTATTTTCATTATCTTTTAATTCATTTAAAGTTAAAATTATTTTTTTTTTTACTAGTAAATAAGCCTGTCAGATAAAAGTGTCATTGTATATAATTTGGCTGCGAAAGGACTTCAAGTTTCATAAGAAATCTAATTTTGAACTTTCTAGGTTATTGAACAGCTTCAGAAATAGAAATAAATTACAACTTACAAATAATAATCTTTATAACTACTTTGCGCCAGACTTTATGATTATAACAATGATGATACACATGTTAACGTCCTTTAATATTGGCTGTGATTTGTATTAATAATTTTAATTTTTTTTTTTATGTCATGGAAAGAGTAGATAAATATTTCTACTTTAAAAAATTATGCAAGAGCTCAAGCTGTTGATATCATTTCCGCTATTCGCACCTAAACTTTCGATATTGTGGCTCCAAATTTGACAGGGAGCTGTGCCATCACTGGTAACATTCAAAATTGTAAGAAAATTACTATAACTTGACGGTCGGGTTTTGGCCGATTTCCGAGAAGATCTTGTATGGAACCTGTGCTTTGAGAATTTTAAGAACGTTATAGTTGGACTTGACCGATTTCTTGAGGGTTTTTTATATAGATCCTCTGCTTTATTGTGGATCAAGTCTAGTTGTAAAGTTCAAAATTACAATGTACACTTTTTGGAATTTTACGTATACAAAATACATAGTGTCTATCAATACTAATTTACGCATTGTGTAACGATTTTCGGAAGTGGGCCTTATATGGGAGCTATTGATTTTTGAGGAGCGAACCTCACACATATTTTATACTGTACTTTTCTACGTGTATAAAAATTATTCTATAAAAATAAGTGGGGCTTATAAGCGTCGAAACCCTATTCAAGGAAAAAATTTGTATGGGGATAGATTTTAATAAGTAACCATTATCAAGTAGTTTTAGCAGAGTTTGCTACTATATCATAAAAGCCAAATTTCATCCAATTTTTTTTTTTTAAATTTAGACTTGTAGTATCATTAAAATTAAACATGGACGGACAGATGGGTATTAACTAACTTTACTTTTTTTTTTTTGGCTATATACCGTATAGTTATTTATGCGTTATAAACATCAGTATAAACACATATTACCCTAACCTCCTATGGTGTAGGAATTTATACAAAGACCCATTCATACAATATAAAATATTTTGTTTTTTTAAATTTGAAATTAAAATTTGCATTAAAAGACTTTCTCTTATCAACGATACTAAACACTCAGGCTAAAACTTGTTAGTGTAGATAATGCCAAGTTTTGTTCAGGATTACCCGAAAAAAAAACTTTTTCGAAAAATAAGTAAGTATATATTTCTGAATAATTGTGTTTATCACAAAAAAATAAAACTTTAAAATTCCGGCAATAAAAAACTTTTACCATCAATCTTTAATAGAAACAAGTACAGAAAAATCTTTTGATTAAATTAAACAATAATTTAAAATTCTAATATAAACATTACAAAGAAAAACAACAAAAAAGTTTTTAAATAGACAACTTTTTATACAATCAGTATTTTTACACAATAAAAAAAAGAAAAAAACAAAACTTGACACTTTTAACTGCTTCAAGTCTCTAAAGTCAAATTAAAAAAAAATGCTGATTTCTTTTCTCATATGCAGCAAAAAATGGTTTTATTTTGTCTACTTCCACAAAAAAAAAAATCAAACGGAAAAACAAAGTTTCGTTACAAAGTGAATTGAAACAAACAAATTAAAATTATGCAAATTAACTGACAAAAAAGAACAAACCATAGAAAAAGGGAAATAACAACAAAACCATACAAAAATGGTATAACTGGAAAAAAAATTATTTTTTTGGTTTGGTTAAAAAAAAGAAAGACACGTACCATTTTACCACTTTAACTCAGTTAGTAAAACTCACAAAATTATTGCAAATGAGTTAACGTCCTACTCTAACTGGCTAACAATATATCTGTCTGTCTACCTGCCTTTAAAAATATTAGACTATAGACATGTCCTTGAAAAGGAAGTTGAAAACGAAGGAGTCATTTTCATTTCTTCTACTTTACATATAAAATAACTTCACATAAGCTCTCACTCCCTGGTGAAAACAATCTTTGAAAAAAGTCATACAAACTATTTGATACCAAAAAGAAAATTTGAATTTCTAACGGAAAATATGGCAAAAGTTTTCTTTATATGAAAAGTTATGGCATATGAAATAGACAAAATAAACATTTGGCTAAAATGTTTGTTAAATTTTCGAAACATTTACTTAAATGTAACCAAACGAGTTGTTTGTATAAACGATTTAATCGAATTCCAATGCAAATTTTCTTTTAAAGGAGAATTTTATTTCCGTTGATTTTTTTATCTTTTTATTTTTCTTATGCAGACATAGACATAAACTGTTTGTGTGTGTTGGTGTAATATTAAGTAAATATATTTTGAAAAATAACGACGCTATTTTAACTGTTTTTCAAAAGCAGTAATAGAAAAAATGAGAGAAAGAGAAGTTATACAAGACAATAACATGAAGTTAGCTGCTTTGACTGTCTTCTTTTTTGTCTTAATATAATAAGCTGTGTATGTATGAAAGTATTTATGTATTTGTTTATTTGTGTCTATGTTTGTTTTAACGGAAATCAGCATAAGTCTCGCGGTAATAAAAATACTTATTTTGTTAGACGTTGTTCTTTTTTTTTTTTTTTGTTTTATTTAATTTCTTGTTGTCATTGTGTAAATATAAGGAAATATTATAAGAAGGTCTTGAATATTTACATGTTCGTGAACATGAATATTTTCTACTTTTTACAGAATATTATAGCATTTATAAATATTCCTTTTTTTTTACGTATAGTTATTAAGGGAATATTGCAGAGGTTTAAAGAAATGTAAAGATGAGAAGGATTAAAAATATATGAAATTTTAATCTATTAACAATTCTAAAAAAACATTTTTACTTCCGACATAGTTAAACTTTTGAAGATTATTTAGTTGTAGCTTATTTAAGGCTGCAAATAAACCTATGATTGAGGCTAATATCAGGTTTCATAAAGACGTAATATTAAGATTAATTGATTGAAGCTAAAAAGAAATTATACAAAGACCCACGATTGAAGGTAATTTCGAATTATATGAAACACTGTAATTGCGACCGATATGGAATTGCAGGAACAGCTGAACTAAGACTGAAGCTAATACACATTTCTACGAAGACCCACGATAGCAGCTAATTAGTGATAATACAAACAACTACAATTTAGCTAATTTGAAACTGGATAAAGATCTATTAAAACCTATGATTTAAGCTAATTTTAGACCTCAAAAAGCCTGGTAATTGAAAGTAATTTGGTGCTACATAAACACTATAATTGTGGCTTATTTTAAACTATAGAGTAATTTCGTTTTAAATTAAGCAAATTTTACCCCTCTCTGAAATTTTCTCTGTAGTAAGAATACTGATAATGTTTGCTACCAAAAAAATATAAATAAAGTTAAAGATAAAGTTTTCTAAATATACGTCTCTAAAGAATATTATTAGAAAAAATATTCAAAAAATATAAAATGAAAATATACTTTTAATTTATATAATATGACGTCTTAAAAACATATCTTTAATATAACAAAAGTTATGGTCATTTATAAATATATTAATCACTTTCAAAGCTATAGAGTTGACATAGTTTTCAAAATAACACTGAACAAGATTCATTTTACATGCACGTATATTCTTATCTACACATATACCAAATTTTATTCAAAAAAACTTTGAACTTAACAAATAAAACAAAAAGTTAGCATTATTTTTTCATATTTTTTTAAGTTATTGTAAAAAATTTATAAATAAACTGTCAGCAAAATATCACAATAAATAATCACCCAAAAAATTTCAATAAAAACTTCATTTATATTTCATATGAAAAATTATTCAATATTTTGAATAGTTTTTCATAATTCCATTTTGATCAAGATGTTTATGTGATTTTTCACACTTATAACATTTCTTTTCAAATTATATTCATAATTAGTTTTTATGGTTAATGAAGTATGTTAGAAAATAATTATAATTATCGATATATTAAGTCCATAAAATTAGTTATTATTTTCGAGAATTTTGGAGAATGAAGTGCTGTGCGAATTTTTTTTCAAATGTACATAATCTACATCTTTTGTGTGAATAAATGTACAAATATTATGATTCTGTAAAAATAAAATTAGTATTAATAAATAAGAAATTATTTTCTCCGTTGCTAAAATACTAACATTTTAGCTTTTGTAAGACAATTTTAACGCCAAAGCGAAAATTTTGAGACTAAATGCAAAATAAAAGACGATCATCGACAAGATTGCCATCATTTGTGAACAAAATTTGTTATAAAAATGAAAATAAAACTAAACAAAGAGAGAAAATTTAAATTCTTTATGAAATTAAATTAAACAAATAAAATATAAAAATAGTTATATATTAAAAAAATATAATTATAGCAAATAATAAAAAACAGATTGTTAATATATATTTTACACAAAACTTTGGTAATCATCTTGACGTCCTGCTGCCGTTATTATTATGTTTATTTTTTTAGTGTAGAAACACAACACTACCGGCAACGGGATGGTTTGCATTTAAATGAGAGAAAATAAAATAATAATAACGCATTACACTTTTATTTGCAAATAAGGACTTTGTATAAAGGTTATATATGAAAAAATATATTACAAGAAAGAAAAGAAAATTATAAAAAGGGAGAAAATGCAAATGATTGAAAAAATATATATTAAATAAATGATATATAATAATATTTCATATATTAAAAATTAAACAAATAATAAAAATTAAGATTGATAATTTATATTTTAAAGAAAACTTTGGCAATCAGTTTATAGTCCCGCTGCTGTTCTTATTATATTTATTTTCTCTCAATTAAAAGCAAAACGTTCCGTTGCCGGCGGTGTTGTATCTCTATACATATTTGAGATTAAAAACACCAGAGAAAGAAGCTAAATATATATATATATATATATATATATATATATATATCTGCATTTTGATAACCTAAGTACAGGAAAACTAATAAAACAAATTAAAAATTCTTTTAGGCAGGTGACTTTCAATCACGGGCCTAGTATATTATGCCCAAAATAAAGTTTCGAATTTTTGTGGTGAGTGCAACAAAACATTCGTAATTTTTAACTTATTATGAAAAAAAAAAATCCATTTTTTCTGCATAAATTCAGCACCATAGTGCGTGAAATATTAAAAAGTTGTTTTGTAGTAATTTTGATAAAAAAAAAAAAAAAACATTATTCGCAAAAATGCAATAAAAAGAACAGAGGATCAAAATCCCATGGGAAAATTTAAAAAATTGTTTTTCCATAACAAACTCAAAGTGACGAATTTTTAAAACCCGTTTCAGGAAAAAAAATCGACAAATATTTTGTCTAATTTTATGAGACCCATGGTACTTCAATCGTTGGTAAGGAACGAAGACCAAATTAAATTTTTTTTAATAATTTTCTTGTATTCGGTTCGTTTGAGTTGTCTTTCTACATCGCAATTTCAAAAAAAAAAAAAAAAAAACATCAGTTCACTATACTAGACATACATACTACTGAAGATATCTTCTTATTATATAAAAGCGATTCAGCTTATTTGAGACTAATTAAATCTTATTTAAGAATGTATTATCACCTCCAATTAAGACAATAAATTTAATTCTATATAAACACATACAATTATATCAAATAAGTAACTGCCCAGCAAAAACTTTGCTTTCCTGGTAAGCTAGCAGGTATAATTGGAAACAAAAATAAACTACTTATTTTTTTCCTGAATAACTAGTTATTTTTTTTCGACTTGTCCACAAATTCAAGTAGTTATTTATTGACTCTAGGGGTACTCAAAAATATGTACCTAAACGAAAACAAAAATAAAAAAAAAAACAAAAAAATTTTGCCGTCAGTGGACTCGAACTTGGACACACACTAACCATTCGTTTTTACTGACTAACGTCTTATTCAGTATACCATCTCGCACATAGCATTCTAAGCGACAAAAACTCTATTTAGTTTAAAATATCTTTTTAGACATTTTGTTATAAAAAACTAACAGCTTCAGAATGGGGTTGAACCAACAACCTTCTGGTTGTTAATCCGGCGCTCTAGCCAACTCATCCACGTGATTGCAATATTACTGCGCTATTATACTATTGAGTACTTATTAATGTAATACAGAGTAGGCAAATAATAATGACACCTCATTACCAAGAAACTGATTTAATAAGTAGTTGTTATTACCGAAAACCAAAAAGTTTTTTCTGGGTGCTTTCTGTTTTCTTCGATTGAATTCATTCCTTTATTCAAAAACAATAAAATCCTATTTTATAGCTGTTGTTATGTATGTTCGTGCTAAACATAATTTCATTTTATTCATGTCATTTATAAAAAAAAAAAAAAAAAAAACTAAGGCAAAATGAAATAAAGTGAATTGCTTACCTTTATATCACATTTAATTCCTACAACATAAAAACTCATCAGTTGCTTCAAATATGAAAAAAGGGGGACAGTAAAAATTCAACTCGAAATTAAAACGTTCATATTTGTTGAAATAAAAATCAAGAAAAATGCTGACACTGTTATTTTAGGATAGACAATATACGACAGACGGAACGACAGATAGACAGTTTTTATGTTAAAGAATAAAGTAAGAAAATAAAAATATAAATAAAGAAAAATACTTGCATTTCAGAAAAAAGGAACTTATACAAATTTAATGAGTAAAGTATTTGATTACCTTTATTATAACAGTTCAAAAATGTTAAAACCTTGAAAATTAAAAACAAAGATTAAATGAACTAAACTTTAAGGGTTGCATTAAAACATTGAAGCAAAGCAAGGGAGTTAAAGAATTAATAAAAAATAAATTTGTTTAGACTAGACAAAATTTTATGAAGTGTAAAAATGTAAAAAATAGAAAAAATATAAAACGGAATTAAGTATTTTATGCAAAAGGCTTTAAGTTTTTTAGTGATTTAACTTTAAAAATTACTTTAGAAGCCTAACAGAATTTAAATCTGAAATTGAATAAGTAATTTTCGTTAAATACAAAGAGACTAATGCAATGATGTATTAGACTCTTACTTTATATCTTCATAAAATTATATACATTAGACTATTGTTTAAAAAGTTTTAAAAACATATTTATTTTAGTAGTCACCATCAAAAAATTATGGATTTGTTATTCCGTCGAAATGATAAGATCCCATAAATTATACATATTCTAGATCCTTGTGAAAATCTAAAACGTTCTAATGATGTCCGTCCGTTTGTCTGTTGGAAGCAGGATAGGGCTCCGGCCGGACAAAATTTGATTCATAATCTTTTTGAGAGAAAATTTGATATTCTAGCTTTAGTTCTGTGCATATATCGATATTTTCATGTGTCTAAAAATATTTTGGGAAATTTTGCACCGTGTTATGTGTTCTAATTTTCTAACGAAAAGTTAAAAACTTTGTACAATGTTGTTTGAAAACTATATTTTTAGAGGTATTTTAAAAATGGTCTAACTTAGGAAAGTAAAATAATTGAACCGAAATATTTTCGTGATAACCTTAACTATAGAGGGTACATTTACATTTTTTGATCCTATACAAACCGATGCACTTTAATTTTTGAAATTTTATTTTAATAATTTTTCCCTCCATTAATATTTTAGATATGACCTAAAAGATAGTGTGAATAAAGTGCAGTGAACAAAACCAAAATAAAACAAGTAGGAAAGATATAGTCGATCAAGACCCACCATATGATTCCCCACACCATTGTGTATGTCCATCAAAATTCGGGTAGGGTCTTATATTAGACATGACTAAGTGTGAAATAAAATATGTGAATACAGAATATTACGTTAATACTAACATTTGTATGAATTTATGCACTTAAGGGTGATTCCCGAAAGTTGGCTTATATGGGAGTTATGGTAAATTATGGATCGATCCTCATAAAATTTGTCACTATGATTTCTACTTATATAAAATTTATTTGTGTCGAATATAAACTTAATAATATTAAATTTAATAATAATATTAAAATTAATAAACTCTTTCTTTATATCTCTATCAAATTATATAAATTAGACTATTGTTTAAACAAGTTTTAAAAAATATATATTTTAGTAGTCACCATCACAAAATTATGGGGATTTGTTATTCCGTCGAAATGATCATCTAAGATCCCATAAATTATACATATTCTGGGTCCTTGTGAAAATCTAAGACGTTCTAACGATGTTCGTCTGTCTGTTGAAAGCAGGATAGGGCTCCGGCCGGACATTATAGGGGGACAGAATATTATATGGCGACTAGCATGTATATGTGATTTATGCATGCTAAAGTGATTTTATATAGGAGCTATGGTCAATTATGGATCGATCTTCATGAAATTTGGCGTTTGATACTAATACACCAATTCCTTGTACCGAATTTCATTGAAATATTACATTTATGATCGTCAAACCCTTATTCCGGTAGGACATTAGTATGGGGGTTAAGTAAAATAATGGACCGTTCATAACCAATTAACGAAAGTCCTACGCGCCAAATTTCATTGAATTATTTTCAAAATTGTGACCTGTGCTTTGTGCACAATATTTATATGGACAGCGAGCTAGACGGACGGACGGATAACGTTAGATAAACTGAAAAGATGATTCTGTGCCGACTGGTATACTTTAAGGTAGGTGCTTGATGTTTCCTTCTGTGCGTTATAAACATCAGTATAAACACATAATACCCCAACCACGTATGATGGTGTGGGGTATAAAAATATATCAATGATGAACTATGTAGAACTTACGAAAAATAACAGTTTTCGAACGTTATTAGTAAAATCCTGAATCAGTAAAATAAATAAAGGAATTCCGGTTCTCGGTTGATTATGAATATGAATGAATATGAAATTACAATTTTTTTCTCTCTCTATTACCGTTCCTACGCTTAAGATAAAAACTTAACTAATTTTGTGTATAATAATTTTACATTTTATTTGTGAATATTAGTGGATGTATTCAGGGGATGTGATAATATTGACACAATTTTGTTCTTGTGTCGGACTTACTGACAGACGTAATTATATTATGAAAATAAGGTTCGTAATGAGGCAAGAAAAATATATGTGATTTACTGCACTAAAACAAAATAATCATTTACTTGCCAAATTTAAATTAACACATCAATAAAATAATTTCATTTTATTAATTTTTTAGTTCATAATATTTATAACTAATTTCCTAAATATACAATTTTCTTTTATAGTTATTTCAAATGAGATATAATCAAAATTATTTACGTACATATGTTTTTAATATGTAAAAAAAAGCATAAATTTTCCTGGGAAGTTTCTTTTTATTTAATGATCTTTAGCATGATCTTTAACATTGAAGATAGAGCAATTATATTTTAGTTCCATTATGGAAATTATATATTTAATGCAATTATTATTCACAATTTCAGACATTTTTCTTTACAGATTTTTTCGGAAAATTAATATATGACTGCATTTATCTGTAATATTTGTCTATATAACTATTTTTATTTAGCTTTCACAATTAAATGCAATAAAACTGAAATAACTATTTTGCAAAATTATCGTTATGTACAATTTTATTATATTTAGGAAAATATTTTTATTTTTTATCAAAAAGGTTTGGGAATAAATTAGAAAATTCAATTCATGTATGTAGTTCATGTTAAAATACATTCCAAAAATGTTTGAATATTTTCTATGTAAAAGAGCTTTTTCCTAATATCTCAAAAAGCAATTTATTTATTATTAAGAAATCTTGTGAGCGACTGAATGATATACTAGATATCAAAGAGCATATCGTTTATGAGTTATTATAAAACCAAATGATGATATTACAATGGCCATTGTAATGTCTTTTTGAGAAAAACATTCCCCTAAATTAAAAAAAAAAAATAATTAAAGCAGTTTTAGCTTTTGTAGTATTCACAGAACATAATAACATTAGTTAAAAGAAATTAATAGACCTTTTGTAAAATATCAACAAAATTTTAATTAAATGAATTAAATTTATAACTAGAACTTTGTCAGAAATAAATTAATATAGTGGATGACATATTTAAAATATAAAATAAAGTAATTAATAGGCATGCAATTTGCAATTAGTTTAATAATACAGGTTTACTTATTAGTTTGTTTTCCAAATACATAAGTATGTAAAATTTTTTCAACTTTGGTAATCTTCTGAAGCACCAATTTTGGCAAGAGCTTTTAAACCTAAAGATGTACGTTGAGAACTTTTTATTACATAAGAATAATTAAAATACTATCAATACTTGTTACGATAGCACAAATATTATCTGAGGCAAAATCAGCTAGAACTGTTAAAATTTATGAAGACCTTTTTTTATTAGAGGTCATATTTTTTATTTTCTATTTTCATAAGCTTTCTTCAGATAAATTTTAAAATAAAATCAAACAATATCCTTAATTGAAAAATTGTAGGTAATAATTTTTTCTATGTTAGTATTGATTTAGCTCTTTTTAAACAATATTATGGTAAACATTCTCAGTATTATTGTTGAAAAACTAAGTTTTATTAAAAATATTAAAAAATTAAAGGCTTTTGGTTAAAAAAAATTCAAAAATTTAAAATTTTGCCCAGTAAAATCTGCCAAGAAGCAGCTTTTTTCGGAAATTGGACGACTTCTCAAATAATGCTTATTAATGATACTAAAGTAAGTTCATACGTTTCATAGTAAGCTCAAAATTATAAGTCTTTATTTATTTTTTGAAAATTTTCAGAATTTCTTAAATTTTGATACCGAATATGGTTATTATATGGAAAGAATTCTCAGCCGATTCATCGATAGTCCCATGACGAAGTTAGATCGAGATTTACCATAATGGGGTCATATTTGACTAGGGATTAAACATTTAGATTCATTTCTCCGTCTACCTTGTGCAATCCCCGATAAGTTCCGCAGGCCGAAAGTGGAACTCCAATCAGTTGGTCACCTCGAAAAAATGATCCATCTCTGGCTAGTGCATCCGCTATAGAATTATCCGGGGTGCTTGAATTACCCCTAACCTAAACTAACTTCAGGTTTTGAATGTCTCGCCATCTTACTCAGAGATGTCCGTCATTCATGTACCAATCTGGATGTCAAAAAGATACCCGAGAGCGACTTAATTGCGGTTTGACTATCTGTACAGATTTGGATATCCGCTCCGAATACATTAACCAGTTCACCGCCCTCTTTATGGCCGAGATCTTTACTTGAAGAATGCTGCAGTAAAGAAATGTTTTTCCTATACACGAGACTATAGACACCCCCAACACCTTCAACAGATTTGGACAGTTGAGATTGATACTGAGAGGTCTCTGCCAAGACTATGTAATAATCAATTTTGCTAGAAATACTGTTAAGGAATCCCAAAATGTTCGCATGGCCAAATTCACTATCATTCCAATGCATAAGATCCACCGGTAACCAGTTCATTAGAACAAATAAGGCTTTCGATGGAGTTGTGCGAAGCGCTGCTATTATTAATAGCGCTTTTCTTAAACATTTTTTCCATTATGACTATATTTTTTTATATTTATTATTTGGTTGTTAAGAAATTTTCATTTTGGATATATATGTAATGGTTGAATGGTATTTAATTTTACAAAACGTTGAATAATAATCGGATTAAGAATAGTTATATGTGTTTTATTTCAATATTTTTGTGCCATTTTTGTCTTGGACAAGAATATAAAAAAATTCAATGAACTATTTTTGAAAGTGTATAAATTTAATTTTTCGTTTTTCCGGGAATATAAGTAAATTTTTCCCGAGCACGCTAGTGGATACTTTCCCGAAAATTTCCTTTTTCCAAACCCTTATTCCTACACTACAGATTACCTCTATTTTTAAAAATTATATCTATTTTTTAAATAAACACTTAATCTATTGCCACAAACTCCAGCCATTATAAAACTCCAAAAACTAATAACAATTACAATAAATACAAGAACCAGTGAAACTAATTTTATAGCAATAATTATGCAATGGATGAGAAAATAAATAAAATGGAAGAAAAGAAAAAAAGAAAAAAACCCAAACCAAATCAATTGCACTAATTATCAAATACCATCATAAATATTTTAATAGAGCACAGAATAGTTGCGCAACTTTGCAAATAAAAATCTTATTACAGTTTAATAAGTTTTTATGTATTTCGTCCACTAGTATTTTTTCCAACAAAACAAGTGAAGAAAAAACAGAAAAAAAAAGAAAAATATAAACCCACCCTTTATAATAACGACCAAGACTACATGTAAACCAGCATGGAACAGGCGGTAGCTAAATAAGTGTCACCCAAAACTTTAATGATGCTTGAATAAAAAAAAAGAATTTTTCTAAGGGAACTAACAAAAGTTTTCTCCTACTTTCTTGTTTATTTGTTCGCATTTGACCATAAGGTAAAAAGGTATAAAATGTAGTAAAATGGAAAACTATTAAGACGAGAAACAGAAAAGAAAACCAATAACAATAAAATTTGTTAGACGCAGACGACGAGCAAATGAACAACTTAAGAAAATGAATGCAATTTTAATCATTATTGAACAATTCAATATTGTTTTTTTTTTTTTAATTCAATTGTTGATTGAAGAGTTAAAGTTTTAAGAATCAGAAAAATAGAAGTAAAGTTTTTTATTAAAGAAAGAGAAAAATAATTTTAAGGACAAAAAGTGAAGTGTATTTCACTAAATGACGTCTTGTTTAAAATGCGAAGTTATAATAGTGGGAAAACTATTTCAGAGAAATTTGTAAAAGAATTGTATGAAAAAAATTAAGAATTTGTGTAAAAAGTTGACATTTATGGAAAATAAAATATTAATTGGAATTTGTAAATAACACTGGCCGACAAAAAATTCTTCCTTAAAGACAAGTAGTTGGAATATGTGGATTTTGATGTGCTAAATACGAATCTGCTTTCAGTTCAGGATTTTTTTTATGGGCGCTTTTAATATTTCGCCCATAATAGGACCATTACACGAGTATATTTTACCATAACTCAAAAATGGTCTGTACGATTTATACAAATGATACACCAAAAGAAGTAGAAGTAGACTAAAAATGTCTTCAAACCTCTTTGACATTTTCGGAGTTATGTAGAAAATTGTATTCGAAAAAAAAAAAATTTCTTGCAAAATTGACGATTTTTTTTTTTTTCTTAAAAGTTCTTTTAAAAAGTGAAAACGGCAAAAATGTTTCTTTTTTATCTTTAACATAAAGCTGGTGGTGTTGCAGAAAAAATGGAAATAAAACAATAATAAAATAAAAAAATAGGCCATGTATCAACAAAACTGACATAGTTAAGTGAAAGTACCCATACATACCTACAATTAAGTAGATACACTGAAATTTTTTTCTTCAAACAAGAGTAGGTGTTCTAGATGGAATTTGATGAGCTAAACTCGAATCTGCTTTCAGATTTTTTCTAACAGGTCTTGATTTTTTCATGGTGATGTCTAATATTTCCCTCTTAATAGGGCGGTTAGATGTGTATATTTTACTATAACTCGTGAACGGATTGTCTGATTTAGACAATTGAAACATCAAAATATGCATACAAAAAATCATACGAATTTTTTTTATGAAAAATTGGATTCGCATTTTTCGCACAATTTTAATAAATAGCGATTTTTAGTATAATGTTAATTTTTTAAATTTTACTAGGAAACTTTAAAATATGCCTCAGTAATACTATAAAATATCATAAATTTTATTTAAATAACTAAGTAGGTTTTAATATTACGCGTAATTTTTATCAGAATTATGCATAAACTTCTAGTTTGTACAAATTTTTATATGTTCAATTTAAAAAATGATTAACGTGAACTGATTCTACATGCATTCGAGTCATTTTATGTACACACAGATAGATATTAATATGCCATAGGAACTTTTTTTAAGACCTAAAATCAAAAATGTTCGATAACGGCTCTTCGAGTAATGCCGAAAATAATGTTAAAATGACTTAAATATAATTTTAATCGGCATCTATGGGAGTTTTATTTGTCTAAATTGGACAAAACGTTCTCCAGTTATACAAATGTGGCTGCATAAATAGGGGATCATATTAGTCATGGACATAAAAAATATGAATACGTGACAGAAAAAAGGTGGAAGCAAATTCTTATTTAGCATGTAAAATTCCATTTAATCCATCTGCTTTTGCTTAAAGGAGAAAAATGTTTTTTATTTTTTGCCCCTAATTTTAGGTGCACATGGGTACTTTCACTCAATTGTGAATAAAATAAAGAGCTATGCATCAATTTTAATAATATACGACTTATTTTATTCATGATATTACCAGCTTTATGAAAACCTGTATATTTTTTCTGATTTTATTTCTTAAAAAAAAAATAGGAAAAAAATTCTTTAATTTTGCATGAAAACTTGTTTTTTCGACACTAATTTCTGAATAACTCCTAAACTGTTGGGCGGATAAAAAAAATAATATTTAAGTGACATAGTTTTCGTTTGCACCTTTTTCAATTGCCTAAATCGGAAAACGCGTTCTCGAGTTATGGTAAAATATACTCGTGTATTCGCCTTATTAAAGAGGAGATATTAGACATGTCCATAAAAAATCACAACCTGATGGAAAGCAGACTCATGTTTAGCAGGTCAAATTTCATCTGTTCCACATTTTGTTTACTTATTTTTATTTTTTATTTATTTGTTATTCGCTTTTTTTTTTTTTTTTTTTTTTTTTTTTGAACGACAATTTTTTTTGCCGACCAGTGTAATTAGCAAATAATATAATTGAAAAAATATTCATCAAAAGAAAATAAATATATAGTAACATCAGTGTTGATATTCCTATTCTAGATGTTACATTTTCAAAAGTGTAAAGATATGGCAAATCTAAAAAATGAACAATTTTATATCTAAAAAATTTTTGTTCATGTTAAATCAACTTTTCGAACGTAATATATTTCAATTATGTTTCTTCTTAAATACTGAGCGCATTTTAATGCTGGAATTTCCTAACGAAAATATTTTAAATAAATATTTTTTTCGTTATCAATCTTTCTTATAAGTTTAATATAAAAATTTTATTTAAGGGTGTCTGGTAAATTTTCGATTTTCTTTTTCTTTATGCTTTTTTTGTAAATGTCACTCTCAATGTCTCAAAAACCTTGAGACGTGACAGTTTAAGTGCTATTTTTCATTTATTGTATTTTTTATTATTATTGTATTTTTTACTCTTGTTTCGATATGTCTGAACGGGAAATAAAAGTACAAAAATGATTACGTTTATATGGATGTTTATTTAACAATATCATTGTTTATGCTTGTATACCACTCCTTCAATACATTGACATTATTTACAATACCAAATATGCATCAAAAAGGGGGAGTTTATTATCAGAAGTCGGTATATGTTTGACTTTAAAACCTATACCAGTCTACATGCACAACTTTTTTTTTCTAGTATATTTGATAACATGTCAAACGTCAGAAGGGGGGAGGGGGGGTGTTAATGACATTGTTTTGAAGGCAAGAAAAAAATAATACCACACAAGTTTTTGTTTTTAACTTTTGATAGACTACTACATGCCTGCATTATAATAATTGTGATTAGCAAAATTCTAATATGGGATGGATTTGTTTAGCATTTTTCAGTCACCAAGGATTTAAAACGATCAATTTACGGCAAAAGCTAGTAGAATGTTAACTAAATAAGCAAACCAAAATTTTTAAAGTTGTGCATTTGATATGAAGAATTTTATGAAATCAAAATAAATTTATTTAGTAAATAAGTTGTTGACCAAAAAGATATTTTATTTTTATTTTTGACAGCAAAGAAGACGGAAACACTTCTAACAATAGAATTAATAAAATTTAGAGCCAATGCTCTTGATCAAAAATTTTAATTTTTGCAACAAATACTTGTATGAATAAAACAGTCAATAGACATTGGCAAGCAGTATTGCCAGTTTAGTCTTTTTAAAGCTAAATCGAGACTTTTTGTTTTACTTTCAAAATATTGCTTTTAACTTTCTTCTAATATTTTTTGATTCTAAAATTGCCTTAAAAAGGCTAAACTTTTAGTAATTCAACAACGAAGAAAATAATTTCTTATTTCCTATTACTAATTTTATTTTTAAAGAATCATCGACTATGTATGAAAGTGTTCATTAAAACAAGATACGAATAAGTTGAACTAACAAACTTTTACGTTAAAATTTAGAAGTGTATAATTTTTAACGTATGGTAATACGTTGTTTCAACGTATCTGTACGTTCGGTCAAAATTTGGGAAAAAAATCATTGAATCAATGAACCGTTTCGTTGTATTTATGTAGCTTTTTGGTTCAATGGCATGTAATAGTAACTGAAAAATTCCAATTACAAACAGCATGCAATTTTATTTGAATAGGCAATAAATTACTTAGAGTAATAATTTCCCTCGACCGTGCTAAATACGTTTTTGCTGTTTCAAAACAGCTTTAGTATAATTATTTTGACGGCGACTGTTACTAGATGTGTTTGTTATGGTTCCGTTGATCACTTTTCTTGCCCATTTAGCTTTAGCAGCTATAGTTTTGCTACACAAAGGAATTATATCGACACTTGTCAATTTAATTTCTATCTTTATATTTTTACTCTTTGGTTAAACTTATAAATGATAAGAGTTATCAATGTTAACTTATTCGGAGGAAAACTAACTTTCTAAAAAAACGCAAACAATTGAAAAACCAGACAATATGGAAAATATGGTCAATATATTAGTCTATTTATTTCCATTGAGCTTTTATTTACCAAATTTCAGCTAGACTTTTGTAGGACTCAGATTTTTCCAATGATGCCGGAAAGTTGTTAATATTTTCGTATTCGATTATAAAATTACTTAAAAAATATGATGCAGATATTGTATTTATAGTCATCCCAATCACCAGAAACATTTCGGTTTTTCTCCATGGGGGACAAAGAAATTATGCTTCCTTGAGAAGTTTTCAGGTTATAAAATTTTCTAACTTGTCACAGGTAGCCCCAGAAGTTTTTATGTAAAAATCAACATTAACTCCCATAAAGTAAGGAGAGAATGTAGGGGGAAAATTTCTCTTTGATATAACTAGCACATAACCGTATATCTTAAAAATGGTAACTTTTTAAAATCGCATTGACTAAAAATGCGTAGACACCAAAAGTTTGGAAAAAAATTAATAAAGATCCAAAAGTCAATAAAAAAAAAAATAGAAAAAAATTACATCGTGAAGAATTTCTCTTAATTATTAATCTTTAGACTAAACATAGTGTAGAGAGTTAAATGAAACATTTCCATCACGTCACACTTTTAACCTATTTACGACCAAATAAAAGGGGTACCTCTAAGAAATGTTTGGATATATAATTTTCTAGATAATAGATAGAGTAAAGTAGTCATCCGCTTTTATAGATAAGAAATAGTACAACAAAAGTATAGAATATGTCATGTCTCCAACTTCCCCTACATAGTCCCTAGAAGTCTTTAAGATTGTCAAAATCCCCGAAAATATAGGAGCAATATGCGAAGAACCAGGGAAACTATTTTGCCAAAAAGGCTGTTATTGAGAGATTATATCTTACTATGCTGACAGACTATTGACGTTTCTTAGCAGTGTTGCCAGTTTAGCCATCTTAAGGCTAAATCTATTATTTTTATTTTTATATTTGCCTCAGAGGTTTTACTTTAGCTTGTAGCTTTTTTAGCCTTTTTTCGATTCTTAAAAATTACCTTAAAAAGGCTAAAATTTTAGTACCACAACAAAGAAGAAAATAATTTTTTATTTGCTTTTACTATTTCATTTTTACAGAATCATTAATTTAAGCATTGTTGTGTATTTATTCCCACAAAAAAATGGAAATTATTTATATTTATCTAAAATTTTCTTTTAATTTTATGGTAATTATTATAGGTAATTATTTCTTAATAAACCTTATTAACCACAGAAAATATTTATGAACATAATTGAAAAAATTTATAAAAGCTCAAAAATTTGGAAATGACAAATCAAAAGCGAATTCAAAATCTCCTAAAAACATTGAGTAATTTTTCATATAAAATAGGTATAACCCAAATTCTTATGAACATTTTGTAGGCTTTGGATCATTTTGCTGGCTGCTGGTGTTATTTACAAATCTATTACAATATCTTTAAAAAAATATCTAACACTAATGATAACAAAGATATAAATAAGTGTTTAATAAGAAAAATATTAACTTCCTTTATGCTTATTTTTGGGGCATTTTCTAACCTTTTTTAAAGTCCAGTTTTGCGTTTTTTCCACTTCCTGGCAACACTACTTCTTAGTATGAGAAAAAATTAAAAAGATCACTTTCTTAAATCCTAATTTAAGAAAAAAATTCATACCTTTTTCAATGAAGTTGGAAATAAAAACCTTATGTCTCTTATTTTTCTATATCATAGTTATTGTAAAGAATAATAATTAAGCAGAATTATTCACGTTTTAATTTTTTTCTTATTTTTTGTTGACTTTGGTTTTTTAATTTGCTTACGATTTACGGTCTTTTGTTTGTTATACCAAAAAAAAAAAAAAAATCTTGATTTTTACAACTTTAAAAACTTCTTGGGGCTATCTGAAACAAATTAGAGATTTGTCTAGTACTACTTTTTTGTAGCCCCATATCTTGGGTATAAAATATGAGTAACATATTTCCTCTACCTATTACCTAGATAATTTTATAACCTAAAAACTCTTCAAGGAAGCAAATTTTTTGGTCCTCAATGGGTTAAAGATGTGCCGTGATGGAACATTTTCATTTTACTTTCTACACTATATAAAGCCTACGGAATAATAATTTTAAAGAATTATTCGCGATATAAGAATTTTTGGCGATTTTTTTGATCTGTATATTTAAAAATTAATGAAAATTTAATTTTTAGTGTACTAATTTTCATTCCAAAAAGTATCAGAATTATTTTGGGAAAATTTTCCATTTTTTTTTTTTTGCTGAATTTATTGCTTTTAATTTTTATTTATTTATTTATCTTTTTTTTGCTGATTCTTCATTTGGGCGATTTTCTTGATTTGATCGATTTTGCATTGGGTAATTTTGCCAGCAACCTCATTTTTGGCCTATAAATCGTTTTTAATAATGCAATTCTGAAGTTTTGGGTGACCTTTCGCTTTTATTTTTTTTTTATTTTTATTTTTTAATTTTGCATCATACATGAGGAATTAATGTAAAGAGTCATCCCATCCAAGAAAAAACTTTAATTTGACGAACCTGGGATTTGAAATACGCCAGATTTGAAAATCTCTATGTACGGCCGAAGGCCGGTCATTTAAAAACTATTTATTTACTATTTAGTTTAAAAATAATGTTAATTTTTTTAGCTTTAGTTTTAGGGTATTAAGCCTTTTTTACCTTTTTATACGACGCTTTTGGCAATACTGCCCTGCTCACAAACTAAAAAAAAAATAGTATTAAAGCTGTCGCGAGGCATATCAACAAAACTACTTAGTCAATATTGTTTTACTATATAAATTAAGTTTTTCTCACCCTTTTTTTTAACCCACCAAATATTAAAAATTTTTGAATTGAAAAATTGTCATATCTTGTGGAAATATTTTTTTTATTGGAATTCTATCTAAATAGATTTTGCTTGCGCACTTCTAAGACCCTACATAAGTTATATTGAAATTTAACTAAATTCAATAATTCAATTAATTCAATTTTATCACACATTATTCTAAGAGTGGCACAGTGAATCGAGTCTAAAATTAGATTTTTAAAACACTTCAAATTTATTCGGATATGGGTACAATAAATGTAAAAAAAAATAATAATAAGTGAAGTGAATATTTTTTATAATTTTTATTTTTTAGTAACAACTAAAGGCTCGGTATAGTAGGATTTCATATATCTTGGTGGGGACGCTCACCGAGTTGGTCGCTTACTGCTACCATATTTTCGGAGATTTTAACAATTTTAAATACAGGCATGACTTGTAGAACCTTTTGTAGCACTCTTCCTTCTATATATAACAATAATGATTAATATGCTCTACCTATTAACCAGAAAATTATATAATGTAAAAGTTCCTCAGAGGCACATATTTCCTTTGAGTGTCAATGGGTTAAAAGTGTAACATGATGGAAATGTTTAATTTAACTTTCTACACAATAAAAGTCTGAGGAATAAGGATTATTTACGACCATAGGTGGTTGGGGTATTATGCGTTTGTACTGACGTTTGTAATGCAAAGAAAAGCTATCAAAAATTCTCCCACATCGACGGAGGGTCCTTCTGAGTTGATTTAGCGATATCCGTCCATTCGTCTGACTGACCGACTAACCGACTGTCTGACTGGGTCCATATAAGATTTGTGTACAAAGTACACGTATGATTTTTAGATTTTAGAAAATTACAAGTAAAGATTGGATTGAGAGGACCAGGGGAAATGGCACTTCTATACAACGAAAATATTAAATATCTTATACCTTAAAAACTATTATATCAAAAGCCTTAACGTCGTACCTGGACGGACATCCTTAGATCTAATCAAGAAGCGATTCTAAACCGAGGGTATATTTTAAGTTAAGACATTCGGACTAGTCAAATATTTGACAAAAAAAATATAACAATTATATAAAATATTTACTAATTTCTATTTTTCTAATAGGAAATGATTTTTTATCATTAATCAAAAATCAAAACATTTGCAAGGTCAAACAGCGGCTAACAAATATTTTTATAAAACTAGTGGTCATGGAATTTTGATCAAATATTTGCCAAATGTGAATACAGCTTTAGACCAATATTTTTGATTGTTAGCAACATCAGCACAAACATATTGAGAAATTTCATATTGATAAATGTAAAAGTAGTAAATGCTTGAAGCACTTTAAAAATTAAATATAAACGAGAAAGAAAGATATAGTCGGTCATTATAGAAGATATAGTCGGAGATTATAGAACATCAAATCGAACTTAAGATGTGTTATAATTCCGAAATCGATGATGGCCCGTAAAAATGTACATCTGAAAAATTTTAAGAAATATTGTATTCTATAAATGTTGTAACGGCATTAAAACACCAAAGCTAGGCATATTAATGAAACAGACAAAAAATGACAAAAACTGCTTCCCACTATGAAATTCTTATCACGCAATCTTATTTGACTTGACTGTTGTGCTGAGCGTATTAATTAAAAAAAATCTGAAAACTACATTAAATCTCATATAAAATTCGCTACTACATAAATCTATTTTTTAATATTTCATATCTTTTACAGATTTTTTTTCTTTTTTTTTTTTTAAATCATCATTTATATGTGTAATATGCCTTAAAGCCATTTTTGGGGAAATGTAAAAATAACTTTTTACATAAACATAAAATTCATGCATAAATATTTATGAAAATCCTTAAAGTAAAATGTTGCAAAACCAACAGCTATTTCGCAGTTTGTTACACTCATATGTATGTCTGTGCATGTGATAAAATAATATTTATGCAACTGTGTTTTTTGTTCCTAATTTTTTCTGTTTTATCAAGCGTACAAGATTTCTTACACTTACCTTAAGCTAACCTACATCACCGCAAACAAAAATATTCCAAAACTATTATAATTTCAAAAAATAAATGGAAAATATTATGAGTTCGTTGCAACATTTTAACAACATTTTAACCACTGCCCTATGTTTTTATAGTGTATTTGTAACATTACGTGTTTTATCTCTTGTTATTGTTGTCTAAAATAATATTGTTGTTTTATTTGTTGTTGTACTTTATTTTTTTCTGTTTCCATTTTCTCCAGTTAAGGGTTAGATTAGAATTGGTTTACTATTCGTATATACAGTGCAATTTCATAACAATCCCTTAGTTTAACTTCCCATTAAAGTCTTTTACTTTAGTGCTTTTTTTCTAGTAATATTTCTATTGGATTTTAAAAATTCTCATTTAGATGTTAATGTTTTTGCAACATGTGGGTTATTGTTGTCGTTGTTTACAACAGCCACATGAGTTAGAAACAAAATACTATTATTTTAAATGTAATGTAAACAAATTTATAGTATTAGAGAAATTATTTCTACTTTATTTGACCTTAAGGCTAAATTAAGTTTTTGTTATTTTTATAGCTTTTATAGTTAAACTTTGATCCTTTTTTATTACAACAAGAATAAAATTATTTTTAGTAAAGATTAAAAAGTAAGCATTTTTGTGCACATATGTTCAAGATAATTGCAGTTATATTAGAGGGGGATACTAAGTTTTTCTTACTTTGAATAATATATACAATATACATACATATGACGAATTTTAAAAAAAATTTTTTAAATTTTTAATGTTTTCAAAATTTATTTCTTCTGATACGATAGCTTATTTTTGGTTTTATTAACTAATATTTGTTATGATTTTTCTTAAACAGATTTTTCTTATAAACAAAAATTTTCCCCAAACTTTTGCATTTAATATTTATTTACATTTTATTAAATAAGTCTTATTTGGTTGGAAAAAATTTTCACAAAGAAATAATAAACGCTATAGCGCATAATTTATAAAATGATTTTAATAATATACAATATTGGTTTCAGATGTAAGGTATATGTCCCACTTAAATTAAAAATTTATCGCATGATATAAATTTGCTTGCCTTAGTAAATTACTGCAATTTTATTATTTGCATTCTTCTTTAAGTTGTGCTTCTATTAACTGTCTTTCTTTAACATACATGAATAGATCTCTGTCATTAGTCTCCTTGAACACCAATGGAACATTGGTAGTTACTCAAATTATTTCTAACCAAGCTTTATTCATTCTTAGTGTGAAAGTGAAATGACTAAGTCCAACATACGAAAAAAGTCTTATTTGATAAAAATGTGGTAGCGATTAATTATATAAGAAAGTCTTAAATAAAGCTAACAAAATAGTTTATAATAAAATATTAATATTTTTTTATTATTAAAAAGAAGTTTTTTTTACATAATTTAATATATATTTTTTTTTAACTTTTATTCCCCCGGGAGGTAATTGATGAAAATGTTATTACAATCCATTATAACCTATAATATAAGGTATTTCCTTATAAGTAGGAAACTGTTTATGGCCACAACTTGTGGTTTAACCACACAATTATTGCCAAAACCTCTAGAGCATAGTTGTAGGAAAGGATATAATAAAATGCTCTGGAGTAATAAATTTGTTTTCCACCACTAAGTCGAGCTTTCAAAAAAATACGTGGCAAATTCAATATTAAACCTGTTTATCAAGACGATATGGTCTTACATAATCATCTCATATAATCTCTAATTAACGTAAGTATTTAGTTACACAAAATGTTTCTTAATGAAATTGTTATATAATTTAAATTTATCCTACAATTGTTAAAAGTTCCTTAAAAAATCTAAATTATAATCATATTTTTCTACTAAAAAAGTTAAAAACTAATATTTTATGTAAAATATAAATATTCAATAAACTACGCCTAATTATTCTAATATATTAAAAATTCCAATTTTAAACATGAAGTTCAAAATTAAATCTATATACATTTTTGGTAAGATGCCGCATATGCATCAAGGAGCATATATATATATATATATATATATATATATTTATATATATGCTATATACATATATTTTTGTTAAATCTAAAAATCAATCATAAAATTCCAAAAAATTATTCAAAATACCTGAGTTATATTAATGAAAATGTATAATCTAAATATTTAGTTTTACTAAAAATGTCTAAAATTTGAATTGAAAAGAATGTTAAATGAACTCTAAATTAAAACAAACATCTTAATTATATTATGTAAAATTTTAAAATTATCTAAAAGAATATTACCCCCATATTAAAAAAATTTTCTTTATTTAACATTTTTATTATGTAAACCTTATTTATAACGTAAACTATTAAATTATAAAAACTTATATTTTTTCTATTCAATGAATTACATCCATTTTTAAAGAAAACTACTTTTTTGAGTATAAATTTATAAACTTTGCAAGAACTGCATATATGAATTTAAATATGAATTAAATATCCTTAGTTTTGTAATTAAACTTAATCAAATTAATATGTAAAATTTGTCCCTATTAAAATAATTATAAATTAACTAATATAAACATATAAATACTTTATTTACTAAAATTATTTTTTGGGGGGTTTAGGTACGCATTTACAAAAATATCAAAAGATACAAGAATAACATCACTGATGATTGCTGTTTTTTCTTAAAATGCATGAATAGATCTTTGTAATTTGTTCTCATTGAACACCAATGGAGGGTCCCATCATTTCATTCATGTGGATCTTGTTCTTCTTCTTATTCTTTTATTTTTTCTTTATTTTACAATTTACTATTATTATCGTTCTTACTAAGATCATGAGCAAATCGTCAGTCCGTTTTCAAAATGTCCTTCACTGAAAATTATCATTCTTAAATGATAATTTCTTTTTTTATTATTTTTATACTCTTGAGAGTATTTATTGTCTTTTGTTTTAATTAATTTTATTTATTTTTTATTTATTTTTTTCATTAATAAATTTTGTCATAGATTAAACTAAACAAATACGCATTTGTAAAAAATATATTAATATATGAAGAATAACCAATAAAAAAATGTGAAACGTTGTAGGTATGAATGTGTCATATTTAAGGACAGATAAATAAATGAATTAGGGTAGATAATCTGCCAGGAGTTGATGATTATTCATCATGGATGGGAGTAATGATACCCTACGCGACCTAACACCGTGTCATCATATCTTTCGTATAAAAATTCATAATTGTAATTTGCACAATCTAGGGTAACTGTAGGCATGTAAATTGTGTCATATGATTATGCGTTGTAAAATTACGGGCTAAGAACCAAATATAAAGCTAGCTGGGATATATTTTTATGCCACTTAACCAAGGTTTATTTTATACGGTTTTATTGAGGAGTTTACAAACTTATAATTTTTATTACTCTCAAATCTAGGCGGCGCAATATATATTTTCGCGTTTATCAGTTTTAATAATGCGCGCAAAAAGTTTGGAGGTTTAACGTTGTAACTTTCAAAAAAGAAGCATTTTTTATCGAAACCCAAACATCTCAATTTCAAGAACTTTTAAAGCGCTATCAGCACATAAGCAAACTATTGCTGCATTTTTAATATACCTGCGGGAATAATGTTGAAATCGGTGCAATTTACATAGGGATGATAAATATGATTTTCATTGTTGTACAAAATTTAATACAAAATTGTACTATTCTGTGTCTTAATTGTACTGAAATGATAATCATTTTCATGTCCATAATTATTTACAATGCAGAAAGGTCCATAAAAATTTTTGAAGTAAAATAGGAGGTCGTATAAAAATTTAAGCTTTCCATGTTGAATAATGGAAAGAGAAACTTAATCTTTGTAGACTTTTAGCATTTTCTTGGAAATTGAATGTATTTAATTAATGCATATCCAATGTATCTTCAAAAATGACTCCATTCGTGATTGACCTTTATATATTTTTAGGCTTTATTTAATAAAGATTTTAATGATTTTATAAAATCGGTATAGAGGACTTTGATTTTTATCCAAATTATATATAATTTTATTAAGAATGCATAATTTTATAATAGTACTAAACCAATCGCTGGAGTACTGCTGTACTTTTGAAGAGTGAAATGTACTAAAAAAAAGTACAATTGTACTCATCAAACAATCACCAAACAGTCTTGTCAGATTAGGGAATTTACCTCAAAATTGGAGATTTCTAAAGGGAAACGGGGATGAAAGATTTGGTTTGGGGATTAAGGGATTTGCTGGATATGAACTTCTGGTTTTGGGGATTTTTGAATATTTTTGGGGGATTTTTATTTTATTTAAATTTTTTTTTTAACTTAATAAAAAATTGGTTACAATCTCTGCAGCAAGATGAATATTGTAAGTATTGGCTGAACAATTGATACAATATTATTGTTGCTGTAATAATCACCAAGAATTTAGAAGCTGTCAATAATCATATATATATATATATATATATATATATATACATGTCAATAAAGAAAATGGATTGAAGTAAAAAAAAGATAATGAATTTTATACTAATCTCTAAAAGAAAGATATTATTTTAATAGGGATTTTTGGAGATAATATAAACAGTTATTTGTGGATTTTTAGGGATGAAATTTTGCTATTTGGGTATAAGACGCGAAAAAATACGGGAACACCGTCACCAAGGTTCCAGTTGAGAACCACTTGCCGCCACCACGCTCACCAGGCATCATTTGCGAGTTTATTTCTAGCATGCGAAATTAGATGCTAATTAGATGCATGCGAAATTAGATGCTCGAGTGCAATAACAATTTGTGGCTGAGTGGTTAGCGTATAAGACTATAAAACATGAGATGAGTAAGAATGAGGTGGTTTCGATTCGGGGTGTCGTCATCGATATTAACGAAAAAATTATAAAATGAAAATAAAAAAATATTATGGTTATTAACGATAGGTTTGTTTATCAGGTTATGTGATTATATAGTTATATTACAAACAGAAAAATGCATTAAATGTACCACAATAATACAAATATACACAATTTTATATAAAATTGAATTAATAAATTTGCTAATATAGGTTAAAACTATATAAAATTCTTTATATATAAATATAATTCTTTATATATAAATATAACACAATATTTATAGTACATTTAACTTCAAGTCATTTGATGTCCTTGGTACAAATATTCAAAATGAAGGACGACAGGTTATAGATGTAATTATGAAATTTCTGTTAACATAAAGCATAATGAGACAATAAATGCCACATTTGATGGAGCATCGGCGGATGCTGCGTCCAAATCTTGGGTAGTCTGTGAACAGTTATAAATGAAAAAGCAATTGGTTTTCGTACTCAGAATATTGGTAAAATTATTTTTGCACTCGATAAAAATATTGACTTCAGAATTCCATTAGTAGATAAAAAATTTTGTTCTTTAAATAATTACAGAAAAATCTAACAAAATCGGTTAGAAAAATGTTGGGCTAAATATGGAAAAAACTATACACAGTTGAAAATTCAAATGGAAATAACGCAAAAACAATAAAAAATAGATAGCACAACCTAAATTTCAATTAATTTCAATAATTAGAATTATGATTAAATATTTGCCTAAAATCAACTAAAAATTTTGCTGATTCAATACTAAAACTGGATCCCTCCTGCAATAAAAATTAAATATATATATATATATATATATATATATATAATTGTACCAAGCTTCTCTTTCCACAATCAAATTTGGAGTATATATATATATATATATATATATATATATATATATATTTAGCTCACACTTTATTATCGGTTACTTCTAAAGAGATTTATAAGACGGCAATACGTTTCTTTTCCCTCCATTCAATTTTTTTGTTATATACTTATTTAACCAGGTTTAGCAAAATGACAGATGTCTGATGAACAAATCGTCAAGAACAGTCAATATGAGGTGACCTTATATATATATATATATATATATATATATACATATATATATAAATAAATATTTAATCTTTGTTAATTATATATAAATATTTAATAATCTCGGGAACATCTACAATAGTATTGAAAGATTAATAACCTCATCAAATATTTAAAGTTCGTACTTACCAAATAATTATACATTAAACACACCACCGAAAACTTAATAAATCATGTAAATATTTCGTATTACTTTTTTGACGATAGATTGAGTCCAAACAGTTGAAAATTATTGGAGATTAAATTAGTTATTTTTTATCTTTTTTATTGCCACGTTTTCTTTTTTTTATATTTTTTAAAAGCTGTCGATTCTTGTCAAATAATTTTTGGTCTATTTGAAAGTTAATTACATTAATAAATAACATAATTAAATTTAAGTATAAAATTAATTAATAATTTTATAAAAAAAAATTATTTGGGATAATTTTTTCTGTGTAGTATTTTAGAAAAAATCAGAAAAATTTACATTAAATTAAAAATTTCGAAAAGGAAAGGGGTAATAAATTAAAAAATGGTGAATAATTCAATATTTAATTCGAGTGTATATAGAAGGTGGTCGTATAGTTAAAAGATAGAAGTCCTTCAAAATCAATTTTAAAACCATTAATGCAGGAAAAACTATAAAACGCTTCTTCGAGATATCTCAAAATTTGGTGGATGTATCAAAAATGTTTTAAATTGTTTGTGATGTCGTCAAGAAGGTCTAAAACCTTTAAAACATTAAAAGAAAACATTCTTCTAATGAAATGCAACTTCTAAAACCTTGTTTAGCATTAACTACTTCCTTCCAATTGTGTTTCTTTATTCAAGTTTAGTTTTAATGTTCTTGTTGTGTGCAAATTGTCAAGAATTGTTAATTGTGGCTAATTATGAACTTATAATTTTTGATCACCATCATCTGGTTAGATTTAAGGATAATCGTTGCTTTTAAAGCTATCTTTTTACTGGTCTTTTATTTAATTTATTTATTTATTTCTTTATTTGTTTATTTATTCCTTTATTTATTTATTATTATTTTTTCAATTTATTTACAATTGCATAATTTATTACTTATGTAATACTGATCCCACTTAAATTCAATTAAACACGTTACCCCCGGAAAATAAAATTAAAATTAAGACACAGAAATAAAACTACAAACCAGAACGTTTGTTCAGAAAAAAAATTGCCCTATAAAAATACACATGAATATTAAAAAGAAAAAAACTTATAAATCCAGCATATAAATGAAATTTAAACCAAAAACTTCAATAAAATGCAGTTTTAATAAAAATACACGCACACATTGATAAGTATTCCCCAGAAAAAAATTAATAAAACTTAAACGAATAAAAAAATTGCAATAATATTAACAAAAAAAAAAAAAAAAAAAAGTCATAAATAAGAATTGGAAATCATAAATATATTTATTTGTTTTATGATGGTAACAAAAATGAAAACTTTAACAAGCAGCCAAAGAGCTGCCACCATAAACTACATAAAAGATTAAAAAAAGTAAACTACATTGGGCAAAACCCAAGATATTGAGAATGAATCGTATGAAACTGAAAAAAACTTAAATATTAATAGCTTTGGACTGTAATGACTGTGCTGCCTTGCTTGGTTGACTGTATATTGGATGATGGCTAAAGCAAAGAATAAGGTTAATGGTTGAAATTACAAAAAGTGTAAAAAAGAAAGTGCTACGACTAAAAACCCCTCTAGAGATTTTTATGGAATCATTTGTGCTAAAGGAGAGTAACAAAAACTTAACAGCGTCATTAAAAATGTACTTTTCGTTGATTTAGCGATTGCAAATCATTTGAATTGGTCTCGTCAAAAAAAAAAAAAAACAAAAAAAAAAAGAAGTTGTAGGAGGAGCAAGTACTTTTATTATCTTAGAAATTATGGTGGTAGTTATATAAAAAGAATTGATTATCAGTGAACCAAAAATGATATACAACGTCATAAACCGTAGACAGGGTAAATCAAAAAAAGAAGTGCAATAGAAATCATAAAGGAAAATTATTTAAAAAATATTTATATTAAATATATTACCCGTTTCATAGGGAGTATTTGTAACAACTTTAGTCATTTTGTTTGGTATGTGTTAAATATAAATATGTACTACATTTTGTAATACCCTTTTCTCTAAAAACGCCATAGTATGTCCAAATGTAGTTGTAGCATCACACTTATCAACCCATTTAAGATGAAACAAAATACTTTAAATGAAAAAGTATATAAATATAAATTTAACAAACGCTTAACGCGTAATTAAAAACTTGTAATGGCCTAACAATTCAAGTCAAATTTTATTTTTTGGTTGCCATTGTTAACTATTTTATACTTTTTTTCTTTTTTTTGTTCATGTAGTATTTTATTTATTACAAGTATTATGCCTGCAAGCAAAAAGTGCGTGTTGAGCATACTAAAATTTAACAACCAACTATAATAAGTTTTACAACTCAAATAACAACAACGTAAAGAGTACTTGAATAAAAGTAAAAAGGGAATTATCCTTAAATTTACCCAGATGATGGTGATCAAAAATTATGAGTTCATAAATAGCCACAATTAATAATTTTTCACAATTTGCACATAACAAGAACATTAAAACTAAAGTTGAATAAAGAAAAAACTAAATTTATATTTAACCCAGATAATGTAAGATATTAATGGATGAAAAAACCGGAAATAGTTAAAAGACTGTTAAAGAAGAATAAATATAAAGAACAAATAATTACTAGTAATATTAAATTGAGAGCATTGATGTACGGTGTAAAAAAAATTGTTTTTTTCTTATTTGTTACCTAATTTGTTCAAATTGGGACAAGTTTTTAATTACCAATATTTTTTTCAAGAATATTCCAAAAAATGAGAAATATGAAGCGGAACCACTTTAGGAGAATCTCAAAAGCCCCATAGAGCCTCAAAATTTTGTTATCCAATTTAACTTACCCTTTACTGTCTTATACAATACATCGAAGACCTATATTCAAAACTCTCCATCTCGAAAAACACAGATTTTCAGGAGATCAAAAAAACCGTTTATTTCTCTTATTTTTCAAGTATTAAAAACATTTCTTTTACAATATTTATTTAAAACCATATAATTTGTTTTTAATATTTTGCAATATTAGTACATTTAAAGAGATATAAAGTGTATTGCACTTTTAAAATATTTAATGTAATGTCGAAACTTATATACACTTCACCTGTTTTGAGATGTGTTATATGAAAATGAAATACGTTATATTGGATGTAATTACACATATATTTACCTACAATATACATACACAGAAAAAATTATGTCTAGGATTTTTTTAAACAAATAATTATTTGGCTTCAAATAAAATTTTATAAAAAAATTTACTTGATATTAAAATTTATTTTTGTTGGTTTTGAATTATGTACAAATCAATAAAAAACAAAAACATTTTTTTTTTATATTTTTACATTTTCAATAAAAATTAAAAGGAAATTATAAAATTTCTGAAGCTGGAAAATATAAGAACAAATTCCAAAGGTAACTATCGTCTAAATTTTATAAATAATTTGATATTTATCTTCTTCTAGATTATTTAAAACTTATGGCATATGTTTATCCGTAAATACGCTGCCTGACACAGGCATGAATCACATTGTTTTAAATTTAATTAAGTATATCACCAAAACTAAAGTTCAAAAAAAAATTTTTTTTGCGCAACCAAATTTTAGTTTCCTGAAGAAATAAAATATACAAATGTTTTGTTATACTAAAATTATGCATTTATTTAAAGACATGTATTTCTGTGGTATTTTTTCGTGTGTCACTTGAATAAGGAATATTTTAAAACTAAGCAAACTGTAATTTATTTTTAAATTGCATCCTTTAAGGATTCTATCGTCTCAAATTGTTTTCCTCCTTCATAAACTTTTCTTGCAAGCCAACCCCAGACATTTTCGATTTAATTCAGGTCTGGTGAATATGAGGGCCAATCCAAAAGTTGAACACCTTGTTGATTAATCCATTGTTTTACTGCTCTGGCGGTATGAATCGGAGAGTTGTCATGTTGGTACGTCCAAGGTATGGGTCCAAAGAAATCATTAAATTTTGTAAATGCTTCCTCCAGAATGTTTTGTAAAACCAATTTTACGGTACCATACTACGAAATGTCACCCCATACAATTATTCCGCCCTCTCGGCTGTGTCTGAGGCTCAAAAATAATTCCTCCTTCTTTAGGTCATGGAAGTAATAGTTATACCCATCGGGACCATCAATATTAAACTTTTTTTCATCGGAAAATACAACTTTAAACCATTTGTCAGACCATGTCATTATATTTTTGGCAAACTGTAGACGTTGTGATTTGAGTTTTTCATTAAGTGGTGGTTTTTTTACAGTTTTCACCGGACTATGTATGGGCACGACTATAAACTACGGTGCACTGTTCTTAGACTGGCACTGACTCCACTTTTTTCACATATTTTTGATACTGAAATGGCAGAATTTGATGCAATTCTAAGAATTTATCGTCTTTCTTTTGGAGTTGTTGCCATTTTCTTCCGCCCTTTCATGTTTTTTCCACGTTATTTAAATAATTGTACACAACTGCCTTTCCTATATTAATGTTTTTAGCTATTTGGACCGCATTCTGACCCTGAGATTTCAAAATCAGAATTTTTTCTTTTTCAGAGTTATTGAGAGCCTTACCACGTCCCATTTTGAATAAAAACTATTTAAAAACTATCAAATTAAAAATTCTCTAGCAGTTTATATTGAAAGAAATTCAAACCATAGCCTTCTTGATTAATATTAAAAGAATTCCTTATTCAAGTGACACACAAAATAGTACCACAGAAATACATATCTTTAAATAAATGCATAATTTTAGTATAACAAAACATGTATATTTTTTATTTCTTTAGGAAACTAAAGCCAACACTTTGAAATTTGGTTTCGCAAAAAATTATTTTTTTGCTGAACTTTAGTTTAGGAGATATACTTAATTAAATTTTAAAAAATGTGATTCCTTATTAAGTGGCTAGATTTAGCAGAAAAATAGGTAAGCGATATTGTTGTTTTATCTTTTCACTAAACCTATCATCATATTATGCATCGATTTACATTCGTAAGAATGTTCGTATGGATAGCTTTCTGTAAGGCTGTAACTTAGTTATCCAATAAATTCTATACGTAAATGACACTATGCTACAAAAAAATTCTCCTTTGAAGAAAAATAGGACATATATGTATAAGAAATTTTATGTGTTTAATAGGAATCTGTTTTAAGTTTTTATATCACGAACAGATTTTTTTATGGGCATTATCCCCCTAATATATAGCGAGAACACTAGTATAACACGTAAACGGTTTGTCCGATTTAGATAAATACATATAAAACACCAAAAGATGCTGGCTAAAATTACCTTCAAGTTATCTTATCTTTAAAAAAGTTTTAAGTCCTTATAGTAGTTAAATATTTTTAAGATTTGATAAAGCTGCGATATACATGTCCTGTTTCGAGATCGGTATTCAAGTTTTACAAACCCACCTCTGAAGCAAAATTATGGGGTTTGAAAATAGCTCAATACTGGCACAGATCTATTCAGATAGTGTGAGTTTTTATGTAAATCGGATCAGCCGATAAGAAATTGTAAAATAATTTCGAACTGATCATATATAACACCTATTATTGATTGTTTAATTGCAGTTTAATCTCGTCTATTCTCATTGATATATGTGCTGGGTAGTTCTAAAGTCTTTAGCTAAAGCAAACATAAGGAAATACTTAATAACGTACAAAAAATGGTAAGTAATTTCCATTAGAACTTTCTTCCATTTTTATAACGATTCTTCTTTTTTTAAGGTCGATTTAGTCATTCAGTGAATATGGAAGTAGACTACGAGTAATATGTAAAAGACTAAAATCACTTACTTCTTATTTTTACATTTTTTTTGCAGAATTTTAGTTGAAAATAAAATATATATAAAAAAAAATAATGAAAACTTTTATTAAATTATTTATTAGTTCAAAAATAAATATTATTTGAAATTTCATAAAAAATAAATATGTTTTTTACTGTTTCATTTAAAAAGATTTTTGAGTTTTATCAGAATTTTCAAATATTCAACTTTGTAAATAGTAAAAATATTTTAGTAAGAAAAAATATATATTTTTTAATAAAACATTTACGAATTTGAATGTTTGATTTCAAAAATTTAGTGATAGGTCCGATTTTAGTAAAAAAAATGTTTGATATTATAAATTTAGTAATAGAATACAAAATTTTATTTTTTCTGTGTATGTAAATACTAAAAACTTTAAATAATAATAAGCATTTTCATTTCATTCATTTGAAATAGAATCAGTATTTTTTAAATCCTTATATCCTTATGTATGTTATAAAAATGAGGTGTAAG
Source organism: Protocalliphora azurea (assembly GCA_932274085.1). Taxonomy (NCBI): domain Eukaryota; kingdom Metazoa; phylum Arthropoda; class Insecta; order Diptera; family Calliphoridae; genus Protocalliphora; species Protocalliphora azurea. The sequence continues at coordinate 114,353,816 of OW026520.1, forward strand.
TTTGTTTTTTTATTTCTTTCTTTGTGTATCAATTACGTCTGAACGATTGAAACGATTTTTACGAAATTCAACTAAAAGATAGTACCGATGCCAAAGGTGGCTTCGCTAGATCTCGATTGAACGCCACACCTACATTTTTCGCCTAAAAAAATCTATTTTTTTCAACTTTACATTTTACTAATGAAGCTATTTACAAGAAATATGATGCACATGTAGAATATTATAGGTTATGTTGGATCTTAATCGGATTCCACGCCCATATTTTATGACCACTTTTTTTAAAATACTCAAACGGATGAACCGATTAGCATAAAATCGGAGCAGGGGGTATAGTAACCCCCATATAAAGCAAATATTCATTATGGCATATCTAAGTAACTATTACAGTGAGAGCCCTCAAATTTCGTGGGAACTTTTTATTTTATCACATTGATGAAATGAAAATTCGACGGATAGGTACAGGGAGAGAGGTAGCCATCATACGAAGAAAATATAAATTTTCTTATCTAAAGGACTATTACAATGAAAGTGTTAAAAGGATTTAAAAGTAATTCTCATATTAAATTTCGAATAGAGTAAATAGGTCCAGGAGAAATAGTAGCCCCCAGATTTATGCAAGAATGATGCCCTTAGATTATACAGGAGTTTAAAAAAATCTAGTAACGCATTTTGGCCTATAACTCGGTTAATATTGGATCTACTAAGTTCATTTTTTTAGCACGAAAATTTTTAAAAATTTCCGATCTTTCTGTAAAAGAATGAAATTTCTAGCCTACATTGGTGCTTCAAAAAGTTTTAAAAATCAAGCATGCTTAAGTTTATTGTTTGTTTTTTTCAGTACCTATGAAAACAACAACTACATATAAGGGCAGCAGGCATTAAATAATTAAAAACCTGATTTTCCAAAAACTCGGATGTTTATAAACCGATTTGGTTGTTCAAAAACCCCAAATTCAAGCAACAAATTATCTATATAAGAACCCAGTCCATAGCTTTTTTAAGACTTTAAAATTTAGAAAAATAAATAATTTATTTTTAGACAAAATAACAATCCAGTTTCCCATTTCACGTCATTTACAATACAGGTCTGTCTTCAAAAATCAACAGTGTTTTCTTTGAACAACCCTTTCAACTGCAACAGACCATTTAGACGTAAAGTATGGGCGTAAGATTTTTCTGTCAGAGAGTGTCAAATTCGCTCGCTTCGCATTCATATTTAAATATTAGTATTATACGAAGTATTATTATGAGACTGTTGTCATGGGGTTTCTCTACACAACTATCTTATAAGATGAACTGTCAAAACAATACGCATATACGAAAGTTCGCTTGCGTGTGCATATGTATTTTGGAAATTAAAAAAAGTATTTTTATAAAAATTGTGCTACAAAATTTATAATTTCTTAAATAAAAAGGTCTGTGACTGATTGCAAATAAATATATCTTATAGGAATTAATAAAACACGTGTACCCCTTATTTAAGATCTAACAAAATATAAACAAAATGGTTATTCTCTTCTTCCGGCATTATGTCACATAGTATATCAGCGTTAATCCCAGTTGTAGACCTGGGGTAAAAAAAAAACAACAAGCAAAATTAAGGTTTTAATAAAATATATTAATTTTTTAAAAGTTTCATTAAAATCTGTATTTTAACATATAAAATAGAAATTGATCATTACTGTTTTGTCGATTTAAAGCTTAAGTGAATACAAAAGCAACATTTTCAACTCAATCAGTCCGCCGCATCAGCTGCTGTTTGCCCCTGTTTGATCTTCTTTTGTAAGATCAAACAAAAACAATAATGCAAATATTTTACATTTTGTATTCTCACAATTTTCACTCTTGACATATTTTTGACTCAAGTTTTCTTGCTTGGTTCGAAAAATATTTGGTGTTCACATTAGGCAAATCAATTAAAAAAAATTCAAAGCCAATGTGAACTTAGTAGCATTGATATTAACCCATAAGTAACAAAAAGTAACATTTTGGAATCACCGGTCCATAATAAGTAAAGTCAATTTTTACAACAAATAAATGTTTTGTTAAGAAACTAAATGTTGCCAAAAGCATAAATTAAATTAATAAACAAAAGCTAAACAAAAAATTCTTCCACATAACTTGCAAAAATTACAGATTTTACCTTTTGGGAATCCAATATATAAAATTAACCTTTTTGTTCTTAAAGAATTCAATAATATTAGAATGGTACCTTACAAAAAATTTCAGAAATATATATATATATATATATATATATATATAAATTAGTCCAGCTCATGTAAATGAAAATATTCAAATGAAATTTTCGTTCTCCAAGGGGGTATATTTGAAATTTTTTTTCGTCATACGCTTTAATATATGTATATATGTGTTATATATTATGAGTATTTAATTAATTGCTTATCCCAAATAAATTTTATAAACATAATTTAATAAATTATTTTGTTTTTTTTACTTCTTGTTTTTTTTACGTCCCAAGTCTAAGTAATGCCAAAGCAATTAATTCCTGCTTTAACATAAAACCTATTTACCTTGGGTTTAATATTCAAATTAGTTCTACAGATCTCTATTACATTTGCAAACAATATTTTTTTCTGCCATAACTTAAATATTAAAAATGGTCATAAAACACTTAATTAAGATAAAAGAATATTTTGTTTTTTCTTAAATTGCCTTCTAAAAATAAACATGTAATAACAATATTTTAATATTAATAAAAGAAGCAATAATAAAAAAGAATTGCTAAAACTTTTATAGACCAGTAAGGTTTAACATTAGAAATTTTGTTGTATTTTCTTTTTTGCCATTTTAATTATAATACTCGTAAAGAATTATTTTTAATTTTAATTTATTTGCCAGAATTCAAGAGCAAAATACCAAATCGTAAAAGAACAAAAAAAAAATGCTTAGCTTATTTAATGAAACTATGAAACAAAGGATAATATTCTCTTAATGAATATAAAGAAGCAAGTATTTTTGCATAGGTATAACCAAAGGATAAAGGAAATATCTTTTACAGATTAAATAAGGGCAAAAATGAACCCCTTTTGTTGGGTATACAAAAATAAAAAAGAAAATACAGCAGAATACAAAAAGTGACCGTAAAATAATCTTGATGATAGAACAAATAGAACTTGATATGGAAAATTAAAAAAAAAACTTAGATAAAGAGAAATACGGAAACTAAATAAGAGTTAAGTCAAAGTTGAAAACTTGTAACAAATACACACAAAAAAGCAAAAAAAAAAAAAAGAAATGTTTAAAGATTTTCATAGGAAGAGAAGACGTATGCAAGAAATTAAGAACTTGTATTTCAAGATGATGAAGCCAATTTCAGCATTTTACTTATATGATGTTGTGTGTAAATATTTTATGTGATAGATTTTTGCCTTCATTACTAATTTTGGGAAGTAATATATTTATCGGTTTCGGCTTTGATTTAGAATACCATATTATTAATTTTGAACGACAAAGCATTATCGGGGTGGGATATTTGTGTAAGTGATCACGCCTGGATTAAGAATTCTTCGGTTATATTATTGCTCAGTATAGCAGAATACACTTTTTATTTATTTTTAATTTTTTTCGGAAACGTTTTAGTCATAATCCTTAAGTATAGGACAACAAATTATGTTTAGCAATGAATTCTGTAAACATAAACAAGTCATATGACTTAATATAAGTGTTAACAAAAAAGGCTGGAATAAAGTCCTAAGAGTATTTAATAATTAAATATTAAAAAGAGTAAAGCTAAATTCAGATTTAGCAAATATTTGACACGACTAAATACAGAGTTGATTTTTTGTTCACATTACTCGCATTTTTTGTCTGATGAAACATCTGTCAAATATCGTAAAATACGAGAAGGGGAAAAATATTTTAAGCCTGTTCAGATTATATGCAAATTATTTACTCAAAATTACTAGATTAAATACACAACTACCATGAATTTATCAATTATTAAACTAATTTTTATGAACATTTTCTTTCTTTTTAATCAAAAATATATGGATGTCAAGGTAATGTTTGCAGTATTTTTATTTAATGTAAGTCGAAAATGCTGTTTTTTAATATACATATTTAAATAATTTACAAAATAATTTATTTAGATAATGAAGAAAATTCGGGATATTATCAATCGATTAATTGCAAAATTTAATACGCCCATTAATAAAAAAGAACTTTAAAAAATATATATTTAAATTTTTAAATTTAAATTTATGCACAAGAAAAACTCTCTTCCTTTCCTCGTCATTTAAAAAACAGTCATTCCTTCACAAAACAACACGAACGACACTTTCAGCTGTATAAAAAATAACCAGGACTAATATGGTTAAGTAATCAAAATATTAATATATTGAAAGTTTTATTAAAAAAAAATATATTTTCATAGATAATATATAAACTGATAATTTTTTTTTATCAACTTAAAGTTTGTGTAGATAAAAACAAAAATTTTTTAAACTCGAGCCGTCCACCGCATCAGTTGTTGTTGTTTGTTTACCGCCGTTTGATCTTAGCAGAATTTTTAGTTATAGTTCAAAAAAATTTTTTTTATCCAAAATCTGCTGTTATCTTGTTTGAATCTTAAAAATATTTCGTGTTTACATTGCGCAAAGCAAATATTTGAGGAAATCGTCAAATATTAGCGTAGTGTGAACTAAGTTTAAAGCTAAAAACAACCATAGACTTGAGGCTTATCTAGTTAACTGATATATATCTTGGACTGTATTTAAATATATTTGAAAATAAAGGAAAACTTCCTTCAACTAATTTCCTGTTTTATCCATGTTTAGTTTTTTTTTACTCTTTTCCTTTCTTTTTGTTAACGAAGACAAATGATTTTTGTTGCATGCCTTATGTTGTGGTACTACCCACCACCGTCAGTATAAATATTTTCACAAACTGTTACACACTTCTTCAATGATTTTTTTGTTAGTTCAATTTCTCATTTTTTTCCATCGAAATTTTTTGTATTTTTTACTAATGATTGTGGTAGTTTTTGGCATTTGTAACATGAAATTAACCCATTAGTTGGCATGCTTAAATCAATTGTTTTACAAACATTTACAACAATTTTAGCTATTAATGAGTTTATGACAGTTGTTGGTATTGAGGGGTGGGAGTTTGTCAGTGGTAGGATAGAAAGACAGAGATAAATTGAAATTTATTTAAAGAGTGAAGAAAAATTATTATAGTATTAATGAGGTTTTAAGTTTTTATTTACCGGTATTGTACACGAAAATTTCCAAAAAATATTTTTTAATAACTGATTTGCCCCCAACTATTTTTTGTATCAATACATTGTACAGTGGGATAGAATCGAAATTTTGTGAATTTTAATCTGTAACTTGTAATCGGCTGGTTGGATTTACATGAAATTTGCGAGCTATTGAAGATTAAAACAGGTTATCTCTGACAAGGAACATTTTTCACCGCTTACTAAATTTTTGAAATATTTTTACATCTTCTTGAAGTCCTTGATAAGTCTCCAATAAAATATGCTTAGATGAGCTAATTATTTTTATGGCTTTCGCGTTATTTGCATTTTAAATTTCAACTATCTCAATTTTACAAAATCTTGGTCCAGTTTTTCCAATATGCAGTTACGTACAAAAAATAAAGTCAATTATATTTGTTTTGCATTTTTTGAATTTTTTCAACAAAATTTTATGCAAACAATAAAACTTTCAATGCCAAATCGTTGCTAACACATTAAGTTATAAACCTATAAAATATTAATATTATCTCCAAAAGGGTACATCATCTCAAGCAAAAATAGTCCTTTTTCAGTACGGACAAAAAAAAAATAGTCAGCAGTAATTTCGTAAAAAGAAAATATTTTATATTTTTTTTTCAGCACTTTACTTTCTTTAAATCTCGATACCGATATTAGTAATTAAAATCTGAAAAAAAGGTAAGCATCTTTAATTTCGAGAACTATTTGTATCAATAAGTATAATATAATATGATCTATATATAGACCTTAAAAATATGGGTAAAATCGAAGGTCCAAACAAATAATAAGAACACAAGTTATTAGATAATTTTATTTTCAATTAATAGATATCATTCGGAAGCAATTTGAAAAGGCACAGAACTTTGGGGAAAAAATCACCTAAAAATTTTATCAATCCGTCGTTTTAATACCATTAAATCAATTCAAAATTCAGTAGCAACACAAATTTCTTCTAAGAATATGAGAAATCAATTAGTGAAAATATAGGATATTAAAAATATCTTATAATAAAGATAAGGAAAAGTCTCAAATGGTATCCTTGTTTACCCAAAAGTATAAAAATTTAGTAATATCAAGCAAAAAAATATTATTTTATAGATCAACTATAAAAGTTAAATTTGATCGCAGGACATTCGTAAGGGTCCATAAATTACAGTATTGGGAAAATTTTATATCCTCTGTTTAATTCAGCATAACGGTGATGTTAATATTTCAATATCTGACTCTAGAATAATCTTCCAAAGAAATTATATTTCCTTAACTGATTATCTATTCCAGATGGCCTTTTTTACTCAAACGAATTTTAAATTGCTTCTAAGTGCCGCCTTTTAATTGAACATAAAATATTTTAACCAAAATGATTGATTTCGGCACTTAGCATTTGCTCGAAACTTCGACTTTCCCCACATTTTGGCATTTCTATTCTATACATCCTTTTTGATACTGTTTGTTGTTGATATTGTTATTGAGATTTAAAAAAAGTAGTTTCGAATAAACATTACAAAAATTAAGAAAAGAAAATTGATGAATTTTCTGCTGATATTATTTTTTGTCCACACTGAAAAACGACTATTTGCACTTGAGTCGATATACCGTTATTAGGATAAAGTTAAAGGATATTATTTTTATATAGGTTTATAACTTAATGGATTCACAATGACTTGGTACTAAAAATTTTATTGTGTTGCAAAAAATTTTGTCGAAATCGAACCTATTTTTTTTCCCATAATTGTATACACCAATATTTTTGTCCAATTTTCTAAAATTTTTACATAGTTAGTTAAATATAATATTATCTATCGAATAAAACTTGAAGTTAATATCTCTATTGAATCCGGAAAGAAACGATTGTGAAATTGAAAATTGTGGAAATTATGATTTTTTTTTCTTTTTGGACCAGAAAGTATTTTTTCTAAAAAAAAATTTTTTTTAAATATGTAATAATTTTGCACTGTTTTAAAAGGTATCTTTACAGAAATGATTTCATAATTAAAACAAGAATTTCCCAAATTTGACCTATTTTATATCAAAAATTTGACTCTAGCCTATTTTAAAATTCCCAACACTAGTTCTGCGAACCAAATAAATTTTCGAAAACCCAAATATGTTCCAAAGAGTTTGCCAATGGCTTTTCTTAGACCTGCAACAAAAGTGAGCAAATTTCAAAAATTAAAAATTAAATTTTTCTACATTCCATCATTTCAAATTTTAAACACAATAACTGTCGAAGATTTCGTTTAGATATCTAAATAAACAATGATTTTATTATAGATATAATATTTACAGTTTCTCAAAAACTTAAGTTTAAAATATATATATATATATATATATATTACTATAAAAAATCAGAAAAATTATGGACTCAAATTTTGCAAAAAAAAACCTATCTAGCTGTCGTAAGTTTTAAGTCAATATACAAATAGCATCAACATATAAAAAGCTTAATTTTTTTTCTATTTAAGAAATTTATAGAAATTCCTAATTTTTTATTTAAAAAATATTCATATTTTTTTGTTAAAAAATTCTAATTTTTTAATTAATGAAAATATTTCACTTTTTATTAAACAAAATTTTATTATGGAGAGAAAACAAAAATTTTCGAACACCCGACTAATCTCCGCTTTCCATGAAATTACAATAATACAAAATTTCAAGTTCCTCAAAATTTTCGATTTTGTTGTAGTTTAGACTTCATCGCGATTCAATATTCACCTTTTCCCCTCTTCGGACCCATTTATCCGATTTAAACAAAGTTTAGGCAGAAAGATGCCTAATAAATCTAGTTTTTAATTGCTTTTCCATAAAATTCCACTATGGAAAAAAGGTTAATGAAATCTAAATTTTTTTTCCTTGTATTAAGGATATTTAAAAAAATATATCTTCTATTTGTACAATATTTTTTTTTTAATATTCCCTCAAGTATTGGCATCAACATATAAAAAATTTAGAGTAGGGCCATAAGAAAATGCTGAGAAAAAAAACATTTATTAAAAAAATCTCATTTATTTCAGTATTTTTTTTTATGAAAATATGTAATAGATTTTTCTAAAATCAATATCCCATTATCCGATTTAAGCAAACTTTAGGACAGATAGATGCCTAATAAATCTAGTTCCTAATTGCTTTTCCAGAAAATTCCACTTTTGAAAAAAGGTTAATGAAATCTAAATTTTTTCCTTGTATCAAGGATATTTAAAAAAAATATATCTTTTATTTTTACAATATTTTTTTTTTTTTTGAAATGTTCCTTAAAGTATTGGCATCAACATGTAAAAAATTTAGAGTAGGGTCATAAGAAAATGCTAAAAAAAACATTTATTAAAAAAATCTCATTTACTTCAGTAATTTTTTTTATGAAAATATGTAATAGATTTTTCTAAAATCAATATCTTATATAATAAATGAGTGTATCAAAAAAAGTTTGGATTTATATTGCAATGAAAAATTAAATATTTTCTATAAATACTAAAAATTTCTATAAATACTAAAAATTACATATTTTCTAAAATACTAAAGCATCGAAAAAACGCAATTGCATTAAAGCGATATATTTCCAAATTTGAATAACTTTCCAAATATTTTGGTTGAAGATAATAACAGTACAATTTAAACGCAGTTCGAATTGCAGTTAATCATCGGTTATAGTTACATAATTTTATGATTTTTAATTTTGATTTCGCAAAACTAAAACATAAACTCATAAATAGGTTCCTTGTAAAAGCTCAGATATTCGTCATCAATCGAAATAAACAGTTTGAGATCGCCGATTTATTGTCAAAATATTGCATTATTCCCCCTAGATATTCATATATACTTTGTAGATTTTTTCAGGTCAATAAAACTGAAATAAATGAAAGTAGACTGAGAACAATACAATATGAATCTTACCGTAGGGCAATAAAACTCTTTGATAAACCTGATATAGTGGTACATGAGGTCTCTACTACATGCGATTTTAAGAGCCTTCAGGGATGCTATGAACTATTCGATCCAAAAATTAAAATTGAATTAAGCTAGACATTTTGAATTTTATTGACCACAAGAAGATACTAAGACGGTCTATGTGGAGATGTGGCGAACCGGGAAGACGCAGTATATTGAAGGTGGAAGTTCGTAACCTGGACAGAATTATACAGGGCTCAATCGTTGCCTTATAATGCTAACAACGGACTGATGATCCTGAGAAAGCGAGCTACACTCAGATTTATCAGTATGACGAGTGATATAGTCTCTACTCTTGATAAGACCATTCTATTGACGACATTTCGGGACGATTTTTAGCTGAAGGCGAGAGTTTTTACTTATGTGAGGACTTTAGGAGATTTGAATTTGCTGATATGGCTACAATTGGTAGTGTATTAAAAGGAAGATCTAATATGAGATCCAGCGGAGTATATGACGTGTCGGACTTAGTGCTGAGAAGGCCTGGTATTGAGGAAGTATTTGTCGATACTTTTTTACTATTGCCTTAATATTGGACACATCCCGAAGGCATGGAGAACTGCACTTGTACCCATTTTAAAGCCTTGTTCGGGTCCTGGAGAAACTGGAAACTGTAGGACAATTTCTTTTTTGTCTGCCTTTGAAAAACTATTTAAATTACTATTCAAGAAGGTGATTAATAGGATAATCTAGGACAAATGTATCTTGCAAGAATTCTGATTCCATAGTAGACTTTCCACTTTCCATGCTCTGATGGTGTTGACTATTGTGCACAAAATGATGAGAATGGTAGCCTGTTTTTTTTTTGGAACCGTAAATTTAGGGTGAGGATTGAGGATACAGTATTTTTACTAGGCGCCGTGCTATACAATATTTTTATATCATATATTCCAAAACCTCCTGTAGATCTTCTTTCGATATATGCCGATGAAATATTGATACCTTCTTCAGGTGCAACGACAAGAACGATCAATAACCGTCTAAATATATATTTGAAAAGATTTATTCATTATACCAGGGTATATTAAGAAGTTAGCCTTCTGTTGTATCGCCGGTTGATTCATTCTCTTATTGTTTATGATTTTCAAGCTAAGTTTCGAATTTCTTCAGCCTAGATGGAGAGGCTAAGGAAATTGAAGAAAGGGTTCCTGGTTGCTTATATGGAGATGAGACTTCAGCTGGGGAGTGTTGGTATGCCCCTTCGACAAACCTTTAGATCCATTTATAGTGAAATATATTTTGGCATAATTGATATCCTTTTGATTAGGAATGCCATGTAAGTTTTAGAGCGTGCATGTTTTAATAAGGCTGGAAATCTAGAGACTGTTCATAGCTCGAGGTAGTTATTCCCGGTCAATTTCTTTACTCTTCAGTGGTGCAGACCTCCTATTTGACCAAAGAAGGATACTATAATTAGACATGGTCGACACAGTACATAATACTGCGCAATAGTAGTTTTCTTTTATAAATATATTTTCCATATAAACCTAGTTTTAAGTACCTTAACTTGTCAATTCTTTTTTCTTAGTTTTAGGTTATTTAGTACCATTGAAAAACTTCTCCTTTTGTCCCTTTTTTGAGGAGTAAAATTGAAATATTAAAAAAAAAGAGTTTGTTAAAATGATTCTGTAAACCTGCAAACATAACCGTGTAATTTTGAAAGTCATTAAGAAATATTTTTATGTAGGGAATAGAATAACTAAATAGTTTTAAGACTACAACTTAGTTTTAGTTATACATAAGGAAACGAAAGTAAAACAAGGTTGTATGAAGTTTTGATAAGTGCATAATAAGCGAGAGCATATCATAGTTGTCATGGACATTATAACACATTAAAAAAGTGTAAAAGCCCAGCAAAAACTTTTTGGTCCTCGGCAATGGCAACTACTTATTAAAGTAGTTTCTTGGTAATGAGGCGTCATTGTTATCTGCCTACTCTATATTACATAAATAAGTACTCAGAAGTATAATAGCACAGTAATATTGTAATCACGTGGATGAGTTGGCTAGAACGCTGGAGTAGCAACAATAAGGTTGTTGGTTCAACTCCGTTATGACGCTGTTAGTTTATTTTTTAACAAAATGTATAAAAAAAGTTTTTGTAGTTTAGGAAACTAAGTGCGAGATAGTGTACTGAGTAAGATGTTAGTCATTAAAAACAAATGGTTAATTTGTGTCTAAGTTCGAATATCACTGACGGCAAAATTTTTTAGTTTTTTCTATTTTTATTTTCGTTTAGGTACATATTTTTGAGTACCCCTAGAGTCTAAAAATAACTACATGAATTTGTGGACAACTCGAACAAAAATAACTAGTTATTCAGACAAAAAATAAGTTATTTATTTTTGTTCTAATTATACCGGGTAGCTCACCAGGAAAGCAAAGTTTTTGCTGGGAGTGTCCATGGATATTATAACACTTTTGACCGCAATTTTCTCTTGGATACTGTGACACCTTCAAATTTGTCATTATGTCCATGGAAAATGTGACCCTGTTTTGTGCGTCATAATGTACATGGAAATTATGATATTGGATATGATATGATGACTAATTACATCTAATGGAATTTATGTAATTTTCTCTTGGACATTATGACACTTTTATGTGCGTGGACATTAGACATTAAGACATGCTCCCAATTTATCATCGCTATGCACAGTGTGATCAGAACTGAAAAAATTATACAGCTTAATCGCGTTTAAAATAAATCTAGAAAATGCTTTAAAAAATTATTTAAAAATGCTAAAAAACTAATGCTAAATTAAAAAAGTACTTTTATTTATTTAGTGCCAATCGGAATCGATATTTTTGGGAAATTAATCTGCAAATCATAATCTGTTGGCTGGATTCACATAAAATTTCACATAGACGCATCAAAAGAGTACAGACTTTTAACTTTGGTAGGTGTCTCCATATATCTCTCAGAAGTGGAGCTATTGGAGTTCAAGATAAGATGCGTGTACTATAGACAATTTTTTATCGCCTGTCAAATTTTTACTTCTTCTCCGAATTCAAATATATATATATATATATATATATTATATTATATACATATATATATTATATTATATACATACATACATATATATATATATATATATATATATATATATTATCGAGTATTTTACAGCACCAAAATTTCACTTTATGCGTATTTAATCAAATGCACATCTCCAAACATTTGTTCTGTCAATCAATGTCTTTTGATTTCAGTTCTTTTATATATGACAAAATTTTTGGCTATGTATATATAAATAAAAAAACGGGACAAGAATTCGGCAAAATTGACTTGAATTTTTAAATGCAAATAACTTGAAAACTAAATAAGTGCATATGCAAGCACGTTTTTCATAGGCTATATCGAGAGCTTTAAGAAGATGTAAAAGTATTTGAAATTGGTTAAGAAACAAAAATTTAAAAAGAGGTTACAAATTTTCTATGTCAGAGGTACCCTATTTTGAAGTCCAATAGCACCGCTCCTGCGAGTTATATATGTACCCCATACCCATTTATTTAAATCCAAGCAGCAAATTAGAATATACAGATTTATTTGCAAAGAATTTCGATTTTGCCCAGTTCGTCGTGGCATTGGGTACCGTATAATTCAGTTATGTTCAGTGTGTTCTACCACTTACAGCTCCTTAGTATACTCGTATAACCTAAAAAATCTGATGAGCCGTTGTCCCATCTACTTAACCTAGATATCACTCGACAATACCCCGTGATACTATCCATTGTAATTCTGAAATTTATTTTGTTCATGTGTAAGATTATTCTGTATGGACCGATGCACAAAACTATTGACATCTTGCCACTCTTTCATACCTTCAAGTTCTTGTTAAAATAACAATACGTATTTGTTTAAAAGCTAAATACATTGGAAAAATGTATTTAATAATTTTTAAACTGTATATAATATTAAGGATTACATTAGTTAATTAATAGGGTTTCTAGTTTTCGTCTTTTGTTAAATTCACAAAGCGTATTAAAAAATATTTTGGATTAAGCACTTAGTAAATGTTATTTTTTTAATTTAATGAGTTCTTGCTGATGCTGATAGTAAAATTACTACTACTTTCACTACTGTCTATATTTTTCACACAACGACGAAGGTTTACCGTAAGTACCTGTCTGTGTAGACTCAGCCTCACGGTGCTTCTAACAAAGAGGGAACACAATGCGTCTATCAACGCCCCCAAGTCTAATATAAAGTCATCCTTAAGTACTAATTTGAAGTCTTGTATTTGTTCGTGATTCCCCTTGTTTAGGAGCGGAGCCCCATAGATCCATCCGATCTATGGGTCACGGAACCCGGTTGCAATGCAACTTCACACTAAGCTCACGCACTACCCGCGACTTGGATTTAAACCACAGCCACCATGAAAAGTTCCCCAGGGGCCACTTCTATGTCAGACTGGAACCGAAGTTCCTGGGGCACCTGACACCCGTGGTACCAGTATTAAGTCAACGGTCGGACTTCGTAGCCAAAAATAACTACTACCAGTTAAACTTCGAACAGTTCAGGAATGGTGATCATCAGCAGCCACAAACCAAACACACATCAACATAAAGGAACAAAAATTGCAATACAAACAATCAACAACCGCCCTGATGGACGGTATTTTGCAGACAATAGCAATAACAGTTAATTTCAATATTTAACATTTTTTCCTTTTTTTAAAAAATGATAAAAAATGCTAAATATATTATTATAAACTGCTAAATAATATACCAAATGCTAAATGAAAAATTTGAGGCTATGTGGAAGTAAAAAATACTAATTTAACTGCAAAAATGCTAAAATGATCACACTGGTTATACATGAACAAGGGAGTAAAAATTTTTCTTAAAGTGTGATGTTTAATGCTTCATATTAAAGTGTAATTTAGTAATATACATAATATATAATATATAATATATAACATATAATATATAATATATAATATATAATATATAATATATAATATATAATATATAATATATAATATATAATATATAATATATAATATATAATATATAATATATAATATATAATATATAATAAATAATATATAATATATAATATATGATATATGATATATGATATATAATATAATACAATTTTAATATTTAATAATATTATATATAATATAATATTTACAATTTTTCATACATTCTTCTTTTACAAGTACAAATATTTAATTTTTAAATTTGTGTCAAATATTCCAGATTGATTGCTGCCTAAGTTTGATTCACCTCATATCAGTTTTTAGTTTTCCTTCCTACAAAAATTTCTTTTCTTAAAAATTTAATTTCTCATTAAGTTCTCCCACAATAAAAGAACGAAAAAAAAACTACTTCATCTGATATTCAATATCAGGTTTTGTTTCCACTTTTTCCACCTCTATTAACCTTCTACTGGTTTTAAAAGCAATACCTGCTACCTAACAAGTCCTTAATGTTTTTTCTTCGTCAATATTTTGTATAAACCTGCCAGCAATATAGCGCTAGCAAATACATACATAAAAAAACATTGAATATAGGACAATGGTTGCAGTCAGTATGGCGCTTAAGTGGCTCTCACTACAGGAGGGTGACAACAATCATCTAGAGCCAAAGTCAGCTACTAGTACACAAAAATATACAGTGCATATTGGATACTTGATAAAACAAGCTTTGCATTGCAGTAACGACGATGACAGGCCTACTGAGCAATATTTTTTAGTGTTGATTTTCCACCCAAAGGTGTTGTATTTTCATAAAATTTACAACAATAAAAAGTTTAGTCTATTGTTCTTTTTGTCTGAGCTGCTTTACAATCTCTATGAGATTTTTGTACTTTTTTATATTTATATTTTTGTAAAAAATTTCACTTCCCTTTTCTTGTTTAAGTGCATTGTGAACTTGTTTGTGCAAATGAAGTTCAGTTCACTTGAATTTTTGTTGTTGTTGTGTTAAACATTGTTTGTTTTATGGCATGTGGGTACGTGCTTTGTAGGTTGCTAGCTTAGTTGGCTGAATGGCTGGCTGACTGACTGAATTGTAGAATATTTAGTGTTTCTCCCCATTGGAACATTTGCATTGGGGTTTGGTATTATGATTTTTGTTTTAAAACGAACCTGTACATACAAAAGGTGTTCGACAGTTTATGAGTGTTGTACTTGTTTTCAGGTTATTTAGCTTATTTTCATTTTGCGATCTCCTTAAGTTGATGATGACGAGAAGGGAGGGTTTGATTCAAAAAAAAAAAAAAAAAAAAATCGGTTATTAAAACAAGTCTCAAGTTGTTAGAGGTGTGTTAAGATACGAGGATGTTATGCATAGTATATCAGCATGAAAATTTCGAAAGATATAGTATTAAATAAATTTATAAAACATACAGTGCAACAAGAAAAAATTTCTCAGTAATTCCAATGCAAAATGAAAACGTAATTGTAGTCTAATTAAACATCCAAATGGTTCTTCAAAGTTAGTCCGAATTTCGGTTCTATATCCTCTTGAAGTTCGACATTTTCGGAGCCCTTTTTTCAATATTATGGGAAATAAAAGTCATTTAAATTATTTGATGCATATGTTATTATATGTTTTTGTTGTTTTATAGGCTAGTAGCAATACTATACTAAATTTTTGCAGGATGTTACTCCCTTTTTACACCATTTTTTGTCATAATATTTTTTACTTTATTTGACTTGACCTTACGTCTAAACTATTAAACCGATAAAAAAAACATGACATATACATATATATATATATATATATATATATATATATATATATATCCTTGAAGGAAGTACTGACTGAATGCCATGTCCACTTTTTTAAGAAAGGGTTGCTTTGCTTCTTAAAAAGCAAATTTCAAATTTCATACACATGTTGATGACAGTGGTAAAAAAGTATTGCCAATACAGAAAAAATTTTCTTAGTAGCATCAAGAAAGTAGTAAAATGAATTTTTAATGAAAGTGACCTAATATCTGGGCGTGGCAACCAATATAAAATTTAGGCCAAAGCCAAGAAAAATTTTTTTAATATATTTTTTTTTAATAATTGTCCATGGGAAAATTATAAAATTATTAGAAACTATGGTTTCTAAAAAAAAAATGTATTTGAGTATATTGATGCTCATCGTTGGCCAGTTCGAAAGCAAGCGAGTTTATTAAATTTCAAAATATATAAATAAACTTCACTTATATATATTGGATATACAAATTTTATTTTTAGGCGTTATAATAGTACATAATAAGTTATAATATAATAACATTAATATTTACAAAAACCGTTGTAAATAAAACTTATAAAATACAGGTATGTTTAAGAAATATTATGAAAGGTATATTCAGAATTTGGTAAATACATGTAAACAAGTTTGCAAACTGCCTTGTGGTCTCAGTTTGGTAGTACCAAAGCAGAGTTTGTGGACTATAACTAGACACCAGCGGAATGTAATACGTATTTTCTGTGCCTCTACAGACTTCATCAGCATTCGTGTTGTGTTATCCATTTTGGTTTCGTTGAAACCTAAACAACAACATGTTTGTCTAAAAAATGTGGAATTTTATTTAAAACATCTTGTTTATGAAAAATGTTTTTAAACGCTTTAAATACTCTATAGTTTCCGAACAGAAACTATAAACTGTGAAAATGAGATATAATGAAGATTATTCCAAAGATAAACTGTAAGAAATGAATCGTATGAACCTATATAGATGTAGGAATCTTTTGAAGCATTTAATAGTGATTTGCAATTAAAACGGTGAAAAATTTAAAAAGTTTAAAAAAAACTATGATAATATGGAAATGCTCTTCAATGTGCTTTTAACAATTGCGCCAACTTCAAAAATCAGCGAAGTTTGCGAAATTTTATAAAAAGTACAGAGTAAAATCGGCTAAAATCAAGATATTAAAATATTATTTAAGTCATTTCCTTAAATATGTATGTTTTTTGCATTAGCATAAGTCAATCTCTTTTATTATATTATATAATATATATTGTATATATATATATATATATATATATATATATATATATATATATGAATATTTCATTTGTAATTAATTTAGTAAACGGTTCAATTAATTCTGAGTTCCTGCTTCGTAAGATCGAATTCGTAATCCAGAATCGTCCAATTAGAATTTATACTCCTTTAAAAATCTAATATTTTCAAACAAATAATGCCAATTTTGACCCCATGAGACCCATATGCAATCCCTTCAACAATTTTTTCCATATATTGATTTCTTAGTGAATCCAATTAGTAAATCCAGTTAAATAATAAGATTTTATTATTGAATGATTATGAAAAATATTTCATTGCAAATAGCTTTAAGAATTATAATATGTATGCTGCTAACCTATAAGAAATTCGAATTTCATTGGATATTAAATAAATAAAATAAAAATTATATTAAAATAATTGTTAATATAATTTTATTTTTTATTTTTGTGTATATTTACAAAGAATTATTAACTTTTGAGTTATTTTTGTTTTCCTTTTACAATAAAATATTTGAAAACTTTTCAAAACTTAACACTTTTATTTTATATTTTGAATTATTTGAACAATTCGAATAATCTTTAATGCGTGATGGAATAATTCGAATGAACCAAAATGCCTTACTCGAATTATTCGTTTTATTCAAACATTGAAACAAATAAAACAATTTGGATACCCTAATACTTTCTGCATTTTTTCATTTGCTATCAGTATATTATTTTTTCGTTTATAATTCTCAGCAACAAAATTTAATTATATATTTTTTTAATTTCCGCTACTTGATATTAAAATCTTATAACAATATAATATTCTTCTTAATATTTATTTAAAAGTGTAATAAGGCTTAGTTATTTAGAATAATTTTTCCTTTGCATGTTTTTCCCCGCATCAAATTATAATCCATCTTGATATTAAATAATTTTCAATTCACTTATCTTAATATCACATCAACAAGCGTTACCATTATTGTTGTGCATAAATATTTCTGTAGTTTCAAATTTTTATTTGCCTTCTTCCTGTTTCCAATATTTTAATGCTTCTGTGCCATTGTCTAATAATTATAATAATAAATTTTCATTATACCACATACTTTGCTAATTTGCTGATAAGAAATTCAAAGCATATTTTTTAACAACCACGCTATTAGTTTATGTTTATGTTTGTTTCTTTTTCAATTTTCAATGGAAAATAATTCAATTAAATGCTTCTTTTGTTTCTAATTTCCCAGCAGTAAGAGTGTGTATTATTTTTAGTAGATTTTTGGAGATGGAAAAGGTAGAAAAGTTCATTATGTTTTTGTTGTCGAGGTGATATGAGTATGGTGAATACTTTATCGGGGATTATTATTTATTTTTTAATTATAATTGAAAATTACTTTTTTGTGTTCATAGCAGGTAGTGTGAGAAGGAATTAAGTTTGAAATATATTAAAATATTAATTCTTAATTATTGAAATTACATTTTCTTTATTTAACCCAAAAAACGTTTACATACAAACATATATAGCGTATATTCAAAATTTTGAAAAAGTCTGAATTAAATTTCTTCAAATGACAACTAGTGCTTTACAACAATGACAACTTGATGCTTGTAATAATTTGAAAGTGACAATGATGTATATGTCTGAAGGATTTTTATCGAATTTCGTAAAAATTATAGTGATATTACTGATGAAGGCGATGCTGGTAATATTTTTAATAGTAGTATTCCGAGTTTAGTCCTTTAAACCAAAATGGGATTATTTATCATAATGAATATAGTAGAGAAAAATTGTAAAGCAGAAATTTTACGTATCTAAATGGCGTTTGTGTTTATATTTTTGATCAGCTTCGGGGAAGAAAGTCTTAGTTAATTAGATCTAGTTATCCAGCATCCATTTGCTACTCGCAACGTCTAATAACAGCTGAATACGTTGTGTATTATTATCATTTAATAATACCTAAATGGTGGCTGTTTAATTTAGGTGAGTAATTTTAGAGAAATTTTTGACTAAAGATGAGTTTACACTATGTCACTATTTAAGGATTTTTTCAAATATTCAATAAGATAACAGTTGATTATGGACAAATAGAACTATGTCCTTAAATAAAAATGCAGCTAGTGTGAACATTGTGTGAACACAAATTGTAAATTATTCGCCACTATTTATATACACAAATTTTAAATTGACAAAAAAGAAGTAATCAATTAAGTAATCTATTAAAATATGATTTTTTTAATAAAACTTTTAATATATTAATATATTTTTTTATTTAAACATACCCTGCAAAAAAGAACATGCAAAGAATTCAAAAAGATCCTGGACTTTCAATCCTGGAGTAGTGCAAATTTGGATCATTTCCAATGAATTTAACATAAACTTGTCATTGGAAAATGTTCTTTTTTTTTTTGGTACCTATACACTGAGTAGAAAGTCATGTTCACGATGTCATGTAAAATTGATTTTCTATCAATTCGAGAAAGTTACTTTTAATTTTTATTAAAAAAAAAATAATATGCATAACAATATTTTTCATTTGATTAAAACAGTTATTATTAAATAACAAATATTTGTAAATACATCTTTGGATGATGTTTATATAACTTCTTAAGCACAAGAAATCGTGCACTTATTGCAACTTGTGATGTAATGAAAAAGTACTTCCTTAAATATTACTTCTATTTGTTTTTGGTGGGTAATATTACATGTTATTTTTTTATACAGCTGAATGTGGAATGCAAAGAAAGTACTGTTGTTTTGTGAAGACAAGGCTGTTTTGTAAATGATGACAAAAGGAGATAGGGCTGTCCTTATGTATAAACATAAATTACTTATAAAAAAATTTAAATATATATTTTTTAAAAAAATTTTTATTAATGTGCTTATCAAATCTTGCAATTAATCGACTGATAATAGTTCGTATTTCCTTTTTATTATCTAAATATTTGGTAATAATGTAATGTATTGTACCTTTATATATATATATTCCGAAATTCTCTCGGAAAATTGTTCTAAAATTTATTAAAACAAAATAGAAAAAAAGATTTTCCCATAAATTCATTTAATAATTACTGTCAAATAAATTTATTGTTAGTGTGTGTTTAATCAAATAATTTTGAGCAAACAATTTGCACATAATCTGAACAGGCTTAAAATATTTTTCCTCTTTTTTTTATCTTGCGATATTTTCATCAAACAGTTAATTTTAAAATAAGTGCGGGTAATATGAATAAAAAATAATTCTGTATTTAGTCGTAAAAATTGCGGGAAAACACGATGAAATATTTCGTGAAAAATATTTGCATAATCTGAAATTAGCTTAAGAAAGTCAGCATCTTCAGAACTTTGATCGGTTTATCGCATGTAGCCACGTATTTATAATGATTTTATGCAAAAACAAAGTTAATGAAAACTATATTTTTTATATAGATCCTAAGTTAAATATTATGACTTGTTTTATAATTCATCAGAAGATAATCTGAAATTGTACTAGAATAGTATTTTAAAAGTTTTAATAATTTCTGGACTTTATTATCTCGACTATTAAAAATATGAGTTTAATTATATCTGAAACTCCTGTCTACAAATTTATTCATAGAAAAATTCTTAAAAAAGTCACAATTTTATTGTGAAAAAAAGTTATGATTATTTATGTGACTCGCCCATAACTCCTTATTCTGTTTATATAATCACAAACATGCTTAACATGCCATGTAAATGTGACTTTTCTTCTCAGTTAATTTTAAAAGATAATAAGTGAGAATGTTATCAGTGTTGCAAATTTAGCCTTATGGAGGCTAAATCAAGCTTTTTTGTTTTGCTTTTAGCCCCAAATTTTCGTTTTAGCCTCTAGACAATTTTCTAGCCTTTTTGGATTCTAAAAATTGCTTAAGAAAATTATAATGTTACTATTTGAACAACGATGTAAATAATCTCTTATTATCTACTACTAATTTTATTTTTACAGAATCATTCGTTTAAGCATTTTTGTCTATTTATTCGCACAAAAAAATCTATATTCTTTATATTTAACAAAAATGTTGGCTTCATTATCTAAATCAAGAACAACTAATATACCAAATACCTAATTTGATAGAATTACTAAATTAATTGTTATAATTATTTTTTTATTTGCTTCATTAACCATAGGAACCATTTATAAATATAATTTTTTTAGCTTAATTAAAGAGGAATTATAATTTAAAAATGTCGGAAAGTTACTTCAAAACAGTAGTTAATTTTTCATTTGGGTCATTTTACTGACAGCTGGTTTAAGTTTTATTTATAAATTTATTACAATAGCTTTAAAAAGTATAGAAACTAATGAGAACAAGAAAAAAATAATAATTTCTTAAATTAAATAGAAAATTTTAACATTTCTCTGGTCTTATTTTTTGGGACATTTATCCTTCTTTTGACCTTTTTTTAAAGTTGAATTTAACCTCTTTTTTTCTCAGCTTCTGGTAACACTGAATATTGTATTCAGCTTGGCCGAATATACAGTACTATGCAAAACATAAGCAACAAAGTAAGCATTACCCTAAAAATACACTTATTTTTCAATGTGTTCAATTTGCAGCAAAACTAATTTTAAAAAATTGTTAATATAAGTGCGTATCAACAAAGATGTATGCTGAGTATTAATGAAGATGTGAATTCATTTATTCCTAAAAAAATATCCCGAAAAATTAAATTTTAAAAATTTTTTTGAAAATGAAAAAAGGAAAGTAATCCAGTCTCATATTAAAAATTATAGGACATTTTTTTATTTAAGGAAACATAAAATTATGACTTTTTAATATATATAAATGGTCTTCGTTCAGTTCTGATTAAAAATAATATAATAAAGTGCTACAGCAATGCATTTGAATGCATAAGAAGATAGATATCTAAAATTTAACAAAATCTTTTGGAAAACATTTATTGAAATTATAGACCAAGTAAAATATTACTGCTTACGGAGAATCAATTTTAATATAGATAGATACAGTTTTTTTTTTCTGTGTTTATATCAGAAATATTTCATAACCTTTATCTAAATAGGTAGGTTTTAATCTAAACTTAACAAAATTCAGCATATTAAAAAAGAAAAGTGCTTTGTTTAATTTAAAACAATATTCAATTATATCCACTCTGATCGGACACGTAGCATACTGCATCGCGGTGAACCGTCAATATGTATATTTATAACCGAGCAATTCCAAAAATTATTTTGGGCCAGGATAATATGTAATTATGACTTCATTTCCATTTCACCTAAAAAACTATGTGTTTTAATTTAAAAATATAACAAAATTTTGATCCTTTTTGATTTATAGATTTTTAAAAAGTACAAAAATTGCATCATACCTACAGAAATGTCTTGCTTAATTCTATATTTTAGTAAGTATAAAACGTGAAATATATTCTAAAACTTTAGACAAAAACAAATGCCGCTGCAAGTTCTTTTATGTGTCTTCAAAATAAATTTGGACTACATTTATTTTGAAGACACATAAAAGTGTTGCTTATTCTAAAAATTTAAATGGAAGCTATTATACAGACAATAGTTAACAATTTAATCACATCAATACTATTAAATTTTACAGAAAATATAGAATATAAAACAAAATTATACAAAATATCAACATGTTGATATTGTTGTGCACATTTTTGTTAATACTTTTAATGTATACTAGATATTGTAAAATATTATACAATTCTTAGGTTTACCCCAATTTTATTACTTTTGTTCTGCAAATTTTTAAAATATCACCTTATATGGAAGGTAGGGCGCCCATTTTTTATTTCCAAGTTTACATTTGTCCTTGAACTATTTGTGCAAAATTTCGTTGATATTTCACCTTATATGGGAATTGCGCGGTAAAGTGGACGGACCACTCCCATTTTTGGTTTCGAATTTTACGTTGGTGATTGAACTATTTATGCAAAATTTTGATGATGTACATGTTTTTCATAAAATATATCGGTCGAAAAGTATAAACTTACGAGGGATACCCTCTTTTTTCTAATATTTGGTCCATAAATTTTATGTTTGTTTTGAATACCAAATAAAACTTGTCTAAGACAAGTTTTATTTGCTTTCCGAGCCCTATCTTGCTTTCAATTGAGAGATGGATGGATATCGTTAGATAGTCTTAGATTTTCACGAGGACCCAGAATATGTATAAATTAGGGAGTCTTAGATGATTATTTTACATGTTACACAAAAAATGACAAACCCCATATATTCCATATCATTTTTTGATGGTGGGTATAAAAATAAATATATTTTTATAGAAATTTAAAACGTACAGAATATTTGCTAATTCGCAATAAAGATATCAAGATGCTATGAAAATCAGAAGGATATGCAGGTAAGAATTTTATCTATAACTGCATTTTCGTTTTTTGGCCCTTAGGAATTTCAAATGCGTATGTATGCATCAACAAGCCATGCTGGTGTGAGGCGAGTGGAAAATGCACTTTTAAGAGATTTTATTACCTTAGAAACGGTTCATAGGAAGCAAACCGGGTGGTAGGCCTTAGAATTAGAATTATACATACAAGAAATTTTCCACATATCTGGAACAACCAATTTTCGTATGGAGGTATCCAAAATTTGATGAGATAATCCAGTGCTACTGGACCAAGTTTCTTGGAGATTAACATAGAGATGCCAGTCGAGTGTGAAGGATATGGGCTCAGAGTCTCCAGAGAGATTCTTGTGTTTCCTGATTATAACTC
Source organism: Protocalliphora azurea (assembly GCA_932274085.1). Taxonomy (NCBI): domain Eukaryota; kingdom Metazoa; phylum Arthropoda; class Insecta; order Diptera; family Calliphoridae; genus Protocalliphora; species Protocalliphora azurea. The sequence goes on from OW026520.1 coordinate 114,377,674, forward strand.
TTTTGGTCTGGTTCTTCAAGACGGGATATTCAATAAATTGTCTGTAGAATTGGGTTGCACATTTCCTGCATCCATATCATCGGTGCTATTGAACGCGGTAACAATGAGTTTTTTATTTTATTTATTACTAGGTAGACTTTTTATTGTCGACCACAGCTTTTTAGAGCTTTCCCCCACGATGTCCACTCCAAGCCCTACACTGCTTTGATCGAACAGATAGACGCACAGACATCTTAAGATCGTTTTAAATGTTGACGGGGATCCAGAATATATATACTTTATGGAGTCTTCGATGACTATTTCCATATAAGTTTTTGATGGTGGGTATAAAAATATGTAATGATTTAAAAAATAAATAAAAATCAAATTATATTTTGTAAACTTCTAGTTGTATTCTATGCCTACAGTTCTCTACTGAATACCCAGCAAATTCTACTTCAATACCCGCCGTCCAATATTTTTGCGGAGATTGTAAAGGGATAAAAATAACTAAAGTAATATTTTAAAATGAATTTAGTTAATTCTAAAGCAATAAAATACAGTATATAACTTTATATAAATTTTACTTTGACCATAAAGATAGAAAAATACCTTTATATATTAAAACAATATTCTCATGTACGTTTTCTTAATGTAGGTTTTTTAATTAAATTGTAAAATAACTAATGTAAACTTAAGAGCGAAAGAAAACATTTATTATTATTATTATTATTATTAATATTATTAATATTATTATTATTATTTTTATTATTGTTATTATTGTTATTATTATTTTTATTATTGTTATATTATTATTATTATTCTTTTGATACGGCTGTAAGAATTTAAGCAAAGGATGAAGAAAATTTCATAGCAATCCAAATTTTTCGATATGTACTTTTTCCGTTGCACATAGGGAAACGTTGAAAACATAATTTTCTCTAGATTTTAAACATGTTTTAATATTATAACCCACTGATCAGAATTAATAAAAAACAATGAAAATATACATATAGATTTATAGTTCTAACTAACTGTGTATTTGACTAATCGATTATACAAATTTATAGAATTTATGTAGAATTTTTTATATTTTTTTCAGAGTTTCGAACTATTTTTGCACAAAACTCAACTAAGCCATAATCACCAGATCACTATATTACAAATAAGAGTAATTTATCTTGGAAACATTTGTATAATAATAAGCAATAAATGATCATCTGAATGTCTTCTAAATATTGAACTTAATTGATCTATAAATTATAAAGTACTGTAAAACCTGGTACACAGTATGTATGTTGGCCCAAGTCTCTGTTTTATTTAGAGCATTTCAAGCCTCTTGATATATTCGGAGGTAATTTTTTCAAATTACTTGAAAAGCTAGTATACTTTGGGTTAATTATTTGCTGATATGTTATGGATAATTTCTAAATGATATTAATTGTACCAATTAACTAAATTCGTATGATGATAAAGTTTGTTAAGAATTTAATTTACTTGGTATGTCTGTAGTTTCAATAAGAGCAGTTTTTATAATAAAGATATTGAGATATATTTCTCCTATAACTGAACCATTTTGTGCTCCAAATAAATCAAGAGTTTAGTAGATCTCCGATACTTAAAAATGTAGTGCAAATATTTTGAATTTAACTGAAAACTTCTTTGTAGCACATGCATTAGCATCACAGAAAAAATTATGTCAAAAATATTTTTAATGAATTATTATTTAGTTGTAAATAAAATTTTATAAAAAAAATATTAGATTGTAACACTGTTTTACTAGTTGAAAATGTTTTTAAAACTAATACACAAAACAAAAACTATTTTATGTATTTTGACAATTTCAGTAAAATAAAAAATAAAATTATAAAAATGAGGAAATCAAAATATATGAAATCCAACATTTGAAGACATTCGTAAATAAGTTTCGTTACACATTTTCTAATAACGATTAAATGTTATGTATCCTTCAGATGATAAATATATTTTAACTCATATAATAACTATACGTAAGTAATATTCCTTAGAGATAACTGCACGAACAGTTTTTCGTTCTATGCTCTCTTCATGCAGATTTTCCTGATTATCCGGGTTTCATAAACGATTTTTGCACTTTGAATTATCATAATGGATCCACTCTTCATCGCCCCTAAAATTTTGATGCAAAAACGATTTGGTTTAGTGGCGCATTTCAGACATGCTAAGACTCCTTACGACGTCTTTTGATTTCTTCTCCCGTGGCAATTTCATTGCTTTTGGATGAACACAGTACTTTTATAGATCTGGAAACTGTTGTTTGATATACACACAACAATTTTACAAGCACTTCTTGCAGACTTGGAAAATTTATCTCAATATCCAATACTTAATTTTCAAACATTTTTCGCTCTCCAGTATAGATATCAAAACCATATTCAAGACAAATAAGTTGTTGTCAATTTGAACTAATTTTAAATTTTAATAACGATTGGATTTCTTGTCGATTTATAATTCATAGAACGTGAAAGAAGCGTTAAATGATCAGTATTTTCTTATTGTTTTTTCCTCTTTTTTATTTATATATATGTATGTATATTAAGACTCATTATTATTTCTTCATCATGAATCCTATATCGAATTTACACAAACATTTTTAGATTATTTTTTTCGCAGTTTAATTGTAAAAATATAAAATTTTTAAAAATGCAAAAATGCAAAAATTTTTGTTGATTCAAAAATAAATATTATTTTAATATCTACTAAAAACTAAATATTATTTTTTTTTTGTTTTATTTAAAAGATATATTAAATCATTTGAAAATTTGCACATATTCTAGTTTTTCATATATTCAAATAGTAATAATATTTTAATAACCAAAAAAAAAAAATAAATCTTTTTCAATAAAACATTTACGAATTTGAATATTTGATTTTACAGATTCAGTGATGGGTCCGATATGAAATTTTATTTTTTCTGTGTATGTACCCAAATTAAAAAGTGATGTTTTGAGCAAAAATTCGCAAATTATTCCAAAGTAGATAAAAACTCATCATTAATTTTAACTTATGTCAAAAGTATAGATAATCATCCTACATTGCGTATCATTAGTTTTTCGATAGTGCAGAAACTAGTCATATTATTGCATTTCAAAAATGCCAAAAAATACTAGGACCACCCTTTATTATTTTATTATCCAATAATTAAAAATAGTATAGCTATTTTTAAATATTTGATAATAAGATTATAAAAATGCATTCAAACAATTGTACTGCATGAAATGTATTCAACCAATTAGGATATTATAAATTTGGTAAAATATAATTTTTTCTGTATTGCTACCATTTCTGATACCCTTAAATATATATAATTTTATAAATAAAATTTAGTTGTGTCAAATTTTAACCTGATATTAAAATTATTATATTATTATTATTATTATTGAACGAATATCTGGAAGTGCTATATGTGGACACTGTGTTCAAATGTGGATCTATTCACAGTTAGCAAAATGTTAAAATAAAATATATATTTTATAATGGAAATTTCAATCTCTAACTCTAAAGTGTATTTAAAAGTTATGCATAATTCTGGATATTTATCTTAATTTTTTAGTAACTATATTATATTGATTAATTTTCAATTTGAACTCGCGGCGCCTGCATTTTTGCACAAAAATTTTTACACTAGTTCTTAACAAAATTTGCCATCATAAATAGTAAAAACTTTTAATTTTTACTATAATATCCGATGATATTTTCTAACGCTAGTGCATGCCATAAGAAAACAAACATTTTATTAATTTAAAAGTATTTAAATTTTCTTTCACTTTTTACTTCAGCCACGACCATTCATAAGCATCGACGACAAATGTTGTAAACAAACGTTGATTAGAAAAATGTCCTCTTTAAAGTTATATGACAGTGGTGTCATAAAACTCATTTTTGATTTGTTGCCAATGGTCTCCATACAGTTGCCCTTATGTGCATTGTTGCGTATGAGTAATATATGTTATTTTTAATACATTTAATGTAAATTTTTCCATAGAGTATTTTCTCACATTAATAATCTCAAGAAACTATAAATTTGAGGCACAATTTATTTGATGCTGATTTTTTAAAAGCTGGTTGAATCAACTATGACCTTTAAGTTTAATGCTTAAATATAGCAACAATTAAATCATTCGACGGAATCATCTAACTAGGATATGAAAACTTTACGGGGTACTAAGTTACCAAAGATAATTATTTGTTAGCAAAATCATATAACCATCTGAAATACCACCAATATTTGCTTTTTAATGGTTTGTTTTCCGCGTGTATTCTGATCATCTTCAATAGCTAGAATAATATATAGGTAACGATATACAGAGGCTGAAATTCTCGAGCATAGCCTAAGTTCATACTAAAATTTTCGCTCGAGGCAACATAAATTTAATTTTATCAGCAATGTCATACATTTTGCCAATTTGAAACACTGTTGTGAGCTGAGTTAAAAGTAAATGATAAAAAAATTCATAAAAAAATTATAATATTTTAGATCGTAAAAAATTAAATGATTTTGAAAATTTTTTACGATTATTTAAATCATTGAATTTTTTGTCTATTAACTTTAAATATCTTCTTTAACATTTTGTGACACCTCTATATATTTTCATTTTAAAACAATTAACATTACTTTGAAATGTATTTTATAAATGGATTTTTCTTTTTAAATGTGCAGAAAAAAGTATTGATTTCCTTTTTGCTCCTTTTTTGCCATCTCTTATATCACCTTATTCAGCAATAATAACAATAGCTGTCAGCATCATCATTCCCCCCAAGACAAGACTACAATATAATACATTTCTTTAATTTTCTGTTTTACTCATCTATTCAGCAGTTCGAGGTGAATGTTTAACATGACCATTATTATCAATGTGACATTAGTTTTTGTATCTTCATGGCGTGTTCTATCTTTACTTTCCACCATGTAGTAAGTTACATAAAGCTAATAGGTGGGGTTGTGGGTGCTCGTTTTTTGTTCTAACTAGTTTTCTTGGTTAAAACTAAACATTTATTATGCACTTGCTGGAAGCAATTCCTTCTATTTTTAATACAATTTCGTGTTGCGCAATTTTTTTTTTTTTTTTTTTTGTTTTAACTTTTTTCATCGTGTTCCAATTTTTTTTTTTGAAGTCCAACTTATGTGTCATCTTTACCTGTCTACTGGGTGTATTTTCCACTTTTTATATTTGTGTGCCCGTTGTGCATGTCAACTGCCATTGAAAATTTTATCGAGTGTGAAATGGTTTTCCTGATAAACTTGATTTTGTTTCTTCTTCCATTACGCTTTTTTTCTTCCTTTGCCTGATGGTGTAACATATTTTTTTCTTCTGCTGCCTCCGATGATTCAAGCACATATTTACAATCTTTGTTGCTGTTGTTGTGGCTATGAGTTGGTGGGTGCAAGTGATGTATTTGTGACATGCAATAAATGTTTGGACCTGGGTTTATGTACATTTTTAGGTGCTGAGGTTCTGCCATGTATACATTGACTATAAATGCATTTGATACCTTATCATTTGTTAAAAAGATTCAAGTTTTTAATGGAATATTATATGAAGTTTGTATAAGTGACAGAAAATTATCAACTGGAAAATAGAAACAATAAGAACAAATGTTTAATCATCTTAGTGTATTTTATATGCAAGATGTAATGAGTTCAGCAAAATTGTTTGGAAACGGAAATAAATTTTGATAAATTTTGAAAGTGAAATAAAAATAATATGATTTTCTGCATTTAATTTTAGATGAAAATTAAAAAAAGAGAAAGAGATTCTTTTCGAAATCAATGACAAATTTTCTTCTCTATGAAAATAATTTTTTTTAATAAGAAACAAGTAAGATAACTTGTACTTGTATTAAATATAATGCATTTTTCTATTAACTCTACGGTACATACCAAAAAAAATTAATGTTAGTCACCCCGGGTACCTTAGTGAGTTTTTCGTTGATTTTGTACAAAAAAATATAAAAATAATAATATATTGTATGTTAATTATTTATTAATGTTATTTGAAAAGCTATAAAGCTAAAACCCAACCAGTTCATACACGTAGAAAAATCTTGTTTCATTATGCTCACGATGTCCGTCCATCTGTATATGCTGGAGTTCTATTGAAGCTACAAGTCAAATTAGTTGACAGTGGTTACTTTTATAATCTAGCACCAATACAAATCTTCTTCTAGAATATGTTTTCGACGCTAATAAATTTTCTAACAATTACATAATTCAGTACATATAAAAGTTTTATATATGTTAGGACCCAATTTTATTTTATAGAATAATTTTTGTAAATGCAAAAAGCAAAGCAGCAAATTTTTTGCGGTTCGCTTATCAAAAATCCATAGCACCACTTCCGAAAATTATTATAAATTGCATAAATTAGTATTAGTAGACGCTGTATTTTTTGTACATGTAGGACTCTATAAAGTATAAATTGTAAGATTATACTTTGTAACAAGATTTGATCCACAATAAGATATAGATTTCATATATAAAACTCTCTCGGACTATTATGCTTTTACAGTCCTAAAGAATGTTGCCAGTGATGGCACTGACTTGGTCTATAATTGAGAATAGGTTCCATATAAGTTCCTCTTCGAAAATCGTTCAAACCCGACTATAACTTTCTTACAATCCAAAATAGTGTTACCAGTGAAAGCACAACGTCCTGTCAAGTTTTGAACTACAATTTCGAAAGTTTATGTGTCTACTTCTTGAGCCTTTTTATAATATTTTTTGAAATAATATTGAACATTTTTACATGACGTACAATAAAAAACTTAAAAGAATTCATCAAAATCACAGCAAATATTGAATAATGTAAAAAGTGTTTGAAGAATAAAAAAATAATTATGAAGAATGTCGCAAAATAGCGATAGTGAGAAATATTTAAAAAATATTTAAAAAATTAATTTGTATTTCTCTTTCAGAAGCTCCTAAATAACTCAGAAACTTTAAAATTAGATTGGCTTTGAAACTAATTTTCCTTTAAATCTTAACGGATCGAGATTTTACGGGATGACACTTCTGCCTGACATGGAATCGCTTATTCATTAGTTTAAACAAAAACAATTTTTAATTATAACTTTAAACGAAGCAAAATAAAATAAAAATAATAACTACTGAAAAGGAAATTTAATTGTAGTGCAAAACACATAGAAATTATGTGAGGATACCCGGGTACCCTGGCTATTGACTCCCGTAGGTGTCAATTTTATATATAGATCAAGCTAACAAGATTAGGATTTCTTAAATTTCTAAACTTAGGAATACTTTAATCGCGACGACCTGAAGTTTCGTAACTATATCTTCATTATTAAAGAAAAGGGTACCCGGATACCCGGGTAGATACCGTATTCATATTATCAATAATATTATTATTATTATTATTATTATTATTATTATTATTATTATGATTATTATTCATATTTATAGCGGATTTATATGCTTATGGGTAATTCCCGGAAGAGGGACTTGTATGGACGTATAGTAAATAATGGGCCTATTCTCAAAAATATTTGGCACTGAAGTTTCTACTTACGAGTATATAAAACTTATACGTGTCAAATATTAACTTCCCAACGAAAAAGGAACATTCGTGGAAGTAAGTAAGATCCTGAACTTATGATCCAGAAGTAGTACAAATTCGGATCAATTCCAATGAATTTAACATAGCTTTGTCATTGGAAGATGTTCTCTTTTTTGATAGCTATTCACTGAGTAGAATTTCATATTCACGATTTCATGTAAAATTTATTTTTTATGTACGTTTTTAACAATTTAATTAAATTAGTTTTAATTTTTATTAATTACTTTTTAATTCTTATATAAGAAAAATATATTTTTTATTAAAAAAATATGCATAACAATATTTTTAATTTGATTAAAATCGTTATTATTAATTAACAAGTATTTGTAAATTCTCAACGTTTTATATCACAAAAATTTATCTGATTCACTTTTTAATAACATCTTTTGGATGATATTTATATAACTTCATAAGCACTAGACGTGAACAGTTACTGAAACTTTGGAAGTAATTAAAAAGTGCTTTCTTAAAAATGACTTCTATTTATTTTTAATGGATTGATAATAACATGTTTATGAGATATATGCACGTTAGAATGATTTTCGGTAGAGAGGTTTATATGGAAGTTATGATCAATTATGAACTGATCTTCATAAAACTTGGTTTATATAAAATTTATATCTTTAAATTATTAATATAACTAAGGCATTTATTGGTGCAAAATCCCTATTTTAGGAAAATATGAGTATGGAGGTTAAATGAAATAATGTACCGATCATAACGAATTTTAACAGACTTCTTATTTGCGTTAAAATAATTATTTGTGCCAAATTTCATTATGTTTTCAAAATTGCGGCCTGTACTTTGTTCACAAAGTTTACATGGATGGACACTAAGACAGACGGACAAACAGACATCTTAAATTCGGCTCAGAAAGCGTCTTTTTCTGCGCGTTATAAAATCAGCACAAACACTTAATACCCCAACCACCTATGGTGGTGTAGTGTATAAATAATATATCGTATATTTATTGTACAAATTTAAATAATTATTCCTCCTTCTAACCCAATATTTTTCCTAACACTCTTTATAATTTTCCCTATTATTTAAAGTCCATACACTTTAAAAGCAACGCATAAATGAATGTAACACCTTTTAATAATCTATTCAAACTTACACCCAAATAAAAATTTTAATAATAACAAAAACTCATACCCCTCTAACCCCAAACAATACTCTACACACAATCGCACATCACATCTACTGGTAATAACTTGACACAATTGCGTGTAGATAATTGTATCAATTTGTTGTAAGTGCTAAATTTATTGAAAGTAGTGGTCAGTAAAAAGCAAGTGTGCTTGGAGAACATCCCTACTTTTAAAAGAGGTTCAGGTGCTAAATTTACCACATTCAAAACTATTTATTAACTTATAAGACCCTTATTACACTACTTGCGTATAGGAAAAAACTAGAGAAATGTTACTTAATAATATTATTATTATTTCTATATTCCCTGCCAGCAGTTGGAGAGAGTTTTTTCAACCATCCGCTAAAAAGTGTCTTTTTTGGCTCTCTTGGATGTTTGAAAGTAGAAAATACACAAGTTTGCAATAACAAAACAAATTAGTATCGAATTTCGATCTAAAAAAATTAACTTGAGCGACTTTTTATATTCCAGAGCAAAGAAATAGAACAAGCACAACATAATTTTGCTCATTAAATGCATAACTTTTAAAGCGATTAATATTATTGTTTATAGTGTCGCATAAAAAATGTGTTAATAAAAAAATTGTAATTTTTAATTAATAATTAGTGACTTTTGTTTTAATATGATATAGTGAATTATTACATATTATAAGTTAAGTATTTAGCTCAATTACAATTAAACATACTTACTAGCTTTACTAGACTAGATTTCTTGATGTACTTTTTTACTCTTTTAAATGATAATATTTCGATACCAAAAGAATACTCTAAATAGTGTCATCTAAAAGGTGTTAACACTGTTGCACATTACTTCCCGAAAGGTGACTCTTCTTCGATTAGAAAACGACGTAATATTCGATTGCTATTAATTATATGAGGTGCAGCGTTAGTTAAAATTTCGACAGAAAATATTGGTAGGGTTGTGCTATTTGTTTCGTGTAGTCATTGTACAATTAAAAGCCAAAGTTTAAGTTGATAGTGTTGTTTTTTAATATTTGTTATCCATGTTGGTTAAATTAGTATTAACTGAGTGTGTGTTTGTACGTATAGCGCACTAACTCTTGTATTAAATTTACAGTTCGTCGCTTTTGAACTCTTGATAAATAATAAACAATTTATTTTAATTTTGAAAACTCCATTTCAAATTCTCAATAATATTTTTCAAATGTTGTCGAGGCAGTGATGGGAAAGAGTGAAATCTTTTAAACTTAACCGAAATACTTCTTCGTCATTTAAGAATTTTGTATTTTATGGCAAATTTAGTAAGCAATTCTTTTGGAAACTTTCCAGATTATTAAACTATACACCACCATAGGTGGGGAAGCATAGATCAAAGACCCATTTTAATTTGTAACAATCAATTTAGAGTCACTTTCTTAATTAATATATTCCTGAAAGTTTTGCTTCATTACGCACTAAATACTTCATTGTTTCTTCTTAATTTTTTTAATATCGGAACCGAGAAATATATTTTTATTAATGTGTGCATATATAATTCAGCAAAAGTTGGATTTTCATATACTTATATTATAGAATAACTCAAAGTTTAGAACAAATGAATCCTAAATTCAAATCCAGCATTTTCAAAATACATTAAAATTCATTCCAAAATACTCGAGTCAAAAAATTCAACTGAATATATAAAATCTTGTAACTAATCTTTCTAACATATTTTATATTGCTGATATCATGCTGAAAATCGACTGAAGTTCATATGCAATTGGATACTCTAAAATATAGTGCATGGTGATTAAACTGCATAAAAATTTAACGACTTTATATTTTGAGCGTAACTTCCATCAGAATCGTACTTTGGGCTATACGTAGATATTATGTGAAATATCATTAAAGTCAGATAATGATAACCCGGATCGAAACTGAAGTTTTTATTGTTCGTATATGTGGGTAAAATTTTGTCTTTTTACAGTTTTCTGAAAATTTTTGCTATTAACTACTTTGTTTTGTAACGGAACGTTAGTCGCAATCGACATATATTTTAAATAAGATATAAAAAGTAAAAAATGGTTAAAAAATTCTAAAGTTATTACGAACTCAACAAAACAGAATCAGGAACAGGATAAGTCAAATAATTTTCCATGCTTGGTTAAACAATTTAGATTATTTAAGGCTGTTCTAAAACTTTAACTTAAAACTTTTAAATAACTTCCTAAACAAATTTCAAGAAACTTCAAACAAGATTATGTAGGTTTAAAGGTAACATCACAGGAAATAAATTAAAAAAAAATTTGCGGATTTCGGGAAAAAGGCATATTTTGCAGTTTTTAGATATAGTATTTTTTTCATTTTGATTTTTTTTAACTGATATTCTGATTAAAAAGAACTATTATACAATAATAAAAACCATGTCTAAGAAAATACAATTTGGAATTTTTAAGAAAATTGGCCAAGAATAACTTTTAAAACATGAAGGTTAAAGATCAAAATTTAGAATATTTGAAAGTTTTAAGGAAGACAAAACTAAAACTAATTTACTTTTATCTGAACTTCGATAAAATGTTTTAACATGTTTTAAAATTTTTATAATTTTTTTGGTTAAAAAAACACTTTGCAGTTTTATAGACATCATAGAGAAAAATAATCAAAAAAAGAATTAGGCCAATACGTTGTATAACTAAGCCATACATGCGATTTAAATTCTGGAGATTTTTATTTTTTGCGGTCTTTTGTTTAGATATAAGAAAATTTTTTAGTAACTCTTATTCAGACTAACTAAATTATTATAAAATATGATATACCATATCTCAGGAAATATATCCAGACGTTCTTACTAAAATTAGACAAAGATAACAGAACTTTAAATATATGTACTAAATTTCTTAAAAAAAACATAACGATTATTTATTTTTAATTGGATTCCGATGAAATTTTATGGAAACGTAACTGAATGGCTTTCGTTGAAACAACCATTAAAAAAGGTAAATTTAACCCTCAAGTGAGTTTGGGTTATCATTTATTTTAAACGCCCTTGTAAAATTATTTTAAACGCCTATGCAAAATAAATTTTTTTAATTAATATCATGGACAAATGAAAGGATAATTTCCTCTTTCTGATAAGCATGGGCATGTTAAACAATCAACATTTATCACAGAAATTATTATACCCTATACCACCATTGGTATATATATATATTATAAGTTTGTGCTAATGTTTGTAACGCACAACCTTAAAGTATACCAAATGACTCAGAATCACTTTTTGAGTCGATCTAATGATGTCCGTCCACCCATCTGGCTGGCTGGCTGTCCATGTATACCTTATACACAAAGCACAATTTTAAAGATAATTCAATGAAATTTGACACGTAGGATACAAGGACGAAGCCTATTGAAATCGGTTATGATCGGTCCATTATTTCACCTATCCCCCATACAAATATCCTCCCGGAATAGGAGTTTAACGATCATAAATATCTTAAATATGGAAATATTTTAATGAAATTCGGTGTAAGGAAATCTTGTATAAGTATCAATCTTTGTGCCAAATTTCATGAAGATCGGTCCATAATTGACCATAGCTCCCATATAAAACCCTCTTCCGAAAATCACTTTAACGTGCATAAATCACATACACATATTAGTATCAAGTTTGTATTCGACACAAATAAGTTTTATATAAGTAGAATTCACAGTAACAAATTTTATGAGGATCGCTTCATAATTTACCATAGCTCCCATATAAGCCCACTTTCGGGAGTAACTCTAAAGTGCATAATTTCATATAAATGTTAGCATTAACGTTATGTATTCGTATATTTTATCTTACACATAATAAAAGTGTTTTCCACGTGTCTAATGTAAGATCCCTTTACGAATTTTGACATGATATCCAACACAATGGTGTTGGATATCATATGATGCCCAACTTACGTCTTTTTCTTTGTTTTTCTTAGAAATTCAATATAATATAAAAAAAATTTAGCATATATTTTCTGTGGTATGGCTTATCTGATTCTGTTATAATTTCGTAAGTCTGAATATCGGTTCCAAAAAAATTTACTTTATAACTAAGAAACTTCAAAAAGTATGTTTTTGCTGAAATCCACAGAATTTAAATCGCAGGCTTAGTTGTACAAGGTGCTGACCTAGTCTTTTTTGATTTTATTTCCTATGGTGTTCACAAAACACTCCCAACATTTTTGATATTTTTTTAGCACAATTTGTAAAAGTTTGAAATCGAAATTTCGAAGCATTCTTAAAAAAATCATCACTTCCATACATCGAAAGGGGTTTGAATTGTCTTGCAGAAACAAAAAAATTAATAAGTAATTATGGTCAAATTTAAATTAAATATAGCATTCTATTAAAACTTTTCTCAAAAAATTAAAAATTTGAGAAACGTATACAAAAGTGGTGTAAAACACGTTAAATATCTGGGGAATTCATAATAACTTTAACAATTTTAAGCGATTTTTACTTTTTATATCTCTCGTTTGAAAGATAATTATGTGCAGATTACGATTCTTTGACATTTAGTTGCAAAACAAAATTTATAATAGCTAAATTAAAAGAAAAAATAGTTAAAAGCCCAAACTTTCCCCATAAAACGCACCCTACAAAATTTAGGTCCGATGCGGCATCAGTTATCGTTTTCCGATTTCACTAATATTTGCCATAATATCTTTCTATAACCAAAAGAACGATTCTAGAGTGAGGTATGGTCAAATATAAAAGTCGATAAATTTTGGTGCCGTCTAATAAGGATACTCGAAAGAGGAAACCTTACATGGTAATTATTTATGGGATGAGTCCTATGAAATTTGGTGATGTGATTTTTAATTAGATACATTTCATTCATGAAAATTTGTAGGTCCATCTAAGATTTGTATGTTTACATAGACAACCAGCCAAACGGAACGACTGATACTAAATCGACTCAGAAGTGAAATGATGAAGTAATACGAATGGTATACTTATAGCTCGATAATTTATTTTTTGCATTATAAACAGCTGCACATACGGCAATAAAAACAAGTGAGAAAGATACAGTCGGTATTCCATTCTGCTGGTGTCTAATTATAATCCACAAACTCTACTTTGGTACTGTCAAACAGAGACAACAAGGCAATTCTGTGAGGTGTTCTATATGGGACCTGTGGTCAATTCTGGACCTATACTTCTATTAAGACAGTATATTTCTGTAGAAGTTATTGGTAATTACTTAAAAAAATTTAAAATAAATATCCTTTTATCAGGATAAAAGGCTATTAATTTCGAAGAAAACTAAAATTTTACATGTATTAATTTATAGCAGGAATGGTTTATATGTAAAGGTAAAAATAAATCCTTAAAAACTTATAATTTCTCAGTAATGAGAAATTATAAGTTTATGATGTGCGGGTGTAGAGAAAATAAAAGTGGATTGATTTGATGTAAGTGATTTTTCTTTTTTTTTACATAAATGCCGCGAAGGCTTTTTTAGAACATAATTAGTGGTTCGTTTCCATTTGTTTCACAATGTTAAGTCTTTAACATAATTGCTATACTTCCAAATAATTCATACACATAAAGAATTCATTGTAAATTCATAATAATAATAATAATAATTCATTGAATAATTCATTATGCTAATTTAAACACATGGGTTAAAAAAGCTGCAACTCTTTCTTAACACTTCCAATCCTTCCTTCCAATGGTAACTTAATGTCATGTCTTTTTCAGTTTTGTTTTTGTTTGGAAATTATTTTGTTTTTTTGTCGATTTAATTCCTTTAAATTCTTAATTTTTACAACACGGATATGATACCATCCTAACTATTATATTGGTTAATAGAAGGTGTAAAAGGTCATTTATTTTGTTATGACCCAGTATTATATGGCTAAATGAATGAACGATTGACTAGCTATTTGAGTGCCACAAAAAAGGGGTTGTTAAATAATTTGTAAATGTATGCGTATTTTTTTCATGTATTGTGGAGTTGTTGGTCGTTTACTATCATTTTTTTCCTTTCTTATATTTGAGGTGCGAACAATAAAAATACAGGGGGATAATTTCAGTTTTTTTCAGTTTGTTATATTTATATGGAATAATTTGTGTGTATATATTTGTATTTTCGAGTGAGTAATCGTTGATTTTATGTTACAAAAAATATTATAAATTATTTATGATGTGCGTGTTGAGTGCAATATCACTATCTTGGTAAACGATAGTTGAAATATAATAATTTATGTATAAATATTAATTAAAATATATCGTAGATATAATTCGTGTATACATAAATATATATTTATATATTAATATGAATTTAAATGATTAATTAGTGATAGTAAATTTTAGTTTGCTATGTATAATAAATGACAACAAAATTGGAGCATAGATAAAGCTGAGTATAAATTTAATTTATTTTTATTAATATTTAAAAGAGTAAAACGTTTTATAGATAAGTGTTTTTATATAAATTAAATTGCTTCATTATCTAAGAAAATTTTTCACAAAATCAATTAAATTTATGCATGAATTTAAAAATAAGAAGAAAAGTAAAGACTTCAGATTGTTCTCGCTTTTAAGTCCTTTTTAGGTTCTAAAATCTATCCTATATTTTTTCATGAGATATTTTTCTTGACTTGCTGGATTAAAATGGGGTTTAAAACCCATTAGTGTAGCGATGAGTATGTACATACAATCATGATAAAATATTCTAACATATATTAATGTAGATTTTAAAGATTTTGGAAGAAAATACACAAATTGAATTCTATTTATTCAACATTGTTGTTTTAGTACCTGCTGTGTTTATTTAGTGGAAAAATTTATTCTCAAAAACATTTTATGTTATTGACAATAGCATGTTCTAAAAAAAAACATTAACAAATATGCGAAGGAAAATAGAAATAAAACAGCAAATATTTATTTTTCGCTTTGTATATTTAACTCATACAATACACAGACACATGTAAGAAAAACCAAAATGTATTGACATGTTTGTCTTAACTGTCACTGTCACTGACATGTTAATAAATAAACCAACACGCACGACATACAGTGGGGCCAAACGCAAATATTTTGGTAATAAATTTGTATCTTCTAAACTACTGGTCGGCTCGAACTGAAACGAATGAAAGAGTTGTAAAGAAGGACCTGGTCTTTCAGAAAAAGTCACCCTGTGGTCATACGACATAAACTACTGGGTGTCAATTTGACTACCTCGAGTATGTAAAAATTTAAAAAATCCTAACTTCTACAAATCAAATACGATTGAAAAGATTTTTATACTTCTGTAAAGTGCTTGAAAAGCTAAAGAAAAATTTAGCTTAATTACTTAAGTTATCTCTTACAGTTAAAAAGATATTTACGCTTGAATTTTTAATTTTTGATTTTTTTGCCTAGAATTTATTTTGTGTTTCTCAATTTTTTTCGAAGAAAAAATTTTTTATAAATATTCTGTAATCAACTTGTCTAGACGTAAAATTTTTCAAATTCAGCTCTCTGAGATTATATGAAAAATGTCTCAAAGTAAAAAAAAATATCGCTATTCATATTTCAGAAGGCTTCATCAATGGTTAATAACGAAATTTTAAATTGATTTAGGTTTGCACCCTACATGCAACATTGGTCGAAAAAGATGGCATTTAGAAAAAAGTTTCACTTTTATCAATTAATAATTTTTTAATTTTTTTGCCGATATTTATTCTTAAAGTATATTTAGATTGTCTTGACGGTAAACTGCTTCCCAAAAACGAGTGCAGGAGTTGCAGATTTTATGAAAAAGGACAATTTTTTCAATGACTTTTTGCATTATTATTTCTTATGCAGTATCTAAAATGGATACACATCTTTCATTTCTGCAAAAATTATTTAAAAAGCTATACAAATAAATGTTTAGCAATTTTTCAGAAATAAACCATATTTAATAAATTTAATCGGCAATTACGAATATAATCTCGTTAGGAATATAAAACACGCCAGAAAAATTATCGTTGATAATTTTTAAAAAGTCTTCAAATAGGTGATTTTAAAAAATTAATTCACCAAAAATGTAATTTTTTGAAAAAAGAGCCAACTGATTCAATACCTAAAAAGCTCCTTAAAATTTATTTATTTAGTAAAAAAAAAACCTAAAATAGTGAATTTTAAGAAAAACTGCTAAACTGAGTTTTATTAATAAATAAATAATTTACTTGTAATAATTTTTACTATTGCAAAAATAAAGATTTATTTACTAATGTTCTGTACTTTTATACGAGATATTCAATCGGATCCCAGTCTTATAAATCCCCTTCTAACAAATTTAGGCCTTAAAGCATATTTCACAAGTGTTGGCCTTAAGTCTCTTGGGCAATTTATTTTTGATTAATGATAATTTAGAAAAAAGACGATCCGCCGAGGCACTGTTGGAGCAAAAGTAAAAATATTATTTAAGATATGAGTATTTATCAAATCTATTTTTTAATTTTTAGAATACAGTCCAAAAAGTTTCGGCATTTGATATTTTAAATAGTTGTACATAGACTTTATCATCGGCTTTATTTTTTAACAGTTTCAGTTCATTTATAAATTCTTTGGTGTCTTTTTTACATCAAAATACTCTGAAGCGATCTCAAAATAATCAATTTCTTCGTTGGAATTAATATATAATGGATCGAGATAATTCAGCCAACTCAGTTTATCGTCAAAAATAGCCAGGAGGTTAAAAAAAGGGGCAATTGGCGACTAAAGTAGTCAAATGGTAAAGCTGCGCGCCAGTAAATTATGTGTTACGCATGCGCACATATGAAAATGTATAGTAAAATGTTATGAAATAATGAATTCAGTGAGAGTTAACATGAGTTGTCAGATTTGTGGCCATTATATTATTTATTCAAAACGAACTATATATATATTATATGTAATAAAAAAATTTTTTTTTGTAAAGAAAAAATTTTTTTTTAAAAAAACCTTGAGAAAAAATACAAAAGGAATTACTATATTTTTGTAATAAAATAGTAATTTTTCATACCAAGTTCGAGTGCCGACTTTGAACATTTTTCATGGCTAGACGAATTAAGATAATTAAAGAGCTTTTTCAGTATATTATTTTGGAATATATTACAAATTAAATAATGTTTTTATAAATTTTTTTCCCTCTTTTTAGCCGTAAGAGATAACTTAATTAAGTAAGCTTATGATTTATTTAACTTACCAAACAATTTACAGAAATATAAAAAGTTTTGAAATCGGAATCAATTTGTAGAAGTTATGATGTTTTTAAACTTCTACATACTTGCGATAGTCAAATTGACACCCTGTAGCTTATCTCGTATTATCACAGGTTGATTAAAAGATGATTTTTTCTAAAAGCATATGACCTCCTCTACAACTCTTCCATACATTTCAATTTGATCCGAACAGTTGGTTATGAGATACAGATTTATTACCAAAAATTTTGCGTTTAGCCCCACTGTGCAACGAATAAAAAAACTTAAATGAAAAATTAAGACACACATTAAGGTGAAATTTTATTAGGAAAAATTCAAGTTTTTTTGTAGTTCTTGTATTTTTGCCGTAAAAATTTAATACAACTTTAAGAGCACAAAAAAAAAAAAAATAAACGCAAGATTGTAAAAAGAAAAAATAAATATTTTTCTTTGTTTGTGCCATTTTACATGACATTTGTTAAGAGACATAAAATATGCAATCATTTTCTGTTTAAGTTCTTTCTTTTAAAAAACTCTTATAAGAGTACTTATGTTTTATTGTGTTTTGTGATTTCATGTGTGTATGTGTTGGTTTGTATTGACTACATATATATATATATATATATATATGTATATATATACTAACGACTATAATAAAGTATTTTTACAAGTTTATGTGAGAGTGTATACAAACGGTTATAAACTGCATAAAATAAGAGCGGATATTGGAGTTTCCATTACTTAGTTGCAGATAATTTAAATCAATTTTAGTTTAGAGTCGCGTTAGGCAAATATGGTACAATTGCATTTTTTTAGTACATTTTTATATATGTTGGTAATATGATCTTATTTACATATTCGTTATTTTTTATTTAAATATCAACATATTTTTTTATTATAGAATAGCTGTTTTGAGAATGAAACAAAAATATTCAGTAGTACTTAAAACCTGCCTTTATAAGTTAATCTTTTCATTTTATTAATAAGTACATTCATAAAGTTATGAAAACTATAAATTTGGAAATGTAATCGGATGATATAAAATGTATATATTTCTATGCACCTTTCTATTTTATCAAATTGTTTGCCACTTCACGAAAAAGAATATTATAATAAACGTGATGTACCACCATTAATATTACGGAAACTAATATTTACATTAATGAAATTTTTTGCGCTATGTAGACAGTTGTATATGTGCAAATATTGTTTTTTTTTTCCTTTTTTATTAAACAGCAGATTTGATACCTACAATAATATGCAACTTAAGACAACTTTTGCAAACTAATGGAAATACCCTTTCATTTTATGTTACCCTATTTTCCACAACTTTTTAATCGCATCATTTTTATACACATATATTTGCAAACATGCTTTTGACAATGCAATAAACAAAGTTGTTACTACCGAACTACATATGTATAAAGATTTTTTTGTGTAACCACTCCAACCCTAAGAAATCTTCACCATAAACATTTAAAAAATGCAAAATTGTTTTATGCAGAGGGAGTATGAGGTCCTTCTTCGAAATGACGTTCCGTTTTTATAGATTCGAAATGTAACAAAAATATAATTCTCTAAAAAAGGACAAAGCAAACAAAAAGAAAATACAATTTTGCGACATCATGCATATATTTCAATATATTATTTCAACATAAACTCGAATTCTTACTTTTATTTTTTTTTTGACGATAAAAATGAAGAAAATAAGCTAAAAAAGGAAAACAAAACTAAATTTTGTATGCAGTTTTCTTTTACATGTTGCAAATTTATTACTTGCCCTCGCGAAAAAGTGCTATAGATTGTTGTACATTTTCGTAATAAAAAGTACATGGATATTGTTGCTAGTATTACTTTTACTTATACTTGTTATAGGAAATAAAAAAATAAAAATATAATTTTGCTGGTTCGTTCAAAAAAATAAAATTCAACAGTAAAACGCGAAAGGCAAAATTCATTCACATTCATATATAAATGAGTGTAAAAGCATTCACTTCCGTTTGTCATTTTTGTTTTACTCAAAAAACTCTCTACTCAAAATATCACTGTGTGAAAGTATATAGTTGTGTGAGCTTTTAGTGAAGCAATGCAAGGCTGACGGACAGAGTGACAGAAATATAAAAGAGTCTAAAGTAAAATTTATTTTTTGATGGATTCATGAACTAATAGCTCAAAGTCTTAAGGATATCCTCTAAAACACATCACTTTTTAATAGAACAATGTCGTATTAATTATATGATATTATGTCAGTATCTTTTAGGTACTAATACTATACTATACTAATATTTAAGGAGATTATTGTTATATTAGGATTACACGATACCGTGAAATAACTCCTAGTTCATTTGGGAGTTATTTCACGATATATCCCAGCAAAAAAGTGAAATAACTTGCTAACTTTTTTTCATACAAATTGGGTTTTATTTCATTGGTCTGGTAACCTTGTAAAGTTTCGGCTGTGAAAATTTTTGTGTTGCGATTTTATAAACTTTTTCAATTAAAAACACCATTTATAATTGCCTTTTCTGGTTATTTTATTTAAGATAAGTATTCCACATATATATCTTAATTAGAGAGTATTGAAGCTCATTGAATTGGATTTGTAATTAAATCTTAATTAAATTTGTGTTATTTATTGTTTTGAACAACAACAATAATAAAATATATACCTTAAGACTTATTTTTGCATGAATTTGTTTTTGTATGTTCATTGGCATACATTTGGTATAGATCTATTTGTCAAATAAAACAACTGTCAGATAAAACATCTCCGTTTTATATTTTCCCTAATATTACCACTCCGTTTTCCATTATTAAGATCAATATTATAATTAGTGTCCTTGCTAATTATCTGCTGTGTTGCCATTTAATTACATATTACTGGTTTTAATCCTAGATAATATTTGTATTGGTGTATGTCCTTAATAAAGTTTGAGATGGACTGTATGAATAAAAACTGCAGTATTTCCGGAGCAGAACGTATGGTTTCCTGTTGGTTGTGTTTGGGAAATTACCACCTAAAATGTAGTGGCCTCAAAGCTCGTGATGCTGATGCATTATCTGACAATGCCAAAAACTTACAGTGGACTTGTCCAAATTGCAGAGTAATTGGCATTGAATTTTACAATTTTTTCAAAAGCTATAAAGCAGAGTTCGATGGAATTAAAAAAGACTTTTCTTCTCTACAAGGAAAACTAACTAAATATGGTGAACTTTTTTCTAAATTCACGAATTTAGATAGTTTTGCTGCTTCCCCGAGACCAAAACGTAAAAGAACTGCTAAGTCATCATCAACACCTCCTTGTATTCCTAAAAATACAGGGATTATTACTACTAATGATTCTATCCCGTTACCAACCGTAAATACAAGTAGTTGTCCTGCTGCTGTTGTAACTCCTAATACAAATAATTTTATTCCGCCTCATCATACTTCAAATGCTTCCAATTATAATATAATTCCGTTAGAGTCGACTTTAGTTACTCCTACGGTATCTAATTCGTCGAACTTGCCCATGATTCTAAATTTTGCAACCAGTAGGCCTCCAGAACTTATTTTATTAACTCCCTCATCGTCAAACATCCCAACTAATTTAAATGTGGTCAACAATCCTCTTGTAAATCCGTTTACAACAGTAACTCTAAAGCCTTTAAAAATTATTGCTCCAAGGAAAACCATATTTGCTAGCCGTTTTTCAGTAGATACAACAATAAATGATGTTGAATTCTATATTGAAACGAACCTTGGCATCGAAGATTATAATAATGTCCAAATTTACAAGATAAATGCGCGCAATAGAGCTTCATTTAAAATAATTGTACCAGAAAGTATTTTTGATCGTCTCGTTAATCCACAATTTTGGCCAGAAAATACAATTGTTCGACAATTTATTTATCGTGATGATAATAACGTAATTCTTCCCAGGGCTTCTGATCCAAATCCAAAAAACTAATTGAATTAAATAATCCGTCAAATATTAATATTTGTCGAAAAAATGATTACAACTTCTCAGCTATCTCCATCGCATACCAAAATGTTAGAGGTATGAACACAAAGTTAAAATCCCTTTATTTAGAGAGTTTTGATATTGAGTATAATATCATTGTACTCACTGAAACGTGGCTCCGAAATAAATCTGATAAAGAAATTCATAATTCTGAAATATTGTGCAGTAAATTTCAAATCTATAGACGTGATAGAGGTGACAAGGAAGGTGGGGGAGTTTAGATTTCTGTCTCAACTCTTTTTCCTTCAGAAGAAATATTTTTTAACAATGATCAAAATATTGAATTTATCGCCGTATGTGTTAAACCCAAATTTAGAACAATTTTTATAACTTGCTCTTATATTCCTCCTGCGTCAAACATTCAAATTTATGAACAACATGGAAACGCGATAAAATTTGTAGCTAATCAATCCAAACCTGGAGACTCCATAATTGTTCTTGGTGACTTTAATATTCCAAATATTAAATGGTGCGAAACTCCTGATTTATGCTTTTTAAGCCCATCAATAATATCGGAAACATCTATTGAATTACTGGATACTATTGCTGATTTAGGACTATTCCGAATAAACAACATAGTAAACAAGCTTAGCAAATTATTTGATCTTGTATTTGTTGATCAACCTGAAGAATTTAATATTCTTCGCATTAATCCATTATTAACACCCGAAGATGCGTATCACCCCACTCTTGAAATAAGCGTAAACGTTGAAACAAAAATATCATTACAATCCAATGTAAATAATGAGATGGTTTTTGATTTTAGTAAAGCTGATTATTCCAAATTAAATCACCTACTTTGTTCTGAAAACTGGTTTGAATATATTCCTTACAATAAAGTATGCCCTCGTAATATTGACATCATTTTGAATAAATTCTATGATGGCTTATTTAAATGTTTTAAGAAATCAATACCAATGACGAGAAAAAAATTGCACATGGACCGCCTTGGACTACAAAGCAGCTCAATGGCTTGAAAAATTTGAAAAACAAACATTATAGAAAATACAAAAAATCCGATTTATCTATTGATTATAGGAGGTACTCCATATCAAGATCAATTTACAATTCGGAAAATATCAAATGTTACAATAATTAAATTTTTAGGATGAAAAGAAACTTTAAAAATAATCCAAAATATTTTTACCAGTTTGTAAATTCTAAACGTAGAGTCTCTGAATATCCGTAAATGATGAAATTTGGAGATAAAGAATCCTCATGCGATGCAGATATTTGCGATATGTTTGCTGCTTTCTTCTCATCCGCCTACTCTGATAAAGATTCACATGAACTTTTCAATTATCCATATCCAATTTCAGCTGCAACCCTAATAAATTGTCCAACATTAGATAAATCGATGGTACTGAGAGCTGTACAGAATTTAAAATATTCTGATAAATGTGGACCTGATGGTGTTCCAAGCTGAGTTCTTATAAAATGTTTACATTCTCTTATATCTCCAATAACATACTTATTCAACATATCAATATTTAGTGGTTACTTTGCTGAAGTTTGGAGGAAATCTTATATTATACCTTTGTTTAAATCCGGTAGCAGATCCAATATTTCCAATTATAGAGGTATTGCTAAATTAAATGTTATTCCAAAACTTTTCGAATAGATAGTTACTGAAATCCTTTCTCATCAAGTTGTATGTTATCTTTCGCCATTTCAGCATGGATTTAAAAAAGGATGTTCCTTTACTACTAATCTTTTGAAGTTCACAACCTCAGTTATAACCGCATTTGATTCCGGTTTACAAACAGATGCGATATACACAGATTTCAGTAAAGATTAAATAGGTGTCAATGTATATTATTCAGAGAATGTACATCAAAAACCATTCCTGTTTTATCTAGTGTTCCACAAGGTAGTCATCTCGGCCCCTTATTATTCCTAATATTTATAAATGATTTACAAACTTGCATTAAGAATTCTAGAATATTAATGTATGCTGATGATGTAAAGCTGTTCCATAGCTTTAACTATTCCTATAAATGTTCCTTACTCCAATCAGATCTTGACAATCTTTATGATTGGTGTATGATGAATCTAATGGATCTGAATTTAAAAAAGTGTAAACACATGATGTTCTATAGAAGAAGTCCAGTACTCTGTAGATACACAATAAATGAATATCAACTTGATCTAGTCGAAGAATTTCTTGATCTGGGTGTGTTGCTTGATTGTAAACTATCCTTTAACTCCCACGTTTCGCAAATCGTTAATAAGGCAAAATGAGTTCTAGGTTTCCTCAAGCGCTGGGGAAGAGAGTTTAATGATCCTTACGTTTCCAAGCAATTATTCATATCTCTTGTAAAACCAATCCTGAAATATGCTTCCGTGGTCTGGGATCCTCAATACGAAGTTCATATAAAGAAAATTGAATCGGTCCAGAAACAATTTCTCTTATTTTGTCTTCGTAATCTTCCATGGAATCCTAATATTAATTTACCATCATGTGAAAGTCGATTACAGCTTATTGATCTCCCTACTCTTGAAAGTAGGAGAAAATATATGAATATTTCATTTGTAATTAATTTAGTAAACGGTTCAATTAATTCTGAGTTCCTGCTTCCTAAGATCGAATTCGTAATCCCAAATCGTCCAACTAAAATTATACTCCTTTAAAAATAAAATATTTTCGAACTAATTATGCCAACTTTGATCCCATGAGACGTATATGCAATCAATTCAAGAGTTTCTATCCATATATTGATTTCTCATTAAATCAAATCCGCATTAAGAGGAGTATTTTTAACTTAGTTAAATAATAAGTTTTTTTTTGTTATTGAATGATTATGAAAATATTTTATTGTTAATAGCTTTAAGAATAATATATATGCTAGCCTGTAAGAAATTGTAATTTAATTGGCAATTAAATAAATAATTACTAAATACTAAAAGATATAATATGCAGAGGATCGGAATCTCTTTAATTTTTTTCTTGATAATCATTTCATAATTTTTATTGGACTCAGCTAAAAGGATTTGTTCTCTGTACCATCCCTAATGAAAGTTATTCCATATAACCGGTTTTCGTTCGGGTTCAAGCTTTTTATCCTTTATGGTATTTAAAGCACGGCCTACACTAAAACAAAAACTGCTTTAAAAATGCCTTACATCTCATTAACTGTAAGTTTCCAATTACTCCATTCGATATTTTAAATTGGTAATTGTTTCATTTCTGTTCTTGTGCGTATTTACATATCAGTAATGCAGCAGGAAGTAGTAAATGCAGAGCCTTTCAGGAGGAAATGAAAACAATGTAGCATTTCCTATTTATCTTCTGTGGTATTTTAAACACCGGCCTCGCTAAGTGAAAAATCTTCTAATCGAAAATGGCTTTAAATTATTATTTCATTTGGTATTTTTAAATTGAAAATTTTTCATTTTTTCGTACTATTCATTAAATTTGGTACTGATATTTTTTTCAAATTATAGGAATTATATCATTTTTCGTTATAAAAGTTATTTTACCTTTTAATTTTGATTATTATTTTAATTTGTAAGTTGTTAGTAGGACTTATTTGTTATTTCGTTGGGACTTCTTTTATTTGGGAGTTATTTCATGATACTGTATTATTTGCAATTTGTGAAAAACCAGCTAAACATTTCATCTCCAAGAATCCCATTAGTACTTTAAGACATTATTCAGCAACTAATTGCTACAGACCGCTCGGCCTGTCAGAGTCCGGTTGTGTCTAATTAACTTAGAACCAATCAATATTTGTGCATAAGCCAAATACATCCAAAATCTTTTCCGAAATTTTCCACAATATAACTTAGAACAGCATGTTTTTAACCAAAAAAACTACATAAACTAGATAAAGCATATATGTCTATATATATATATATATATATATATATATATAACTACATAAACTAGATAAAGCATATATATATATATATATATATATATATATATATATATATATAAATTAGCAAAGCATACGATGAATATACAAAATTTAATTATTCGTATAGTTACCATTGTATTTAGTTTTAATGATTATAATGGTACCTCAACCATAATACAAAAGGAGAAAAGGACAAGACATAAAGCAGTTTCTTAAAAAATGTCCAAATTATTTGCAACGTTAACAAGTTACGTTTGTAATAAAAATCAACTCTGAGCTTTCATTAACCTTTATAAATACATAGCTACATGCGTTTGCGACACTCCATTTTGGAATCAGTTAAGTATTTCCAAAACGAAGGAAAAAAAATAATAAAATATTAGATTTTTTTCTAATTTAAATTTGTTTGTGACATTAAAAAAATTTATTATAAAGAATCATTATTGGAGAGAAATCTTAAAAAGTTTATACGAAAAGCATTGTTTGAGTATGAAATATTACCGAAATTTGTATAGGAATTTTGTAGGCGATTTTTCATGGATCATTTTGCTGACAGCCGTCTATGTTTATGAAATGAAATAAAATAAATAAAAATATTTTTTTTAAATAAAAATATATTAGCATTTTTCTGGCCTTATTGTTTGAGTCATTTAGCCTTTTCAGACCTTTTTTAAAATCAAATACAATACAAATGCATACTATCAATAAAAGCAAATAAAAACATCCAAGCAAAAACTATTGCTTTTGACTTCAACCCATTAATAGGCATCGAATTAAGTGAAGCCCAAGTAAAAACAGTGTGCAGACAGTAATTGATATTATTTTTCAAAACATCCAGAAAATCACGACTACAACTAAATAGGAACGCAACATCAACAACATAAATATATGACTTGCATATAGCCGACTTGATTAAAGAAGGGAGATCATTTATATAAGCTATAAATAAAGTTGGACCAAGCACAGATCCCTGTGGTACACCTGTATGAAAAAGTAGTATATTAGATTTTCGTTTCTAATATCTTTAAAATTGCAACAATTATAAACTTGCGAACTTAAAACTTGTTAAGCTAAATTTTTATTGTTTAAAATATTGTACAAATAAAACTGAAGAAACAAATTCTCCAAAATTACGTCTTTATCCGCAGGTCTACATAATGTGATATATGCCATAATGTCTGACATTTTCAAGTATTAACAAAAATGGATCAAAAATAAAAATTTAAAATGCGGGTATAAAAGATATATTTTTTCAAAAATTTCACAGATTTTTGCAGTCTTTCAAAAAATTCTATTATTGTATTTTAATTCCTTTTGAATGCCAGCGCAGTGCTATACATATTAACTTAACACGAAAGTGTTAAATTTTAATAAAAATGTTACATTATTAAAGGTATAAATTTTAGTTTTTTCAATTTGTATAAAAAAATAACCATTTTTTTTTTAATTTTACTCAAATTTAGCATGCCTTAGAAAAAAAATTATAATAAGATTTCCGTAATTTTTATTTGCTATTTATTGAAGTCTTCAGTTTTATAATCATAACAAAATAATTGAAAACCATAACTTTTACTATGAAAAATTTATACTTTACCAAGCATTTTTTATGATCTTTTATTTTATTTTGAAATGATCGGAAAGGAATAAAAATTCTTCTGAATAAGTTTTTTTTTTTTTTTGTATTTTCATTTTCATTGTAGTACACAATTTTATATATCTAAGTAAATTTTAATTAAAAAAAATACCAGAATCCTTTATTTTTATTCTTTATTTCAATCTATTTTTTTAAATTTTCGCAGAATTTACAGTTTTCTCTTGCCGTTAATCTCTTGAATTTCAAACATCTCTTTGAATCCTTGATTCTGAATTTATAAAAACACTGATTTTAAGATTCTGGAGTAATTTAGGATTAATTATTGTGAAATTATTGTGCCGCAACTTATTTCAATAAGGTAATAAATACTATACAAAACTTAAAAATTAGTTAAAAAAAAAAATAGAGAGAATAGTAAAAAAAATAATAATAATTTATTTCATTTATATGGTAGCACTGATATATCTTACTGCAGTTCATTTTTGAAAGCCTTTAGTTATTATTAACTAAAAATTTTTTTTATAAAATATTAATTATTTCACTTATATGGAGATTTTTGAAATTTATTTTGCCTTCATTTTAATAATTTAAAAAAATGAATTTTTGTTTGGAAATTAGTGTTAAAATTTACATATAGGTACAAATTTTTATGACTATAGTCATCTTCTATTTTTATTTTTTTTTTTAAATTTTTTCATAGGTTTGATTCGCTGTGCATCGGCCAAAACTCCACTTTTTTTGGCATAAATTCAAGAAGTATTGTTAGTGCCTTTTTGAATCTGTATCGAAGACTTTTTATCTAAAATTAACAATAATATTTTTTAAAACCGATTTCAGGTATTTTTCCTAAAACCTCTATAATACATTATTTTACTTCAGCAGATATATTTTTTGAAAATGATATTTACTTGTTTGATTATGGTTTTATTAAAATTACTTTATAATATTTCAGATTTCTATATAGATTAGTGAAACTATCTGGTAGGTTAGAATATAATAATGTTCATAAAAACCAAGATGCTTCCGCTCAGGTCTACTAGAATTTAACTGAAAGAAAATTGACGATTGCAAGGGTTAAATACAGAGTGTCTATTTTATGCAGCAAATACTTTCACATTTTTACGTTGGTGCAAGTTTATGCTCAACACAACTTTTCATCTCTCAAACCCAGCAAAAATAAAAAGAAGTCATTTTTAAGGAAGTACTTTTTCATTACTTCCAAAGTTTCTTGTGTTTAAGAAGTTATATAAACTTCATCCAAAGATGTTATTAACAAGTAATTCAGATAAATTTTTCTGGTATAAAACGTTAATAATATACAAATACTTATTACTTGATAATAACTGTTTTAATCAAATGAAAGATATGGTTATACATATCTGTTTTTAATAAAAAAATATTTGGTTAATACAAAAATTAAAAGTAATTTCCTTGAACTGAAAATAAAGACCATCAAAGAAATCAATTTTAAATGATATCGTAAACACGACTTCTTACTCAGAATATCTTACAATGACAAGGCTATGTTAAATTCATTGAAAATGATCCGAATTTTCACTACTTCTGAATCATAAGCTCGTATTGACTTCTTTGGATGTTCTTTTTTTGCTGGGAAGTTATAGATTAATTTTATAAATAACATATGTGACCACAAAACTCAAAAATAACGACAAATACACGACTTATATAAAATTCAAAATAAAGGTCTTAGGCTGTAATTTACATTATATATTATTCTTCTGGTTGTGCGATATAGCTTTCATAATTCTAGCTCCATTTTAATAAAAAATTTAAAAATAATATTAAACTGCCAACATTAATGCCATGTCAGACTGTCAGCGTTGCCATGTTCTATTTTTTAATATATGTTTTTGATAACTTGGTCCGTTACCATTTATGAAATACATTCACTTTTTACAATTAATCAAATAATTAGTTTTGAATTTCTGCCAAAAATAAGTAGATTTTTGACCAGCGTTCAGGGTAGATATAAGTTTTTTATACATAAAAAATAAAAATAGATCTTAATTACGAAATTTTTTATATTAATTAAAATTTTAATTGATTTTGCTTCAGTCATCAAAATGTTAATATTATTTAAACGAAATCAATTAAATGTCTTTTCGTATAATTTCGAGCAAATTTTTAATTGAATAAATTACGTTAATAATTGAATATTTTGTAAATATCAATTAAAATATTAATGCCGTTAAAATACTTCTAACATAAAAATTTTATTTGCAGTAATTTTATATAATGAGGAAATAACAATTACAACTGAAACAAATACGGATCTTTATATGTAGTTTAAAATCGGGAAGGAAATTTCTACAATAAAGCCAGAACCGCTATTAATACATTTCGCCAAACATTCAGTAAACATGTGTACTTACCAAGTTATACAGATCTTTTATTCATAAATTTGCATGATGTCCTTTGGCTGAACAACTTAAGTAAAAAGACACACATAATTAGGACTGCTACAGAACAAAATTTTTTTGTTCTTATTTTTTTTATTTATTCATTTATTTTTTTTTTTCTAAAATATTTTTCTCTTGAAATTTTATTTTTATTTTTGTTTGAAAAGAAATTAAAAAAATAATTTATTAATAAGTCTCGCAGAAGTTCTGATTTCGTCTAAGAGCGAGAAAGAAGGAATATGAAAGGGTACAAAATTGACTGTACTTTGAAATTCGTTTTTAATTTTCGTACTTCAAAACAAAAAGTTTAAAGAATAAAAAGAAAATTCTCAGAAAGATAAATTGCTTAGACTAAATAATTCTAATCAAATTCAAATTTAAAATCAAATAAAAATTTAAAAATATTACCCAATCATTTTCCGTGTTATTTAAAACTTATACGAATTTTATATAAAAATAACTTTTAATTGTATGTTTGTCATTCCCGACTGCCTGTTAAAAACATGATAGTGCTCAGGGACGATCACCTAAAGGGACCAAATTTGGGTTGCTTGGTGTTGAAAATGGAAAAAGTCGGTTCATGAACAAAAAGTTATGGGACCAAAAAAATTGTTTCCACCGTAACTGCAATTTAACAAAATTTCATAAAAATATTTATGGGATCGATATAAATCCAAGGGTAAAATTTTAAATTAGGGTGGCACAAAAAACTGGAGCTAGAATTATGGGTGTAATATATAGTATAATAATAATAGTATACTAATAATAATATACTATACTAATATACTATAATAATATATATATATATATATATATATATATATATATATATATATATATATATAGAATGTCGAGACCCTATGCTTATAAATGTAGACACTCCTTGATATAAATATCCGAGTTTATTTTGTTCGATGTTATACTCGATTCACTTCATTCACCACAGCTGCATACACAGCAAAAACTTTTTGGTTTTCGGTAATGGCAACTACATATTAAAGTAGTTTCTCGATAATGAGGCGTTATTATTATTTGCCTACTCCGTATTACATAAATAAGTACTCAATAGTATAACAGCTCAGTTATATTGCAATCAATTGGCTAGAGCGGTGGATTAGCAACCAGAAAATTGTTGGTTCAACCCAATTCTGATGCTGTTAGTTTATTTTAACAAAATGTCTAAAAAGATATTTTTACTAAAAAATGTTTTGGTCACTTAGAAAATTAAGTTCGAGATGGTGTACTGAGTAAGACGTTAGTCGTTAAAAAAAGAATGGTTAATTTTTATCCAAGTTCAAATCTCACTGAGAGTCTAAAAATAACTACATGAATTTGTGGACGACTCGAACAAAAATAGCAAGTTATTCAGGAAAAAAATAAGTAGTTTATTTTTGTTTCCAATTATACCTGCTAGCTTACCAGGAAAGCAAATTTTTGCTGGGTAGCTTGCCAAAAAAGAAATTTTTTTGGAAATTTTGATCACTTTTTTATACGGTACTCTTCTGGAACATTTTCTCTAACATCTGCTATATAAAACTTTTGTTCAGGAAGCTGCGAGAATTCGGAAATGACGTACGTTTCATCATTTTTAAATTAAAAAAAAAACAATTTGTAGCTTTGCTCTCCTTTTAGCTTCAGCATTTTTCCTATCTAGTACTTTTTGCACTTTCAATGTTTTAAATCCAATATTGAGTTTAAATCCAATACTGACATTAAAAATTCGTATATTCGTAAAATTTTAAGTGTTTTTCAAAGACATATTGATCACAAAAAGACAAATAAGTTATCACCAGACAAAGTTATTAACAAAAATATGTATTAGAATGCAAACTTTAGCAACTGTGAACATAAAATGGAAAGATTTGGGTATCTGCCTACTTTAGTTTCCAAGATATTGGGTGTTTTGAAAACAATGATCAATAATGGTTATGTTTTTATGTTCATATAAGAGGTGGATATTTTAAAATATTGTGTATAAAAATTAGTTTTATTTTTGAGCTAAATTCAACTTATTTTTGGGATAAAAAAAAAATAATTTACGATTGAAGAATATATCACAAAAAAGTGGCGCATGTTCCCCCTTCTACTATACTTTAAGATTGACATGATCAAATTTAATATTCTGATATTCTATCGAAGAAAGAAAGAACAAATCCAAGTGTCAAATTCATAAGTTTTTACGATAATTCTCTATGATTTCACTCAATGTGAAATCAGCTTAATAACTTCTCTGTGCGATTCCAATCCAAAAATAATGTAGTAATTTTGTATTTTCTTCAGGATCATTTACAGCATTTTGTATTTTTTTTTTTTTACTTTGATAACAAAAAAGTATAATTTCAATGATGCTTTTTAAAAAAATTCATCAAATTCTTGGAAATATGTTCTACGATTTGCAATTTAATTCTTTCAAATTTCAAAAAACTGCCTCTGACATCCCCATGACAGACTTCACTGGGAGTTGGTGCCCAATAAAATAAGCACTCTGCAAACGAAGTGTAACAGTCAGTCATACACTGTCTAGGAATCATTCAAAGCAATTGTATTTATTGCAGAGAAAAAATTATAACACCATTTCCTTTCCATTTCAAAAAATAAAAAAATTACTATGAACTTTAACTGGAGTAGAAAGAAAAAGCAAAAATAAAATAAATAAATTGTAATGAAAAAATATTTGCTTTTTTCACAATTTTACACAAGCGAAATTACAACTATGAACGATTTATTCCAAAAGTTTTTATTATTTTATTCTCTTCGCGATTTTGGCTGCTAAAATAGTAAAAGTTGTCATATCTGTGAAACTGGTTAAAAAAAGAGCAGCATGATGATATGATTTGGTGCAAAAGCATTGAAGATGATTATTATGATGATAAAAATCTTGACGACGATTGCATGCATAGTCAGCCTTTTTCGTTGAACAGTACACATATTATTCTGTAAAGAATTTCAGCTTATTGTCGCAGTTAGTTTATAAATGTTTACATGTTAATACGCTTTTTTTCTTTGTTGAACATTTGAAGTTACTTTTTGGGGATTCAATTACTATGTGCATGAGTTTCTTCAATCTTCAAAAATGGAATAGTAGGAGTATGTTCATATTTTTGCGCTAAATTTCACTTTTTAACTTTTGCTGCTACATAATCATCCTCCTTCGCTTTCCTGAAATTTTTTTACAGAGTAGTAACTTTTTGCATATTTTATTTTTGTATTTCGTTGTTGCTACTTCCACTTACAGTATAAATACATACATACGTTCATTTTAAATATTCTTTTACTGCCAGTTGTATTACGTTTTTTTTTTCTTCTGCCATTTTTTGGCAAATGAAAACTCATTTGTCACTTGTCACATTGTAGTTGATGATGCAATTGTGCTGTGAATGCGTCTCGGTCTGTCTGTTGTTGGATTTTTTTTTGTCAAATTTTTCATTTTCATTTGTTGTACTTTCCTGTTAATTTTTTATAATTTTTTTCTCTCTTCCTATTTTGTTAAATATATTTTATTTTGTAGTTGCTTTCTTTTTCACAACATAGTTTTTATGCTGATTTATTGCGGTTAAAGTTACTTAAATTGTTGTAGTTGTTGTTCAATTGCTATTAGAGTGTTAACTCGGAAATAGTTGAATATTTTTTTATTTAATGTTATTAAAAGAGATTTATTGTGAAATTTTTATTACTCAGATTAGATTGTGTGATGACTATGATGATGAAAGTGATGCGGGTTAAGAGAATTAAGGAAACTTAGAGTGGTTTTGAAGATTAAATTATTTTAGTTTGAAAAAATTACCTTAAAAATTTAGTAGATTTTATAAAAACATATTGTAAAATAAATATTGAAAACCTTTTAATAAAGAAAAGTTAAATAAAAAATTTATAAAAATATTTCCTTTGTATACATAAAAAACAATTTCTCTGAGAGAGAACGAAAAAAAATAGTTATATATATATATATATATATATATATATATAATTTTCACTTTGTTTATAAAAAAATTTCTCTGAGAGAGAATGGTGTTACCTTGTTTCCTTGCATCATGGTTGAATATATTTCAAATTCAACAACGTTCAAAAGTCTTTTTTTTTTCAAACAAAATTAAACAAAATTATTTTTAGAATAAGAATTTTCAATTTACCATGTAGTCTACGGGTAAGAATTTCAATCAAAGAAATGGAACTAAAAGCTAATGAATACTTTTTGTTTATAAAAAAAACCAATCAAAGTAACTAGAAATTCCTGTTAAATTATGTTTTTTTAATAATGAAAATTTTTATAATTTTTTTAGGAAAAACATAAATTTTCAAATAGTCAATCTTAATCAATACAAACTTAGGCTTAACGGTTTTTAGCATAGAATACAACTAGAAGTTTATATGGGAGGCACTTCGAACTAAATTTTAAAAATAATTATTCATTTTTTTCAAAACAAAATATATGTGACTACATGTATTTTGTTGTTGTATGAATTAGGTTTTGGACAATTGAATTAGTTTTTTTTCTCTCACATAAATATCTAGTTATTAATATTTGGTTTGCAGTCTAGAACACCTCCTCTAGAATACTGAATTTCACAACTTTTCGGTAGAAAAATATTAATATATTGTTACATGTGAGATTTAAAATATTATTAAATTTTTGCGAAAAAAAATTGAAAAAATTATTGAGGCTGCTCTGGGAAATCGTTTATAACTGCGCCATTCACGAACGGATTTTGCTGAATTTCAACATCATGCCACATATATTTTGAAAGAATTATGGGCTTAGCATAGATCCATTTCAATACTCATATCGACAGACATTTTGACAGACGGACAAGTACTCTCAAAAGTTATTTTATTCGAGATTATTTATTTGGAGGTCCTGAATGTATATTTTAGGAAAAACCTATCCTTTATTTTGTGAAATGATTACCTTTAAGATGTGGTCGATTTTATAAAATAATATTGTAAAATAAATATTGAAAACCTTTTAATAAAGAATAGGTAAACGAAAAACTTATAAACATAAATAAAAACTTATAGTTGACCAAGCCAAACCATATGATACTACATATTAATGTGTAAGTGCATCAGAGTTATTTTCGAAGATTGCTTTTTTTCTGGACACTGTGACAAATTGTGGATCGATTTTCATTACGTTCCTATAAAACATAACTATTTATATATAATATTATAAAAAGGTTCTTATAAAAAGAAAAAAAAATTACCCAAAAATTATGATTCGAAAATGAAAAAAAATCAATTCAAAGGTCATTTTTTAGGTAATTTTTCATATGAAATATAACCCAAATTCCTATGGGAATTTTATGGGCGATTTTTCATCTGATCATTTTGCTAACATCCGTTCTATATCTCTTTTATACATCTATTACAATATCTTTAAAAATATTAAAAACCAATGAGAACAAATAATTTTTTTCTAAATAAATATATATTAGTTTTTTTGGCTTTATTTCTGACCACTTTTAAGTCCAATTTAGCTTCTTTTCTCTCACCTCCTGAAAATATTGATTATAGCACATCTTATGTACTATTTATTGTTTTTTTTTTTTTTTTGTATCAGCTATATTTCAGGACTATATAGTAAAATTTAAGGATAACTATATTAGCCATCTTCTTTTCTTTTCCTGAAAAACAATAGATTTGCAAAATCATAGACCACTGTGCACTTACTGCAATTATAATTACTATTTTATGTAAGATTTGTCATGAAATTATATCTAACTTACTAATAGTAAGTAATTTGCATGCAATGAATACAAATTTTCTATATAACAAATATTTTTTGTGTCAATGAAAAAATGTTTTTCCTTTTAAAATCCAATCAACTTTGTTTATTTTTAACAACCAAATAAAAAATTTATTTGAAAAGTCATAAACTTTCAAAAAACAAAACTGTCATGTTAAGCAAGAAAAAAAAAACTGAAAAGTTCTAAATTTTTCAATTACTAGTTCTAAGTAGTAAAAACCCATGCATACAAATATCTATAACATCACTAAGAGATATACAGTCTGTCTGTCAGTCAGTCCTACCTACAAACACTTCTTTTTCATTCATATACAAATGACCCAACAAATACATTGATGACTAACTGTCTGTGAAAACAACAAAACGCTTTTAAGGTTGTCATCATTTATTTAGTAAAATAGTACCATTGTTGTATATACGTTCGAACTACTTTAAAAGTACTTACAAAATATTTACAAAAATTGATAACCTCCATCATCCCCCCTGCCCTTTGTTACCGAGTTAACGGTAACACAGGAAAAAAAGTTTTGCATTAAAGTACTCTATCAATTTTATACTTCCGTCTTCCATTTAATGGTTGTGAGTGTATAAGAGTCTGTATGTATGTCTAATAAAAAATCCTTACATGAGTAACGTATTTAAAATATTTATTTTATAAACTTTTCAATGTAAAAATGAATCTATGAATCTTCAATTGAATAATAAAATAAGGAAAACAAGATGATGCTGATGGAATGGCATAAAAGAAGTGCGAGTATAAACAAAAACAACAGCAATATTATGAGTACGCTATGAAAATTTATAAGAGAGGAAACAACAACATCAACTGTAGAAAAAAGTTAGAAAAAGCTTTTGAATAGTACTCGCGGGTCGTATTTTCTTTTAAGTTTAAGTATGAATGGGTATATTATTTATGTGAGTAAGAGTGGGAAATGAATATACGAGTGAATACTTGTGCATTATATATAACATATATATACTAATACAAGTGTATTAGTATAGTAATGATGAGAAGTGTTCTAACAAAATAATTTGATGATGGTCCTTTAAATCTGAACTAATTTGGAAATCAATATTTGAAAGAATAAAAGGAAACATTTTTTATAACCTAAATGAACTATCAGCTTGTGTTGATATTTGTAAAGACATATAATGCACCTAATATGTAAGTAAAATTGCATAGCTTTGTTCAAATAAAATTTATGACATTTTCAATGTCAGATAATATTATTGTCACATTTTTTATTTTTATTTTTTGGATAAAAAAAAAATCTTTATTGGGATTTCTACAAATTTTTCGAAAAATGGGGTTCGAATCTAAGCTATTTTCTATATATTATACGAAATTATTTTTTATTAGAATTTATTAGATAGAAATGCTAAGGAGTATTGTGATCCTTTTTGAACCCTAATAAATTTTGATGATGTGGCACTACATTTCCGTTCAGCATACAAACATCTGCCAATTATAGTCAACTTTATGCTGTTCACGCGATGTATCTTAGCAACATGTGTATTAACAAAAAGTATAACATTTTTAGCACTTGACACTTGACTTAAATTTAAAGTGCGGATCAATAAAGTTTATCGCCGTTCTTATATATATATATATATATATATATATATATATATATATATATATATCCAAGATTTATACAAATTGCAATTTGCTATTGCTCAAACTTAGTTGACCATATTTCTACAAATGTATTTCACTTTTTATATTTTAAGAAGCTTTCGATTGTTCTCCAAAATTTGTATTTGTATTGCTATTTACAACAGATTATATCACTAGATCTTAGTGTTTTATCATTATATACGTTTGTTATGGTCCCAAACATATGTAGCTTATATTTAGGAAACAACCCTCTTCTCTTGTACTTGCGTGTGTTTGATAACAATTGATGTTCGTTAAGGTAACCCTTGTTCTTATTTAAGGATAAGATAATAATTAAAATTCATTACACATGTGTAGTGTTTTAATTTTAGATTTAAGCTATTATGAGTTTTGATTTTAAATAAATTTTTTAGTGCATCATCGCACAGTGGTTCAAAACCACCTGGTCAAAGACGAGGTGTTTTCGAGTTGATTTGAAGGAGCACAGCTTCCTGTTGAATCAGGGGGAGTGGGTAGACCTCCAAAATTAATCATCATGGGTATACAATTAAATAAAAGAAATAGCCAAAAATTTATCTATGATTTGAGAAAAAAAAATCATATGGATAATCCTTCTAAATGCCTATAAAACTAAGCTTACATATGTTGTTTATCTTTTTCAGTTTAAGAGATATTAATTTCGAAATAAATTTTTTACTAATTTTTAGCATCCATGTTTTACATTTTTTAACTTGAAGGGTTCAATATTGGCCCTACTTTTTTATTAACCATCACATTTCTTGCCAAATTCTAAATGTATATAAATGATATTAAAATTTATATTAATCTGAAGTTGTAACATAAAAATAAATTCATATTTCTGGGTTGTTTTTTAAAAAAAGGTGGCAATATTTTTTTACTTATAAAATTAGAGTTTGTTCCAGTCCATATAATTTCTTTAATATTTTTAAAGGAAATCTTAATGCGTGTAAAGTAAAACTGAAGACACATATGGCAAAGGTGACAAACCCTATACAAATTTTATCAACTTTTCATAATTTTTTAAAATTTGTTTGTAAAATTCTCAAATCGCGAAGCTGAGATCAAACAAAAGTTCTGTCAGTTAAATAGCTCCATATATTGGGTAAAAATTATTTTATGACGGATACCTCTTATAACGACAGTGTCACCATTTGAATGGTTTTTAAGACACGTTTTTTCCAGGTTGGGATTTTGGGTATTAAGGTACAAAAGAGTGGGCGTGTTTTTAGTCCTTGATTTTACGACAAGTCTGTCTATATTATGTCCAAACTTCATTTGAATATCTGTACTCGTGTAAATTGCATGTATAACCATATTAACTTTATTTCAAAACAAAAGATATTTCAAATTAAAATTTTAAATTCTTCAGGTCATGGTCTGAAGGAATTTACCATATTTAATCTTTTTCTACTAGATATTATTCTCCAAAATCTTACGAGTTCAGGGATAACAAATGCTTATGTATACAGCATACTTTTAATAAAAAATAACAATAAACCTTGCAAATTTTTTAATTTTTTTATATTTTTGTAAGAAAAAAACAAACATGTTACAAGTACAGCAGCAATGAAAAGACAATGGATAAAGTTAACATTGCACAGTGTTTCCTCATATCAACTCCAAAATACCTCGTTTTTGGCCAGGTGAAATTTTATTGAGATATTTTCAACGGCTCACAAGTTAAAGAATTATTAAAAAAAACACTTTAAACCACTGTTGGTTGGTTGATTGGTTGGTTTCCGTGGTAGCCCGTAATCTACGGGCAATCAATTAGACTCGTTAGAATCCGTTTTGATGGAACCACACTACTCGCCAGGTGAATTAGTTGTATTGAGTCTGTAATGAGATAGAAATGTGGGGAAGAAACAATGAGAACATAAATTAATTAGATCCAGCCTGTAGCATTGAGATATTTAATGATGTCACTGAGCCTAGTGTCCGATATCTCAGAGAGGTTGTCTAATTGGTGCCCTCCCAGAAATTTATGTCTGTTTGCGTTCAAGACTGGGCATTCACATAGAAGATGAAAAACCGTCTCCTCCTTCTCGCTGTTGCCACAACTACGACAATATTCGTTGTAAGGGAGACCAAGTCTACTTGCATGTCTACCGATCGTCCAGTGACCTGTAAACACTGCTATTAGTCTCGAGATGTCCTTGCGTTTGTAGCCAATGAGTTGCAATGAGCGTTTCTCGTTGTAGGTAGGCCACGTTTCTTTCGCGACTCTACATTTGTCCAGATTTCGCCATCTATTTTCTGCCTTTTCTAGAAAGTGTTTTCGGATTCTGCTTTTGACTGTTCCTAACGGGATTGCGACAGAAACCGCTAAGGAGGCATTCATAGCAGAGCCTGCCCGGGCTAATTCGTCTGCCTGTTCATTACCATAGTAGTCCCTATGCGCAGGAACCCAGATTATAGTAATGTCATACAGTCGACTTAGTCCAAGCAGTTCCTCTTTACACTGTCTGACTAGAATAGAGGTAGTTTTCGGTGATTTAAGCGATAGTATTGCCGCTTGACTGTCGACAAATAAACCAATATTCCCTTGAATATTCCTATCGCAAATTAGTTTACACGCTTCCCTGACCGCTAGTATCTCCGCTTGGAATACGCTTGCCTCGTCAGGGAGTCTACATGAGTGTCTAATTCCAAGATCATCAGAGAAGACACCAGAGCCGACACCGCAGTTCATCTTTGAGCCGTCAGTGTATATCCTAGTTCTAAATTGTTCAAGAAGATTGCCCCTTCTCCATTCACTCCTGGTGGGGAATAGGACTTTAATAGTACTTCCGAAGTCCAAGTGGGGAATCATATAGTCGGTAACTTTATTGTATTGCGGGGGTAATAAATTTAATATCCTCGCGTGCCCATACGTTCTTGATCTCCAGCTTTTCGTTGCAGATAATCTTATCGCACTAGGTGTTAGGTGCAATATAGTGTTCAGAGCTTCTGATGGACTAGTACGTAATGCACCTGCAATGCCAATGGAAGCGGATCTTTGTATCCTGTAAAGCTGATCCACCACATACCTCTTACTAGTAGCGGTCCACCATACAAGAGATCCATATACAAGAATGGGCCGTACTATTGCAGTGTATAGCCATTTTGTCAATTTTGGACTCAGGCCCCATTTCACACTGAACATCTTTCTACAGGTGTAGTATGCTACCGTAGCCTTACTAACCCTATGTCGAATGTTCAGTTTCCATGAAAGCTTAGAGTCCAAAATAATGCCCAAGTATTTTGCATTGTCCGACAAGGTGAGTTCACAGTTTCCTAACCGTGGTAGTCTGAAGCTCGGAATCTTGGTCTTTGTGGTGAAAAGTACCAGCTCTGTTTTGCCCGGATTCACTCCTAGTCCACATTCTTTGGCCCAGTCCCTGAGTGTAGCCAGAGCAGTTGACATGATATCACTTATCACGTTCAGAAACAGTCCTGATACTAGTATCACCACATCGTCCGCGTAAGCCACGACTTTCACTCCCTTGTCTTCCAATTTACACAGGATGGTATTAATGACAATAAGCCACAACAGCGAAGAAATCACGCCCCCTTGTGGAGTTCCACGCATAACCCGTTTGGTCTTAACACTGTTACCCAAATTCGCAATGACGATTCTTGTCTCTAGCATTGACACCAGCCAGTTGGTGATATAATCATCAACTCCTAGTTCGTACAGAGCTCTCTGTATCGCCAAAGTCGTGACATTGTTAAAGGCGCCTTCTATATCCAGAAAGGTAGCCATAGCGTATTGTTTAAATTCAATGGATCGCTCGATGACCCCTACGACCTCATGAAGAGCCGTCTCCGTGGAGCGACCCTTAATGTAGGCATGTTGACCTCCTGAGAGTCGAGTTGTACCCTCTAGACGCTGCCTTATATGTAAATCAATGAGTCTCTCCAGAGTTTTCAGCTGAAAAGATGAGAGACTAATCGGACGGAAGTCCTTTGCATTCTCATGACTTCTCTTTCCGATTTTTGGAATGAACACTACCTTTACTCTCCTCCAGTTCCTGGGAACATAGTTGAGGGTTAGGCAGAGTTTAAAGATCCTATGTAGCCAGGGTATGATGTATACCTTTGCACTTTGCAGCATCTTTGGTATAATACCATCAGGCCCTGCAGATTTGTATGGAGAGAAGCTATCAATCGCCCATGAAATTTTCTCAACGGATATTATGTCAACCTCGATTCCTTACGAGGATTTAATATGCCCCATCTCCTGGTCCGTAATATCAGTGCAGCCAGGAAAATGAGTGTTAAGTAAAATGTCCAAAGATTCCGCCGACGATTCTGACCATGATCCATCCATCCTTTTAATATAGGATGGATTATTATGACCATTTGCCAAAACCCTACTGAGTCTAGCAGATTCCTTGGTATTGTCAATAGATTCGCAGAAGCCTTTCCATGAGTTTCTTTTTGCGATCTTTATTGCTTTCTTATATTCCCTACGCTTATCGTGGTATAACTGCCACGATTTTGTCCTGTAGCCAATATTGAAAGCATTGCGTGCCTCCTTGCGTAGCTTCGAGAGTTCCCTATTCCACCAGGGAGGGAAGCTCTTTCTAGCCTTCGTCATTGGACATGATATATTAAAAGCCTTAACAATTTCCCTGCCTAATGTATCCTCAATTTGATCAAGACCCTCAGTCGTTGCTTCGACTGGAGGTATTTTTCTCAGTTTGTGCATGAGAATCCCATTGAAGTTAGTCCAGTTCGTTCGTCTTGGGTTTCTGAAAGTTGACGCTGTTTCTTTGCAGACGAGCCCAATGTCGAAAAGTATCCAGCAATGATCCGAAAAGGATTTCTCTTTGGATACTCTCCACCTATCAACTGATAAATTGGATCTGTCCTTCATGAGTGTAATGTCTAGCACCTCTTCCCATCCATTATAGTTCACCGAGCTCGGAAAAACGAAGGTGGGGTCGTTGCCAGAGTTGCATATGGTCGAATTGTTCGTATTAATGAAATCAAATAGACACTCACCTCTGTCGTTGATTTCCGTGCTGCCCCATATTGTATGCCTTGAGTTAGCATCACAGCCAAGGATAATGTCCTCTTGAGCCTTTATAGAGGCCAGAAACGCCCTCACTTCGTCTGGCGGGGCTGGCTTGTCGTGTGCCATATAGCTGCAGGCGATCAGGAAACTTCTGTTTCGCATTAACTCGACCCTTGCGACTGTCAGGTCTGCTGAGCTATACTGTAGGCAAAGAAATATATTTATGTGTTTTTTAGCAATAAGACAAGATCTTGGCTTACCTTTATCTTTTACGTATAGTATCTTATATGTCGTAGTCGGGAACCCTTTGACTTGGGAGTTGGAAACCCAGGGTTCCTGGACTATAGCGATGTCGAGGTCCTTTTCCGCTAAAAGAAGCCTCAGATTGTCTGTAGCACATTTTGAATGCTGCAGATTAATTTGCACGATTTTCATCGTCGGTTGTAGGGTTTTTTGCAGGTTCACTTAGCTGCATGCCTGTCAGCAGATTGTTGGCTACTTCCAACTCATCTGCTTCGCCAGCAACTGGACCTGTGGGACGGAACACCACTGTGCATCATTTAAGTAATTTTAACAGCTATTTAAAAATACAAGAACAAAAAGCCGTGTTGCCAGGAGATCAGAAGAAAAGCGCCTAAATTGAACTTTAAAAAGGCATAAAAAGGATAAAAGCATCGCAAAATAAAGAAAAAAAGATATATATGTATTTTTTTTTTTTTATTTAAAAACTTATTTTTTTCTCGCCCTCATTAGTTTTTGATATTTTTTCAAAAATGTTGTAAAAGATTTATAAATAAAACATTGAACGGCTGTCAGCAAAATGATCCAATGAAAAACCGCCTAAAAAATTCCCATACAAATTTTGGTCATATCAAGTTTTATAATTTTGTTCATATGAAAAATTACCAAATGTCTTTAAGTGATTTTTGGTCACTTTAGAACTATAATTCTTTTTTGAGTTTTTGGGTGATTTTTTTCTTTTATAACAACTTTTTTAAAATTATATTCATAAATAGTTTCCATGGTTAATGAAATATATTAAAAAATTAATGACAATTTTAGTTGTGTATAAATAATCCCGAAGAATACACAATAAAGCTTAAATAGATGACTTCGTAAAAGTAAAATTTGTAAGAGCAAATAAGAAATTATTTTCTTCGTTGTTGAAAAGCTAACATTTTAGACTTTTTAAGACAACTTTAAAAATCAAAAAGGCTAAAAAAGCTAGAAGCTAAAACGAAAATTTTGAGGCTAAAAACAATAAAAAGGCTAAACAAGCAACACCGAAAAAAGTACAATTTTTGCGTAATTTTCAGAAAGTCCATTAAAATTTTTTACTAAATTTTTTCAACGCTCCTTCGATAAGAAAAAAAATTAAATTCACGTAATAGTCTATGCTATTTCATTAAAAACTATGAATGTGCCTTGCGAAAAACATTTTCTTTTTTTTTCGCTCTTGTTTTCCAAATATTATGACTATCTACCGCGTTAACTATTTAGGGTAACAATATATAGCGCAAATACGCATAAACGATCTACACGCGCACGCAAAACGTGCAGACAAATGGGAACAAATTTAAGAATTTTTAGTCCCTTTTCTATGTTTTTGAACTTTGAATAACAATCATGATCATATAGTGCTAAAATTTTGCACTCTATTATTTTCAAGTCTTGTGAGTTCAGAGCTGCAAAACATAAAGATGCTTGAAATGGGCATTCTTATGAAACACATTTTTCACTATATTTTATTTTTTTTAGTTTTGGCCTGTGCAGTTTATTCGTTAAGAAGATTATTTTTAGGAGTGTAACTATAAAAATATTAAAATGATACCAAAATTCTAATTTCGTTTGTATCAACCTTAGAACTATACGAACAATTTTTCCTAGCACTGTAATCATCTAAAAACGTTTATATATACATTTGAGTAAAAAACAAAATCAACGTTATCATCTGCATCATCATTCTTTGGTGGCTTATGCCAGAGTAAAGTTTATATATTGTTCTTTTA
Source organism: Protocalliphora azurea (assembly GCA_932274085.1). Classification (NCBI taxonomy): domain Eukaryota; kingdom Metazoa; phylum Arthropoda; class Insecta; order Diptera; family Calliphoridae; genus Protocalliphora; species Protocalliphora azurea. The sequence continues at coordinate 114,421,817 of OW026520.1, forward strand.
CTTGAATGAAACATCAATTTAGCAGTCATACTGTCAAGTTGTTTAAAAATGTTACGTTTAGAAAAGAGAAACAAGCCACAGCTATGAACAAAAATAACATAGAAAATAGTCTTAAACAGAAATTATAACAAAATGCTTCATTGGGGTGTACTTCCTTATTTCGAATAAATACCTTTTAAATATCTATAACTTTTCCTAGCAAAAATAATGTTTTGAAGTTTAAATTTTATTTCAAACTTTTTATCATATTCCCCTTAACAATTCCAAAATCATTGACTGTTTTTAGCTGATGAATATTAATACATTAGCAATCCTTTCGTCATGATAGCAAAAAGTTTTAAGAAATATTTATATTTTGTTACATTTCATTTGATGAATTACTATAGAAATCTAATACCAAATTTAATTTCATCACCAAACTTCCTTTCAATATATAGAAATTGTCGAATAGTCATTAATGTTTACAACCATATATTAGATGCCGCCAACAATATGTTTTTTGCTGAAAACCACCATTATCAATTGACACCAAATAAAAATGAATCAAATCATTGTAATATAAAATATTCCTCTGAAAATGTTTGGTTGTGTTCATAGCGGTGGTGGCAGTATTAAATGTAATGTTGCACTAAGCTAAAAATTGCTGATATTTGCATTTGGTTACACTGCACCAAAATAACATCTAGCGAATGCAACAGAAATAAAGTCAAACCAAATACACATACGACTGCAGCAAGTGCAAGAAAAACAACAAAAATACTATGGTCTTATGAACAGCATCGATTGAAAACATAAACACACATTCAAATATTCAAGGATTCATATATTCGCTTATATATTTCATTCAACAATATTCGATTACCAATTTCAATTTTCAAAGCATCGCAAAATAAAGAAAAAAAGATATATATGTATTTTTTTTTTTTTATTTAAAAACTTATTTTTTTCTCGCCCTCATTAGTTTTTGATATTTTTTCAAAAATGTTGTAAAAGATTTATAAATAAAACATTGAACGGCTGTCAGCAAAATGATCCAATGAAAAACCGCCTAAAAAATTCCCATACAAATTTTGGTCATATCAAGTTTTATAATTTTGTTCATATGAAAAATTACCAAATGTCTTTAAGTGATTTTTGGTCACTTTAGAACTATAATTCTTTTTTGAGTTTTTGGGTGATTTTTTACTTTTATAACAACTTTTTTAAAATTATATTCATAAATAGTTTCCATGGTTAATGAAATATATTAAAAAATTAATGACAATTTTAGTTGTGTATAAATAATCCCGAAGAATACACAATAAAGCTTAAATAGATGACTTCGTAAAAGTAAAATTTGTAAGAGCAAATAAGAAATTATTTTCTTCGTTGTTGAAAAGCTAACATTTTAGACTTTTTAAGACAACTTTAAAAATCAAAAAGGCTAAAAAAGCTAGAAGCTAAAACGAAAATTTTGAGGCTAAAAACAATAAAAAGGCTAAACAAGCAACACCGAAAAAAGTACAATTTTTGCGTAATTTTCAGAAAGTCCATTAAAATTTTTTACTAAATTTTTTCAACGCTCCTTCGATAAGAAAAAAAATTAAATTCACGTAATAGTCTATGCTATTTCATTAAAAACTATGAATGTGCCTTGCGAAAAACATTTTCTTTTTTTTTCGCTCTTGTTTTCCAAATATTATGACTATCTACCGCGTTAACTATTTAGGGTAACAATATATAGCGCAAATACGCATAAACGATCTACACGCGCACGCAAAACGTGCAGACAAATGGGAACAAATTTAAGAATTTTTAGTCCCTTTTCTATGTTTTTGAACTTTGAATAACAATCATGATCATATAGTGCTAAAATTTTGCACTCTATTATTTTCAAGTCTTGTGAGTTCAGAGCTGCAAAACATAAAGATGCTTGAAATGGGCATTCTTATGAAACACATTTTTCACTATATTTTATTTTTTTTAGTTTTGGCCTGTGCAGTTTATTCGTTAAGAAGATTATTTTTAGGAGTGTAACTATAAAAATATTAAAATGATACCAAAATTCTAATTTCGTTTGTATCAACCTTAGAACTATACGAACAATTTTTCCTAGCACTGTAATCATCTAAAAACGTTTATATATACATTTGAGTAAAAAACAAAATCAACGTTATCATCTGCATCATCATTCTTTGGTGGCTTATGCCAGAGTAAAGTTTATATATTGTTCTTTTACTTGAATGAAACATCAATTTAGCAGTCATACTGTCAAGTTGTTTAAAAATGTTACGTTTAGAAAAGAGAAACAAGCCACAGCTATGAACAAAAATAACATAGAAAATAGTCTTAAACAGAAATTATAACAAAATGCTTCATTGGGGTGTACTTCCTTATTTCGAATAAATACCTTTTAAATATCTATAACTTTTCCTAGCAAAAATAATGTTTTGAAGTTTAAATTTTATTTCAAACTTTTTATCATATTCCCCTTAACAATTCCAAAATCATTGACTGTTTTTAGCTGATGAATATTAATACATTAGCAATCCTTTCGTCATGATAGCAAAAAGTTTTAAGAAATATTTATATTTTGTTACATTTCATTTGATGAATTACTATAGAAATCTAATACAAAATTTAATTTCATCACCAAACTTCCTTTCAATATATAGAAATTGTCGAATAGTCATTAATGTTTACAACCATATATTAGATGCCGCCAACAATATGTTTTTTGCTGAAAACCACCATTATCAATTGACACCAAATAAAAATGAATCAAATCATTGTAATATAAAATATTCCTCTGAAAATGTTTGGTTGTGTTCATAGCGGTGGTGGCAGTATTAAATGTAATGTTGCACTAAGCTAAAAATTGCTGATATTTGCATTTGGTTACACTGCACCAAAATAACATCTAGCGAATGCAACAGAAATAAAGTCAAACCAAATACACATACGACTGCAGCAAGTGCAAGAAAAACAACAAAAATACTATGGTCTTATGAACAGCATCGATTGAAAACATAAACACACATTCAAATATTCAAGGATTCATATATTCGCTTATATATTTCATTCAACAATATTCGATTACCAATTTCAATTTTCAAAGCATCGCAAAATAAAGAAAAAAAGATATATATGTATTTTTTTTTTTTTATTTAAAAACTTATTTTTTTCTCGCCCTCATTAGTTTTTGATATTTTTTCAAAAATGTTGTAAAAGATTTATAAATAAAACATTGAACGGCTGTCAGCAAAATGATCCAATGAAAAACCGCCTAAAAAATTCCCATACAAATTTTGGTCATATCAAGTTTTATAATTTTGTTCATATGAAAAATTACCAAATGTCTTTAAGTGATTTTTGGTCACTTTAGAACTATAATTCTTTTTTGAGTTTTTGGGTGATTTTTTACTTTTATAACAACTTTTTTAAAATTATATTCATAAATAGTTTCCATGGTTAATGAAATATATTAAAAAATTAATGACAATTTTAGTTGTGTATAAATAATCCCGAAGAATACACAATAAAGCTTAAATAGATGACTTCGTAAAAGTAAAATTTGTAAGAGCAAATAAGAAATTATTTTCTTCGTTGTTGAAAAGCTAACATTTTAGACTTTTTAAGACAACTTTAAAAATCAAAAAGGCTAAAAAAGCTAGAAGCTAAAACGAAAATTTTGAGGCTAAAAACAATAAAAAGGCTAAACAAGCAACACCGAAAAAAGTACAATTTTTGCGTAATTTTCAGAAAGTCCATTAAAATTTTTTACTAAATTTTTTCAACGCTCCTTCGATAAGAAAAAAAATTAAATTCACGTAATAGTCTATGCTATTTCATTAAAAACTATGAATGTGCCTTGCGAAAAACATTTTCTTTTTTTTTCGCTCTTGTTTTCCAAATATTATGACTATCTACCGCGTTAACTATTTAGGGTAACAATATATAGCGCAAATACGCATAAACGATCTACACGCGCACGCAAAACGTGCAGACAAATGGGAACAAATTTAAGAATTTTTAGTCCCTTTTCTATGTTTTTGAACTTTGAATAACAATCATGATCATATAGTGCTAAAATTTTGCACTCTATTATTTTCAAGTCTTGTGAGTTCAGAGCTGCAAAACATAAAGATGCTTGAAATGGGCATTCTTATGAAACACATTTTTCACTATATTTTATTTTTTTTAGTTTTGGCCTGTGCAGTTTATTCGTTAAGAAGATTATTTTTAGGAGTGTAACTATAAAAATATTAAAATGATACCAAAATTCTAATTTCGTTTGTATCAACCTTAGAACTATACGAACAATTTTTCCTAGCACTGTAATCATCTAAAAACGTTTATATATACATTTGAGTAAAAAACAAAATCAACGTTATCATCTGCATCATCATTCTTTGGTGGCTTATGCCAGAGTAAAGTTTATATATTGTTCTTTTACTTGAATGAAACATCAATTTAGCAGTCATACTGTCAAGTTGTTTAAAAATGTTACGTTTAGAAAAGAGAAACAAGCCACAGCTATGAACAAAAATAACATAGAAAATAGTCTTAAACAGAAATTATAACAAAATGCTTCATTGGGGTGTACTTCCTTATTTCGAATAAATACCTTTTAAATATCTATAACTTTTCCTAGCAAAAATAATGTTTTGAAGTTTAAATTTTATTTCAAACTTTTTATCATATTCCCCTTAACAATTCCAAAATCATTGACTGTTTTTAGCTGATGAATATTAATACATTAGCAATCCTTTCGTCATGATAGCAAAAAGTTTTAAGAAATATTTATATTTTGTTACATTTCATTTGATGAATTACTATAGAAATCTAATACCAAATTTAATTTCATCACCAAACTTCCTTTCAATATATAGAAATTGTCGAATAGTCATTAATGTTTACAACCATATATTAGATGCCGCCAACAATATGTTTTTTGCTGAAAACCACCATTATCAATTGACACCAAATAAAAATGAATCAAATCATTGTAATATAAAATATTCCTCTGAAAATGTTTGGTTGTGTTCATAGCGGTGGTGGCAGTATTAAATGTAATGTTGCACTAAGCTAAAAATTGCTGATATTTGCATTTGGTTACACTGCACCAAAATAACATCTAGCGAATGCAACAGAAATAAAGTCAAACCAAATACACATACGACTGCAGCAAGTGCAAGAAAAACAACAAAAATACTATGGTCTTATGAACAGCATCGATTGAAAACATAAACACACATTCAAATATTCAAGGATTCATATATTCGCTTATATATTTCATTCAACAATATTCGATTACCAATTTCAATTTTCTGCTCCAAATATTTTAATGTTACTGTCAATGTAGACGTAAAAAATTCTCTGTTAGTGTGTGTGTTTATCAGTTTTTCTGTGATTGGGAAAGGGAGGGATAGCGAAGGTTTGCTATATGATACTATCAAATGCACTCACTCATACTTTGCACTTTTTTAACGTTTACTCGAATGAAGTATGAGAAAATGCTTGTGGAAAATCTGTTGTGTTTGTATAGAATGCTGCAGAGCTCATGTGGAATAGCGAAAACAACAAACGGATGTTGTTGTGATTATTGCAAAATTCAGCATCACATTCATTGTAATTTTGTTGGTAACCATAAATGCAGTTACCAAATGGCTTTATACCAAAAACGTTTTTTTTTTACTTTGTGCGAATTGACACATACACATATTTAGAGTTTTATTGCAAAACTTTGTTTAACGAGTGTTCTTGTAGTTGCCAAAGTCACAGTTAGTAAGAATTTACTATAGAAAATTGATCGCAGGTTTCTGTAAAAAATATATAAAGAATTTATCACTGATAAAAAATTTCTCTCTGATAACAATTATCTATAAAAAATTCATCGCTTAATTTTTTTTTTGTTTTTTTGAAGAAAATTTATCACTGATAAATATTTTCTATAGAAAATATATTGCAGATAAAAATTTTGAATATAAAATTTATCGCTAGTAAAAATTTTCTATAGAAAATGTATAGCTGATGAAAATTTTCTATAAAAAGTTTTTCGTTAATAAAATTTTTCTATAGAAAATTTATCGCTAATAGACAATTTCTATAGAAAATTTATCGCTAATAGACATTTTCTATAGAAAATTTATCGTTAATAGAAATTTTATACTGAAAATTCACCGCTAATAGAAATTTTCTGTAGAAAATTTATCGCTAATAGAAAATTAATCGCTTATAAGTTACAAAGTTTCTATTGAAAATTTATCGCTAATAGAAATTTTCTATTGAAAATTTGTCTCCATGGACATTTTATATAGAAAAGTTATCGCTGATGAAAATTTTCTATATACGATGTGCGGCACCGTGCGAATTTTATTAAAGACCAAAATTCGAACCTTATTTAACATATCTTCTCCGTACATCCTTTATTTTCCTTTATTTTTATATTTTATATGTGAAGTCATCTCTTTCAGTATTTCGAATAGTTGTGTTTCACTGTATGTAGATATACATGTGAATATAAAGTTTACTGCAATTACATTCCTCAAATCAAAGAGAAAGCATTGCGTTCTAAAAAACGCGGTTAAATTTTGTGCATCCAGAGAAATTTAATTCGATTTGTGTTTTGTTCAACATACATCACATCACTTTATACCAACAGTTTGGCATACGGAATATTATTGCAAGACCAATTGGAAACTATATGATAATTTTCAGGAAATCTACAATGAGTCCCAATCCGACCAAAAACTTTATAACTCAAATCTCTATAATATAAAATATCTCATTTAAATGTAAACATATTGTTGTGTCAATTTTAAAAACTCCATTAATTTTAAAGTTTATATAACCCACCTTATACTCATAAATCTAATTTCTTCTTCGTGAATTTTTAAACAATTTTTATATTTTTACTTTTATAAATAATTATCCTTACCTTTCCAACTGGTACTTTGTTTAAATTTTATGCTCATATTAAATAATTTACAGCACTTGTTTGAGCATGGATTTTTGTATCGCTTTTTTAATTTTATTTATTGCAAATTTGTTTATATTGTCAATTTGTAAAATTTATTCTTATTTTATTTAATTTGTGTTGACAAATTTACCATTTAATTGGACATTGATGTTAAAATGTCAAATGTTCACATAAAAGAGGAAGTTGGATAAATAAAAAAAAACATTAATATAAATAAATATACGCGAATTTGCTTATTTAAAGTTGAAAATAATATCGTATAGACATATGTACATACACAAACATGTATACATCTACGTATAGAAACATATAAATATATGTAAGTTTTAAATAAAGCATATTTTTTCTTGTTATTTAGGTAAAACCAAAATTCAATGATCACTAATTTGTACACATGGACCATTATCAATATCTTTTGACTCGAGTGCATGCAGAATGAACTCGCATTAATCATTTCGTACAAGGGTCGCGAAAATTATGCCGGTTTTAAACTGAACATATAAACTTTTTTACAAACTAAAAGTTCATGTATAATTCTGATAAACATTACGCGTAATATCAAAACCTACTGAGTTATTCAAATAAAATTTATCATATTTTCAATTCTTAAAAGTGTAGCATATTTTAAGGTCTCATAGTAAAATTTTAACAATTTTCTTTTTAAAATTTATAAGTTTTTTTTTTTAAATTTTGCTAAAAAAAATTTTGCTATGTTATTTCTCTTATTATTTTACGGAAATATATTACTAGAGTTTATTACAAAGAAATTCTACTTGTTATTGTTATTCTTTTTTAACCCAAGTAAATTTTATTTGGTCCACAAAATGTCTATATTTCGAAATTTTTTGAAGCGCCTCTACATTTTCATTAAGCATTACAAACACCACTAATTATGCAAATTATTATAAATTTATAGTAACATCCATGCCATGTGCCTTACGTGGTGTCACCTTTTGTCAAGACAAATGTCAAAATTAATATAAATTTATAGATGATAACAACAGTTGCACAAAAACAACAATAAGGCGAATTCGTGAATGCAGTTTGATGGCTATAATAAACCAAAAATAATATTCAGCTGTTTAACTGAAGTTGCCTTATAGATTTGCACTGATTTTTACGTTTGTCTTTATAAAAATTTTTCTAGTGTAGACACTATGTTAGCAAAATCTATTTTGACAAAGGAGTCCCGTTTTAACTATCAATGACATTTGACTTAAATTTATGGACTCGAGCTCGATAGTCTTCTTGTCGTTCTTATACCTATATATCCAAGATTTGTACAAGTTTCACTTTGCTACATAAAAATACAAAGACAACATGTTAGAGCGCTATATTTGGTTGTGCTGCATCTTTTATACCCTTTACTACTAAATATAAAATAATAGTATGCTTTAACATACTTGAATTTAAAAATTAAAAAATACTTCATATATTTGCTGCACAAGCATAGCTTGTTTACAAAAAAAAATGGAACAAAAAACAATAATAATCATTATAATACTTCTGTTGTCAACTAAACTGCTTGCTTATACAAAAAATAACAACACAAATATTAATTGCAATGCTTGAGCATAAATGTTTGTGTGTGTGTGTGGATATTTTTATGAGATTTCTTCAGTTTTTGGCCCATAACGCGGCTATTTATTAACCAATTTGTTTGATTTAATAAACCGAAATTTTAGAAAAATATTTATGAGCGATCTATATAAAAACAAATCCGTAACTTAAGATGAGGCTTGAAAATTTTAAAGCATGCATTTTGGCCGATATTTGGCTATTAATGTATTGATTTAGTTCATTTGTTCAGCATAAAAATTAAGGAAAATTTTTCCTAATTTTCTTTAACAAAACGGGGTCCCTAGCTTATATAGAGGTTTAGGAACATCAAAAACCGATTTTGATAATTGTCGGACATATCTCCGACATTTATAAACCGATCTTTCAGTTATTAGTGGGGCTTTATAAACGTCATTTTAACTGACAAACGGTTGGACGGGCGGACGGACATCGACATCATTACTTACAAGGATCCAGAAAATAAAGCCTGTTTAGCTCTCCCATGAAAATTGTAGAAACTAGAAATGGAATGACAAACTTATGTAAACTTTTACGCTTGTGGTGCAGGGCATAAAAGAAATAAAATTATTTTATTTAATGCATCATCGATCTTATCGTGTAAAATAACAAAAAACTAAGTACACACAGTAACCCTTGCTATTTCGTATGAAACTGTGAAAGTGCCTTGCGCAAAATTGGCTTTTTCAAAATTTTCGCTCTTGTTTTCTAAACTTTAAGACTATCTAATATGTTTACTATTTGGATCATTTCAACTAGATATAGCGAAAAATATGCACAGTTGCAACAAGTATCAATCTCTATTTCAAAATTTGTATTTCTTTGAGGGGTGCACAGACTTGGCTCAAGAAAAAGAAATAAAAAATTTTAAAAATTAAAAACATTTGTCATCAAAATTTTACTAATCTATATGTAGCTATTGAAAGTCTGCACAACAACAAAAGAGATATAGAAGTAATCTACAAAGTCCGATTAGTCTATATAAGATTAAATGAGATCAAAATGTATAAATGTGCGTTTTGCATTTTTTTTAAGTTATTGAAATTTGACAAACAATCATGATTGAAAAATGAAACCTGTGGAGCTGAAATTTTGCACTCTATTAGCATCAAGTATTGTGAGTTCCGATCTGTAACCCGTTTGTTTAAAGTGGTTATGCAATAAGACTTATTAAGGATTTAACTCAGCGCTACGGTTTGGCGATTTTAGTCAATTTCCACTTTTTCGATCATCTGGCATCTTTTTGGTCGTCTTTCTTAAAATTGAACTAAGTGACGACTTTTTGAGACTATGTGATAAATGATAGGAAACTTAGTTGTCTGAACTATTATTAATTCCAACGAAGAAATTAATTATTTTGAGTCTGCTTCACAGTATATTGATATAAAGTAATACCCCGAAGAGTTTATAAATGAATTGAAACTGCTAAAAGCTAAACTACTGATAAAATTTAATCTTCAAAACATCAAATTCCGAATACTTTTGGACGGGATTATGAAAATTAAGAAAATAGATTTGGTGAATACTTATATCCTAATTTACATTTTTACTTACGTGCCTCGGCACTTGCGAATCTGTGCTTTCAGTCCTAAATTTGTTAGACGGTGATTTATAAGACACAAATACGAGTGAAGACCTGGTACAAAAGTTTAATGAACAAAAAGAGAATTTCATGTTAACTAGTTTTATAAATAAATCTTTATTTTTGCAATATTAAAAATTATTTATTATAATATAATGATTAATTATAATTATTTTGCTATTAATTGAATTTCGTAGTTTTTCTTAAATTACAAAATATTTTGTTTTTGTTAAAAAAAAAAAAATTTTAAAGAGGTTTTTAGATATTAAAGTAGTTGGCCCCTTTGGTTTCCAAAAAAAAAAAAAAAAAATCCCATTTCTTGCGATTTTATTTTTTGAAATTCCCTTTTTTGGATGCTTTGGAAGTTCTCAACGGTTACGCTGATTTAAGTCAGTTTCAGCCAGGCTAAAAATTTTTGACAATGGCCCATATGGGTAATATTACTTACTTTCATTTATTAAATATTACTCATACGCATTTTGCAAAAAATAACACGTATGATTAATATTTTTAAAGTAATATTTAAATACTCATACGGCCTTTGTGATACCTATGTATTAGCAGTGTGTCAATTTAGAATTTTGAGTACTAGATCTAGCACTTTTAAATCCATTCAGCATAAAAAAAATTTACCTAACATTTTTTAACACCTTTAGAATTATTTTTGGTATTTTTTAGCATATTTTTTACATATTTTTTATTAATTTGTAGTTTTATACAATTAAAACATTATCTGTAGTTCTTTTTTCTAAAAATTAAAAATGCAACTTAGGTGGTTTTAGTGATTGTAACTGATGCGAACTTTAAGCTAACCTAATTACCATGTGGCAACATGCACTTTTTGGTAATCTGTCGATAGATAAGCCAATTTTTGTTTAAGCTTTTTACAAATTATTTTTGAAGGTGTTCTTAATAATTTTCGCAACATTTTTTTTTAATTTTTCTTAAATTTAACTAAAAAAAATATTGGATTTATAAAATGTCTCTTTAAATGTTTTTATGGGGTCAAAAATGCCTGCTTTAATTTTACAAAAAAATATAAAAAAGTCGATAAAAGTGAGGCAATTTGTATAAAAACTAAATTGAATGTGTAGACTAAGGTTCATTTTAATATTTAGCTTCAAAAAAAAAAAAATGTTTTAAAAGTTCTCCTTCGAGATTAAGCCATTTTTTTGTTTTTCGATTGTACCTTAAAAACCTATTTACATATATTATATCATAAAATTGAAAACAGATAGTTATTTAAAAAGCCAAGAAGAATAAAAATTGAAAATATTGAACTTTATGGTGCAGCTGTATAAATTTGGCTCTGAAAGGGAAGAGATTTTGTTCAAAATTTTGCAGTTTTATGGAGAACAGGTTTGTAATGATAAATATTATATTTAATATTTAATAAATTAATAAAAATAAAAAAATCAATAAAAATCTAATTTTTATAAAAGAATCGGCTTTTAATTAAAACATAGAAAAAAGTTTGTGCATAAATATAAGAATTTACTTTCATTGATTTTATTTAATAATATTTAAGAATAGTGTCTTAAATATTAACACTTTTTTACATTTTTCGAAATGAATCAAAAGTCAAGAAAACTTAAAATAAATTGTTTAAATTTTCATTTATATTTTCAATTTGTAAAAAAATGTTAAAAATTTTTGGTTTTTAGTGATTTTTAGCTAGAATAGAATATAAGTACTTTTTACCAAAATGATGTGCTGCAGAATGCGAGAAAAGTTATGCAAATTCCTAAACATTATTTTTTTACAGATTTTCCTTGAAATTTTGCCATTTTAAGGCGTTTTTTGTTATTATTTTCATATATAACTATTTTCATTTACCATTTGCAATCAAATCTAATTTGACAGTAGTCTATTAACAGGTGGTACTTGATGGGAATAGTGTTGCATTTCACATAACTACGAGGGAAATTCGAAAAGTCACGGACTTATTAATCCGCCCTCGTATCATTGGAATTGGTCTACATTTTACCATAATTCCCATATAGAGACCTTCCCGAAATTAACTTAAATTGCATAAATCACATAATAATTTTAATATGACATTTAAATTTAGCACAACTAATTATTATTTATAATATTATATAAATTTAAAGCTAACGAAAGGAGCAACATAGTGGTATGCATTGAAAAAATATATATTTTGCCAAATTTATAATTTCCTAATTTGTTGAAGAAACTTCACAGTAGTACAAGTTTCGACTTATATTTATACCACTTTTTAATTATAAAATATAAATAATAGAAATATACCTATAAATTTTCATATTCACCAAAGAAAATATAAAAAAATCTGCATGTATACTTTCAATATTTTTCTTTAATTTTATTCGTTTGGTTATAATATTTAAGCATATTTAACATCTAGAGAAAATTATCTTTTCAGCACCACGTTCGGTATATCTTTGCCCCAATGTGCATTGTTCAGATTTATTCAAGTTTCCTTAGCCACCTTGTATTCTAGGATTTTCCAAAATTTTTCCGTTCATTTATGCATTGTAACCGAAATATAGATAAATAAAACTCAATGAAATTCGGCAAATGGCCTTCTATTGGCCCAAATAAGGAGCCTAAGGAATACAATAGTGAGTGTTACCTCAACCGAAGTTTAGTGGTCAATAATGCTCCATATATTATTATCGACACAAAAGAAGTTTTATGAAAGCAGAAATAACAATTCGGCCCATATACCTTAGTCTTACCTTATGACATGTACCATGTCATAATGTCCATGGACATTATGCTCCTTTATTGACACTTTCATTTACCAAGTGAAAAATAATAATTGAATAATTTCAAATTCTGAATTAATCCTAATGTAAAATGTACTGAATTTTTAAAATCATTTTTAATTGAAGAAGAGTAAAAATTTACATTAGGGAGAATAGTAAAATAGTATGTAATAAATCTGGATATTCTATAATTCCTCTACACCGCACAACAAAAATCCAAAATTTTTTTCACACATGATAAATTCTTTATATATGTGGAAATATGGAATTAGTATAGTATAACTGTGTTTTTCAGTTTTTAATTTCGTGTTCGTTTTTCCTTTTTAAAGGTCTTTAAAATTTTGAACGAGGTTAATTTTTACTTTGGTTCTTTATAAATACTATTGTAGAGTGGCATGGATATCAAAGGAAGGAGGAGAATTTTTTCATTATATCCGATTACTTTTTGTTAAAATAATCCAAACAAAAGTTAAAAAATATGTCTGTCAAATATTTAATTCTTTAATATTCTCGAAAGTTTCCAACAAATAATTTCTAACATAATATATGTTAAAGATGTTAATATTCAATTTCATGTAGCAACATTTTATTGTTTTAGCGTTATTTTTTCTATTCATATACTTATTTGGAAATTATTCCTAAAAACAAAAGCACAAATTTAATTTTCATTTTAGTGATTCTTCGAGTACGCAAAACCAATATAGCTATTTTTGATGCAATTTTTGCTTAAGTAATTCTTAACTTAAGTGTACACTACACTTACAGCATTATTTGTAAGACTTTGAAATATTAAACAACGATAATAATTTAACTTTAAATTTATTACTTTTACTTTTAATTTGTGAAAGAGGAAATTTGACAAAGCGATTTATATTTATATTAATTTTAATTGCTGAAAAGAGAATTACAAAATAAATTACCTATATGTCATTTATGCGTGTTAAAGTGACATTCTGAAATTGGTGTTATGTGGGAGTTACATAGTCAATTAGAGGCAAAATTTGATAGCATGACTTATAATGATAATATTTTTATGATATTTATACACGTTAAAATAGTTTTCGGGAAGTGGCCTCATATGGAAAATCTGTACAATTATGAATACATACTCTTGAAATTTGATAGTAGGTCTAATGCCGATAGTAGGATTTTTATAGGCTTGAATTTCATATAAGTATGCGCATGATCACTAAAGCATATTTCTGGAAGACATTTATAGGGGGCTAGGTAAAATAATGTACCCATTACAACCATTTTCCATAAGCTTCGTCTTTGAGTCTAAAAAAACGACTACTCCAATTATTATTCAAAAATATTGAAAATTGCAGTATATGTTTCGATACAAAATTTACATGAAAAATGTTCCGTCAGCGACAGGACATTTTTAGAATTTTATAAAATTTAAACTGTTGAAACTAATAGAATAAACATGAATTTAAAAAATTCCGTCATAGGAGGGCGGATCAGTGACTTTTTGAATGAAACACTTTTTTTTTTTTTTTTGTAAAACAAAAATTTATTTTTCAACATAATATCCTTTTATCTCAATACACTTAGTCCAATTCTATCATATGATACCCATATCGACATTGTTGAACAACTAGCAGATTTTAAAATAATTTATATTATCATTTCTGAAATTTTAAAGTTCTTTTAAATGGATATTCGAACATTAAATGAAAAACTAAGTAAGCAGTCCTATTATAAAATATCTCTACTTTCATGTGTATATGGTATTGTTAATGTGTGAGAAATAATGTTGTACAGTGTTGTCATTATTTGTACACATGAACATATTTCATAAATTTGAGTTCGAATATCTGTGAAACTGCTATAAAATTCGGAATAATATTTGCTCATATTATAAGATGTTATATGAAGAATTGAGGAATACTAGTAAGTATAAATTTGTTATAAATATTATGTGATGAAAATTTTATTATAGATTTTTTTTTTTAATGGGAAAATCATCAGAACATGAACTATTTGTGTCATGCTCAAAAATATTTGGTTTTTTTTTAACTTTTTTGAGTTGCAGAAGATTCAGGCTTTTCATTCGTATATATGTGTTTATTATACTTTGGTCAAATATTAAAAACAATTTTGCATAATTGTTTTACTGGAATTTATTATAAATTTTTCAATGGTTTCTTTATTAAAATGGAACTAAATGGCGGCTTTTTAACACCATGTGATAAACGAAAAGAAATATCTCGACCCATTATATATTAATTCCAACGAATAAATTAATTATGCAAAGGATATACATATAAACTGAAAATGTCAAAAACTAAAGCTAATGATAAAGTTTATGAATAACCATTTAAAACATCAAATGCTGAATCTTTTTGGAAGGATTGGGAAAATTAAAAAATAATTTTAATTAATACTTATATCCAAATTTATGTTTTTACTTTGGCTCATACCAGTGCCTCGGCGGTACGTTTTTTTTTTTTTTTTTTTTTTCTAAAATATCATTAATGAAAAATAAATTTTCCAATAGACTTAAAGTCAGCACTTTTGAATCTATGTTTTCAGTCCTAAATTTTGTTATACGGGAATTTGTAACACTGGGTGAAGACCTCGTACAAAAATACATAATTTTAATTAATAAAAAGAGAATTTTATGTTAACTATTTTTATGAATAAATCTTTATTTTTGCAGTAATAAAATTTATTATAAATTATAAAACTGTGTTTAGTAGGTTTTTTTTAATTCAATATTTTTTTTATCTAATCAACTAATTTTAAAGAGTTTTTTTAAGTATTGAAGCAATTGGTCTCTTTTTTAAAAAAATCCCATTTCTTTTTGGCGACTTTATTTTTGGAAATCCCCTTTTTTGGACACTTTTTAAAAATTATCAATGGTAACTCTGCTTCAAGCATATATATGAATAATTTGTTGATAAAACTTAGAAAATGTTGTATACGTTTTTAAGTGATTTTAAATATTAATATTTCGTTTTATTCTAAGGTTCAGTCTTATACTGCTTACTTAGTGGCGAAATCCTACTTAATTTATAAAAATATTTAAAACCTTAAGTATTCCTCTGCCGTACCTTAAATGTTTCCTAAGTATGAAAGTTGTCTGACGTCTTCAAAAATAGTTATTGAAAATAAACAGAAATGAATAAAAATATAAAATCTAATAAAAGTATTTAAAATTTGAAAAAAATTTCAAACAACCCTTTTAATTTATCTTTACTGTGTGGTTATATATTTTCCACCCTCAACTTTTTAATTTTACAGCCCATACGCTGCAGATTTTTTTGTTATTTTAATTAAAAAAAAAATAAATTTGATATCTTTAATATTTTTTTTCTGATTATTATATGCCAATAGTAATCTAATTAAAAAGATATTTAGTTAAAAATTAACATAATTAATAAAAAACATTTTAGGGTAAAAAAATATAACCATAATTTTGAGTTGAAGATTTAACTGGGATTACCTTATTGTAAATTCATAAAAACATGGAGTATACATATAAAGACGAAACATTGGGTTGACAATTGAAAAAAAAAAGAAATGTTTTCTTTTTAAGAAAAAGTGCTCTTATTTCTTTTTTTTTTTAATACATTTCAATACATGTATTTTGTTGTTATATGAGTTAGGTTTTTGACAACTAGTTTCGTATCTTGTTAATCTCTGACATAAAAGCTGGAATGTTTTTATGTATTTTCTTGTCAACTTAAATTTTAAACTATAAAATGAAATATTCCTTAAGTGAAAGCTTTTACTTAAACGTTTCTTAACTTAGTTTGCACTTAAGTATTCACTAAGGGAACAGTATAAAACCGGGTTTAAAAGAATTGCATTTAAAACTTTGTATAAAAATATGCTTATTCTTAAAGAAAAGAAAAAAATCAAAAAAATGTAAAACAATACCTAAATTGCAAAAGAAAATTAAGATAAACTTACATTTTGAATAAATCACTACTTATTTGAACTAAATAAATATAAAACATTTTAATATATTTAAAAAGCTGCATTCTGCGCTCTAACTCAATTATGGAGGTTTAAGATAAAAAGCTATAAAAAATTTATAAAATGTTATTTTCAACAATATTTAATAAATTACCACATCAATATATCTAAAATACAAATTCAAAGTGATATGATATAGATGTTGACGCCGAACATAAATGCTATGATAATGCTTTTTTAATCATTTTATTAAACATTTTTTTATTAACAAAGTAGCATAGGTTTTCCTTTTATAAAATTCATTGATATATTTTTAATTTTTGACAATAATCAAATTTTTTAACCCTATGGTATACATCCCAAAAAATTAACGTTAGTCAATAACCTGGGTGCGCGGGTACCTTAGTGTGATTTTCGTTGATTTAAAAAAAAAAAAAAAAAATATAATTTTATATTAATTATTTACTAAAATCATTTTATTAGTTACAAAAATAAAAGCAAACTGGAAAATACATGTATAAAAACTTGTTGGAGTATGTACACGACGTTCGTCCGTATGTCCGTCCATGTTAAGCTTTTAACGAAGCTGCAAGTTGCAATTTTTTAGCTAATTTGCTGAAATGTGGCTTCATTTGATGCAAGAACGAAATCTATTACAAATAGTGGACAATAGAATAGAAAAAGCTTCTACGATCACAGATTTTTTAACAGTTGTATAATTCAGTATGTATAAACATTTTATAGACGTTAAAAAACCCATTTCATTTTACAGAACAATTTTTATAAACGTAAAAAATCACGGTATAAAATTTTTTTATTAGGTTCGCTAATCATAAATCCATAGCTCTCTTTTATGGCTCATTTTCGACAAATATTATAAAGTGCATAAATTAGTATTGGTACGCACTATGTTTTTTGCACACGTAAGATTCAAAAATGTATAAATTGCTATTCTAAACTTTACAATACGATCTGATCCACAATATCTGTCAAACCCGACTATAATATTGTTACAAACTTAAAGAATGTTGTCAGTAATGGCACTGACTTCATTCATAATTGAGCACAGGTTCCATATAAGATCCTCTCCAAAAATTGTTCCTACAGTCCGAAAGAATATTGTCAGTGATGGCACAGCGTCCTGTCATGTTTGGAGCTACAATATCAAAAGTACCCTGGTACAAATAGCGGAAATGATATCAACAGTTTGAGCCTTTGCATTACCATTTAGATTAGAAATTTTTGCATAACATACAATGAAACTAAAAAGAATTCATCAAAACTACACTAAATATTCAAAGACATAAAAATTCGGTCAAAATGATGTGCACCATCATTATCATAAACATAAAGACCGGTGCATAATAGTAATAATGAGAAAGATTTGTAAGTTGTCATTCCTGTTTCTGAAGCTCCTAAAAAACCTACAAAGTTTCCTTCAAATCCTAACGGAGACAGATTTTATACAATGACCCTTTTGCATGACATGGACAAACTTATTCACTAGTTAAAACAAAAAATTTTAATTTTAGCTTAAAATGAATTAAAATACCATAAAAATAATAAGTACAGCAAAGAAAATTTAATTATAGTGCGAAACACTTGGATATTATATGGAGGTACTGAGGTACCTTGGGAACTGACGAGGTTAACAAAATTAAAGTTTCTTCAGTCTTATGAGGAAGAATTTCGTCGATCTGAAGTTGCGTAGTTATACCTTCATTATTAAAGAAACGTCAGCATTTTATGGGTCTGTACCGTAGGGTGAAATATATATTAAAGGACAGTAAATAACCGTTTATGTTATGGTAGTTAAAATTCAGAAATTTAAAAATATAAAAATTCTATTTTAAGTATACAAAATACAAATTAAAGGAGAATAGACCTAGATTTAGAATATCGAGTAGAAAGCAAAGTGTATATAGATTTTTTATATTTTTTAATTTCATTTAATTTACTAAAAAATCGTTAAATGATCTTAATAAATAAAAAGTTACAAACATTAATTATATAACTATAAAATAAATTTGTCAATGACAAAAGTACACACCACAAAATGTTAAAAGTTGTACTAAATTCAAAACCTGTAATTATTTTTGAGTGCCACTTGATTCTGATATAAGCTATAATAACACCTACAGATTGATATACATTTTCACCGATTTCAATTAGCGCCTTAGGTGTGCCACGACGATTTATGAAATATTAAAGACACCGAAATCTCTGGTCATGCATACTTTTTATATTTTTTTTATTGAAACCCATTTTTTTTTAACTAAAACAGATGTATTTATTATAAATATAATTTATTATAATATAAATGTAAAAAAAAGTGTTAATAAAAAGTTCGGAAAAATTGAAATTGATTATAAAGAGTTATAACATTTTTGCAAATTAATGTTTTATAGTGATGCAATTTTAAAATGTAATATGCGATACTTTAGCTTCATTGAAATTACGCTGTGATTGTGCCTCGCGAAAATAGCACCTCTTAGAGCCATTATCGTTTTTTCTCCCCAAGGCAACATTTATAGCGCTGCTATTGAAGGAACATTAACGAGATGTATCCCAAACGATTTATAATTACAATAGCCCTTGATTCTTTATTTTGCAATACTCGAAACAGCGAAAATTTTCCAATCGACGAAATGACAAAATTGAAATTTAGAAATTTTTGGTTTCTCCACTTTTTTACAATATAATTCAACACAGGTCAACGACAGACTGCTTGAGCACAAGTTGGCCTATTTCTACAAGTGTTTGTAGTTCTCATTAGAAGAATTGGACACATATGCTAAAATCCGCGACTGCAGAAATCAAAATAAAGAGAAAATTTATTACATTCAAATACTTTTTTTGGAATTTTTTAAATTTGAATGCTTCCCGGTACCACATGGAGTCATTTCAGATCCTGACTTTTTGCTGTTTTACTCCACCAAGTGCTGTTACCATAATTGCATCAAAAGTTTAAAAAAAAACAGAATTAAAAAAAATATTTGAAGTTTAAGTTCGGTTTCTTAAAGGTAAATATAAAAAGAGAATTCCCCGTATATTCAATCATATTGTAGAGTACGTACTTTTTTGGGACATAATAATATAAATATTATTACTTATAATTATATTATATAATGAACAACCATCTAGAAATTACAACTTTGACCGCTTGGATAACTATGTCAATTGATTGAAGTTTTAAATGCGGAATTTCTAGACTAAACGCTACAATTCAGAATTCATGACTTTTACGTTTAATAAAGAAACGGTTTCTTCGCATTTCATAGTCGAACTGCAATTCGAAATTGTCAAGATAGTTTAATGCATTTCTTTACACAGTGTAAGCTATAATCGGTTGTCGCAAGATGTGTTTCTTTTTTATTTTCTTCTATTTTTTTTATACTATTCAAGTTATCTCATTGCAACAAATTGATGTAAATTATTAAAGTCATTAAAACTTTCTATACAAAATGCTTACACATATAATTTACATAAATAAAACATTCTTACCCCCTTTATATATTACATATACATTTGTATACTAATGATTGTGATTATTATTATTATTATTTTATTTTATTTTTGTTAGAAAATTTCATCACTAAAAATGTTCAAAAGAATGCAAGTCATTTTTATTAGAAATAGCATCATTTATCATTTGTCAACAATTTAGTCATACTGTCACAATTTAACTATAAATATCTCGTACACATTCATATATAATATTTTTATTATACACATTCAAAAAGTGTCTGACACTTGTACTTACAGAAGTAAAAACACACATAAAGTGTTGACAAAAAGTAAATGGACAGTAAAGGTTCATAAGTATATAATAAATGAAATGATTAAAATTTAATCCTAGAGTTTACTTTTCTACTACTATTTTATTAAAAACAATTTTTAGTTTATTTTATTTGTTATTTGGTTGTTTACTTCATTAATTCACTGTACATAAATTTCATGAATACTCAATGATGTTTGCATACAATAATAACGCATACTATTACAATCATAATAATATTGTATGTTTGTGTATTGAAAACAACAATAATAATGATCATAGTATTTGAAAGGATTATATCTAAAAATATTAGTTTGCAAAAAAGCTACAAACTCTTTTTACACCAACAAAATCTTTATTTTTGAATACTGAAATAAGAGTTAGATTTTGTAACTTGTCAAATGAGTTTAAGGTGTTACTGCTTAAGAAAGTGTGTGGAAAAGTTATAAGAGTGGTTGTTGAGGGGTGCATGTGTGTTATTTAGAATTTGATATATGAATGAATTACAAATAGCAACTGTTATAAATAAGCAAGCGTATATAAATGTATTTATTTGTGTGTGTCTGTGAGTTTGAATAAAGCATCATTGCATATTTTATGGATTTTAGCAAGAAAAGATGTTGAGGTTTTCAATGCTCTTGGTATAGTATATACTGCTGTTGAAAAAGTGGAAGTGACTCTTCAGATGTTGGTTTAAAAATAACAAAAAGTTATCAAATACGTTGCTTAACTTAGTGACAGCATTCAAATGTTTATTTATATAAAGATTAATTGTTGATTTGAAAAACAAAGTCAAAGAAATGTTAACAAAGGTTTTTGTTGTTCGAATGAAAAAGATTTATCATCTTAATAATTCATGAAGAGCAAAATTCAAAATTCATAGAAATATAGTGTTAGAGAATGTTTTTGTAAAGTTATTAGGTTGTTAAAATTATCAGATTTTAGTTGAGATGTTTGTAATAAAAGTAAAATTAGGAATACTTTTTTCAGAATATTTGATTAGATATGTCTATTTAGATCAGGGATGAAAAATTCAAAAATAAATTATTGTTATGAGCAATAAGCAAAATAAGTTTAACATATTAAAGAATAAAAACATGTTTATCTTAACATGTTTATCTTAAGTTTAGAACAAAATTATTGTTTTTTTAATAACTAAGACCTTGCTCTAATTCCATCTAAAAGAAGTTTTAAATTGATCGTTTTTATATAAGAAGTACGAGTATTTTTTGCTAAAAATAAGCATCTTTGTATCTAAATCTTAAAAAAGGTTTTTATATGAATTACAGAAAAATTGTCGAAAAAATGGCTTAAATAATCTATACATAAAGGCGACTTTAGTTACCATTTGCCCCTTTTTCAACCACCTGGCGACTTGTTTGTCTCCTTTTTGAAAATAGAACTACATGGCGACTTTTTAAGATTTAGAGCTAATTTACGAAATTCCAATTAGTAATGAAATTTCATGTATTAATTTTACACAAAAAAAAAAATATTCTATAAAATTTTTAAACCAATTTATTAATTATTTTTATTTTAAAGTTCAATTAATTTATTAATGAACATAATTAACTTTTCAAATAAATTTTATTTACTCGTCAAAAATTGAAAGCATTTCAAAAAAAAAATATTTTCATAGAAAAACAGTTTAAAGGAAAAAATCATAATTTTATATAAAATGCGCTTGATTGTAGATTTCCTGGGTTTTGTTGCTCTCGAAATACATATTGTAAATAATAATTTAAATTTCTCTCATTACACTGCACAGTGGGGCAGAATCGAAATTTTTTGGAAATAAATCTGTAACTTGTGATTGTCCGGTTGGATTTTCATGAAATTTGGTATAGGCGTAGCAGAGGAGTGTACAATGTTATGTTTGGAAGGGGGCACAATAATCCCCCAGGGGCGGAGCTAAGGGGGCTAAAAGTTAGTTGCCTCTGACATAAAAAATTTTTAATCGCTTTCAAAATGTTTGTTTCTCGTCCGATTTCAAATATTTTTATGTATTGTTGTAGGCGCTGATAAGACCTATAAAAAATATGCTTACATGTCCTATTTATGTCTTATAGTTTTCGAGTTATTTGCGTTTGAATTTTTAAGCACCATAATTTTGCATATACTTGGTCCAGTTTTTTTCATATATATCCCAGTATTTCCGACCGATTTTATTAGTTTTTTTCTTAGCTAGTTAAAGAACAAAATTAGCTATTAAATAAAAAAAATTTAAGTCGATATCTTTACCGAGTCCAAAAATAAAATATTTTTAATTTGAAAATTGCAAAAAATACGACTCTGTGTTTTTTTTTTGCCGAAAAAGTATCTACACTCTTTTTTATCTAAAATAAAATTTTCTTTTGCAGCATATAATAATTTTGGACTTTTCTGAAAGGCAACTTCACAGAGATGACTTTAAGATAAAAAACAAGCCCAATAACTCAATTGGTCATGGTACACACCATCTCGAATTCGACCCATTTTATATGAAAGTTTTATTTTAGATCATATTTTCTCAAATCCCAAATTAGAAAATATGGTCTAAAATCAAAACTTTCATATAAAATATGTCGAATTAGGGTGGGTATGTACCACGACCAATTGAGTTCTTGGGCTTGTTTTTCATCTCAAAATCATCTCTGTGAAGTTACCTTTCAGAAAAGTTCAAAATTCAATAGATATATTGCTAAAGAAAATTTTATTTTACATAAAAAAGAGTGTAGATACTTTTTCGGCTAAAAAAACACAAAAAGTCGTATTTTTTGCAATTTTCAAATTCAAAATAGTTTATTTTTGAACTCGGTAAAGATATCGACTTCAAATTCATTTATTCAATAGATAAGTTTGTTCTTTAACTAGTTAAGAAAAACACTAATAAAATCGGTCGGAAATACTGGGATATATATGAAAAAAAAGTGGACCAAGAATATGCAAAATTATGGTGCTTAAGAATTCAAACACAAATAACTCGAAAACTATAAGATATAAATAGGACATGTAAGCATGTTTTTTATAGGTCTTATCAGCGCCTACAACAATATATAAAAATATTTGAAAACCGACGAGAAACAAAAATTTGCAAGCGATTAAAAATTTTTTATGTCAGAGGCTCCTAACTTTGAGCCCCTGGGGGATTGTTGTGTCCCCCTTCCAAACATAATATTATACGCTCCTCTGCTACGCCTGTACCAAATTTCATGAAGATCCAACCGGCCGATCACAAGTTACAGATTTATTTCCAAAAAATTTCGATTCTGCCCCACTGTGCACTGTATATGAATTCCTTTAATTCTTAAATAAGTACAATTTCATGCGTTTGGGGAGATTTTTATGTGTTCCGTAGTTCTTATAGATATTCCCATGACTTATGCAGGAAGTAAAAGTCTCTACTAATATGCGAATTAATATTGAAGCTATTTGTTGCTTAAAGGCTGAGTATATGTTGATTGTTTTAACAATCTGTCATTTAATATTCAGATTAAGGCGTCAACCCACATATTAAATACAACTTCCTTGATATATGGAATGACCACAAGAGGTGACAGCCCTAGACAATGAATACTGTTTTTCGCGAACTAATCATAAGTTGCTGTATCTATACCAAAGAAATATAGCACATACATAATAAATTTCATTTATATTTATTAATTTTTGTATTTTTAAAATACTTATAATTTTACAATAAATAATTTAATTGAAATTGCTGTCTTTTTATGTGAGAGAATTGATTTTTTACCAATACAGATTTAACTAATTTTTATGCCCAATTAATAAATATACTTTTTAGTCTTAAGAATAATTTTATCCATATATATTATTAATAAATATACTTTTCAGTTTTAAGAATAATTTCAAACATATATATTATTGACGCAATAAAAAAAAATATTAAAATTCGTCAAAAAATCAATCATTTCAACTTAATTAATCGTATCATTTTGATGATTGGAGCAAAATCAAACAAAAAAATAATTTATATAAACAATTTTGTAATTAAAATCCATTTTTATTTTTGAGATTGTTTCATAATATTATAGAAAAAACCGGAGAATTTAGAAACGAACAGAGACTGCTGAAAACTGAAGCTAAGGATGATATATTTTAAATAGTTATTTAAAATATGAAATGGCAAATCTTTTTGGACGAATTGGTAAAATTAAAAAACACATTCGATGAACACTTAATTTAAATTTTTGCACTCCCCCATAGCAATGCCTCAGGAGAAAGTATTTTTTTCATTATCACTAATTTAAAATAAATTGTTCAACAGATTTAAGGATAACAGTTGTGAATCCATGCTTTGTTAGACCTCGTGCAAAAGTATAGAGTATTCTAGAGTATTTTATGTTGACTATTTTTATGAATTAATCTTTATGTTTGCAGTTATACAAATTATGATGAATAAATTATTTTGTTATCTATAAAA
This sequence comes from Protocalliphora azurea, assembly GCA_932274085.1. Lineage (NCBI taxonomy): Eukaryota > Metazoa > Arthropoda > Insecta > Diptera > Calliphoridae > Protocalliphora > Protocalliphora azurea. Next base: position 114,446,810 of record OW026520.1, read on the forward strand.
TAGATTTTAATAGTTTTTCTCGAAACGCATTTCTTGTTTTTGTTATTATCAAGTTTTTTAAGTATTGAAGCAGTTGGACCCTTAAAAAAACCTTTTTTTTTGGAGACCTTTTTAAATTTACTTTTTTGTAAATTTTTTCAAACTTCTCAACGGTAGCGCTGCATACAACAGCAATGTAACAAATTAATAAACGTAACAAGAATTAGACCGAATCCGATCGTGTCGTATCTCAAAAGTTGCATTGCTTCACAAAGCTTTCAAAATTTTTAATGGAATACAGCTGAAGCACCAGCTGTACATTAGGGTAGTACTAAAATGAAAAGTATCGATGTTCTCAGCTCAAATGAAAATTTATTTCATTCTAAGATACCGTTTCTCGAAATATTCGTCTTAGCATTATCGTTTCGTAAGCTTTTTTCGTATTTTTGCCAAAGAAACTATATAAACATTTGGTATCGAAAGGAAGGCCTTTGAACCGAACATTTAATGGCATAACAAAAATATGGGACCGGTCCCAAAAGAGTACGAAATTTTGCAATTTTTCAAATAAGATTAAAAAAAAAATCGAAATAGTATATTATAATCCTCTAGAATTATATATATATATAATAATTCATCGTTGATGTGGTACAACTTGATATCAATGTGGTATTAATTCTGAATACAGTGTAGACTATTCAAATTTTTTCGAGTTGGCTAATCCAATTTTCACAAAATTTAGCAATAACGTAGCAGAGGTATAGAAATTTTAAAATACTGTTCCACAAAATTTTCATACCATTCCAAAAATTTTCTGTAAATTCTTAATAAAGACTGCTATTATTTATTTTTTATAGTTAAAGTAGAAATGCAGAAAAATGTAAAATTTATGTAGTTATACTTATAGACACCTGCAGACGTATTAAAATCATATAATATTCTTATCAGTATAAGCATGTACTCAAAAATTTTTTTTAAAATATATGAAAAGGTCATATGTTGTAATAAAGTTTTTTGTAATATATTATTAGAAAAATTCTTACTGTGATACATTTCCTACTATATGATTTCATTGGTCTCCAAATACTGTAGTTCGAAATAAAATTGAAGCGAAAATCTGAGATATAACAAATCTATAAAACCAACAATATAATTTTCAAGAAAAGTAGCAATGGCGGCGATACAAGGTCCTTTGAGTCATCTGTACATTAAAAATTGACTAGCATAAATTGTATTGAACACCTTATAGTGTATTATATATTCTAAAATTACGAAATAAATTTAAAATGTTTATTCTCGTTATTTTACTTATTAAAATAGAATCACTTAACTTACACAGATGAAAAGGACGGGGGAGCCTTTAACATGCTAGCTAATCAGTCGAGCTGGAGGGTTCTTGTCCCTTCCCTCTCATATGGATTCCGATATTACAATAACAATTTTGAGGGCTCTCTATTTAAAAACGCTTATTACAAAAAAATATAAATACCAAATACCTAGCTACAATAAAAACTAAAGTAATAAAAAGAGGGACTAGTCCATCTTCATACAAAAAATTGGGCTGTTGGAATTCACATAGTCATGGCTCCTTTCACTCCCGAAATCTATTTTATAACGTTGCCAATCCAATAGAATCCTAAAAAAAAATCTTTAATAAATACCCATATAATATCGTCAATATCATCTTTAAAGAGAAAATTTCTACTTTAGTTTAGTAATTCATTAGGAACAAAAATATAGTACTTTTTTCATCCCATTTATATTTGTATAAAAATATTAAATTCTAACAAAAAAATAATTTTTGCAGGATAAATTTACAATTCCTTTAAACCATGTTCAAATTATTATATATACCGAGCAATAAAAGAACATCCAAAGAAGTCAATAAGATCCTTAACTTGTGTTCCACAATTTTGTGCAAAATTCGGATTATTTACAATGAATTTAGCATAGGTTTTTCACTGGAAAATATTCTCTTTTTTGACATTTACTAAGTAGGAAGTCATGTTCATAATTTCATGTAAAATTGACTCCTTTATGTACATTTTTATCAATTAAAGAAAATTACTTTTCATTTTTACATAAACCAAATACTTTTTATTAAAAAAAAATATGCATAACAATATTTTTCATTTGATAAATAACAAGTATTTGAAAATTCTCAACGTTTTATATCAGAAATATTTATCTGAATCGCTTTTTAATAACATTTTTGGATGCTCTTTATATAACTTATTAAGCACAAGAAACCGTGCACTTACTGAAACTTTGGAAGTAATGCAAAAGTACTTCCCTAAAAATTACTTATATTTATTTTTGCTGAGTAGTTAAGTTTAGCAAGAATAAAAAACTAAAACTACAATTATTTATCACAATGTTCACTTTCATATTTCTTTACCGAAAATATATGTATTACCGAACATGTCAGAATGTAGGATACATAATACGTTTTATTTTTTTTTTTTTAGTTTCCAGCAAAAAAGTACATCCAAAGAACCTTGTGATCCACAAGTAGTGCAAATTCGGACCATTTCCAATGCATTTAACATATGCTTGTGTACTTTTTGATTAATACAAGGAAATTACTTTTAATTTTTATATAAACCAAATATTTTCTATTAAAAAATATATGCATTTCATTTGACTAGAAAAGTTATTATTATCTAACAAGTATTTCTAAATTTTCAACGTTTAATATCAGAAAAATTTATTTAAATCACTTTTTAATAACATCCGTACACTTGCTGAAACTTTGGAAATATTGAAAAGTACTTCCTTAAAAATTACTTCTATTTATTTTTGCTGGGTTATTTTGTTTAACAATCAAAACAACGAACAAAATAAGAAATATGTTTTTGCTTTATTTTTATACATATTTACAACAATGTAACAGCAAGATCAGGGCACATTTGTTGCTGGTGATATTTAAGAGAAAGTTAGCGGACAAAACAAATTAACAGTGTAAAAGCTTTTACATCTGTTTATATTAAAGAAAATTCATTGATATTGTTATTACATTACTGTTAAATATTTGTTTTTTAATGTAAATCAAAATGAAATTATGTTGTATAAATAGAAATTATGTTTTATATGATTAATAAAAAAAAAAAGAAACTAACATGTCCGACGTTCGAAAAAGGCCTTTTTCGATGCCCAAAAAAATGTTGTTCAACAAAACTGAGGAAACTGAATTTGTTTTTTTTTATTATATGTCGAGGATATGGATGTTAGGGTAGGAATTTAATTAATTTAGATATTTATTATGTTCGAATGATTTTATGATTCGTGATATTTAGTTATTGCAGTTATTGTTGTTTTAATTTATTTAGTTAGTTATCTAGGTTTTAAGTGATTATGAACAATGTCATATTATATATTTCCTTAATATTTAACAGCCACGAAAACCCTTAATATGTTTCCATTAAGTTAATGATATTTGAGACAATGTTAAAAATTAATCTCTGTATTTATCTTAAGAGTAAGCAAATGATGTTATGATTTCTCTTGTTTTTCACTCGTTTTAAATTACTGACCAATTAGGAGGTATAGACGATGGTAAAGTTGAAATAGAGCTTTTATGTATCTTTACATAAGTAATGTTGGACTGTAAATTAAATGAATGAAGTAGTTTCGTTTCAATTGCTCTTAATTATTATAAATTTTTCCTTTATATTTATATTACAATGTAATATAAATATATTTGAATGTTGATCTAGAGTAGATATGTTGGACAATGATAAACAATTCAATCCAAGTAATTATGATTGTTTGTGATGGTATGTACATAAGAAAAAAAAAAAGGACAAACAAATAGATTAGTGAATTCAATATTTATTTGGGTTGAGATCAGATGCTCACCGTTTAATGGTAAATAGTAAAGTGATTTTACAAAAAATCATATTTAAAACCAAACTCATTTAAAGGGCCTTAAGATTTTGTCCAAACAAATCGTTGTAGCAAAGGGTTTTGTTTAAGGTTTCGTATTTCAATTACTCGCTAGATATTTTGACATTTCAATTTAATTTAAACTGTTATAATACTTATGTTAATAACATTTCATTTAAAAAGTTCAAAACATACATAAGTATAAATATAAATAAGGCAAAAATAAATACAGAATAAATTTAATACTTAGTCGTAAATTATTGTCCAAACTTTAAATTATTTTACTTCTTTTATTTATTTTGTTTAACTTATTTAACTGATATTTTATGTTTGTTTTTATTTTTGTTTATTTATTTATTTATTAATTTTATTTTTTTATTTTATTATTTCTTTTTTATTTAATACGTTTTGTACTTGTATTTTATATTTTGTATTTTTATTTACACTGTCTCCATTTTAAATGAAATTCATTGTTTTTTTACTGGGGTTTTCTGGCAAAAACTATTAGTTTTAAATCTAAGGCAATTAATATCAAATTCATAAACTATGTTTAATTCAAATTTTTAATTTTTCTTACAATAACTATGTATATATATAAAAAAAAAAAAACATATTTAGAAAAGGAATGATTTTGTTATGTGATTTTAACACTTATTTTAAGAATTTGTATTTTTTTACACCAAAATTGATAATCTTTGGAGTCTGTTCTTTTGGCCACTAATCATCTCAGTTTTATGCTTTAAAACTTATTTATATATTGATTTTGCTCGGATTTTTTCCGTTTTCAACTGGTTCTTACAATTTCACTTAGTATAATAACTAATATGATTTTTTTTGCATTTTCTTTACACATTCTATCGAAATAATTTTCAATTTTTTTTTAACATGCATGTTTCTTTGTTGTGCGTATATATTTTTGAAGATTCTCTTTTTTTATATGATTTCTTTAATATTGAAAAATTTATGAAAAATTGATAAACATCAAAGGCTCAAATGGACAAAGGGCCTTTGGAGAATTTCGTATTAAAAAAAGCTATGAAAATGATATTTTATTTTAGAATGGGATAAGATACATATATTTAAATAGGATATTCTCACCAATCATGGATGATCTGTAAATTGACTAAAACCATGCGGCTAATTCTCAAAGGTTTAACCTTATAATTTAGAGACACACTTTAGTTACTTTCAAAGTTTTCCAACCAATAATTTGAGCCTAATTTCTCAGATGTTTAAACTAGTAACCTAGAACTTTGAACATAGTTTTTGAGGATCTTGATGGTCCCAAAGGCTGGACATTTTCTGATAATAAGAACTCGATCCTTAAGGGTGGAGAAACAAAACTCTAAAGTATTCTTCCAGAAGAAAATGGAAATGATTTAAAGAGATTTCTCCGTGGATGTGGAGTATTTTACTCGAGATCTACGAATATAATTTTATTTAATAACGTGGCAGATCTCAATGATTACTCCAAAAAGTTTTCTGAAGATATAGTATGATTTTTAAGAAACGATCTGAATTCGATGATGGCTGCCAGAAAAAGGAAATAATGTAGATTTATAATTTCTATAGCAGATTCTGGTGAAATATCGTGTGATATGTAAAGAAAGAAGAAATAGAAAAATAATCGAATAATCGGGTAACATTTGGGTATTGCTAGATAAAAATTATATGTTTATTTATACTATAAGGGAATTAACCACGATAAATACAATCATATAAAAGAAACCATTAATTTTCAAAAGAAAATTTAAAATTCTCGAAACTAAAAAGTCCTGCTTGAATTAGTAAAAAGTAAAGAAATTATGTCAAAAGGAAGATTCTATAAATTTTGTGGTTCACCACAAAATAAACTCAGGTAATATTATACATTATAAAGTCTTTTTTATAATATATACATTATAATAAAACTGATTCTACAAATTCAAATAATTATTACTGAAAGTTTTTCTTAATTAGATGATGAGAAAATATTTTTTTTTTTTTCAGCTGAGTTAAAACATTTTTATAAATAAACTCCCATTTTTTTATGCAATAATAAAGACATATTTCTTTGTAAAATTCATTTTCCCCATAGTTTATTTTAATTGTCGTTCATCCTTTTATATGACTATGTATAACTTTTTTTCTTTCGTTTTCTAAAACTATTGATTATCTCATCTATTAAAATATATAGCGTTTGTAAGTTTGCATGCAATAAAACTTTCTGCTGAACAAGGATGAAACAGGATCTTAACAATCTCTAACAATTAAGCTTAAATAACTATTCAATTAGTTAACAAATTATAACAACACACACCCTTGGGAGCATGACAACATTAAATAACTACCAACAATAAAATAACACCAACAATATATAGATACTATGCAATAACACAACTACAGCTATAGGCTACAGAAATAACAGAGAAGAATAAACTATAAGCGTAAAAAGTGTGGAGGAGTAGAGTACTGAAGGATATAAAAATAGAAGAAGTAGGTAATCATCATAAAATTCTAGAGAAATAAAAACTAATAACAAATACAATGGTGTGTATAGTAGAATATATAAAAAGAACATATAATAAACGCACACTGTATACATACAAATAAACTTGTTTTGTATGCAGTAAAACAAGTGGAGAAATAATTACGATCTTCATTAAATTGTACATCCGGTTTGTCAAAAGCCAATGTGGGAGTGTATGTGTATACATGTATTTTTGCTTTGTGTGATAGTGTTTAGCTCTTTGTGTCTGTTTTATAGAATATAAGTAGTTACAAAATTTAACCACAATTTAACTGCAGTTTACTTCACTTTACCTAATTCTCTATCCTATCTTGTTACTATTTTGGCCTTATCGTAAGCCAAACTCTATGCATCAAGTGGCATGGTATCTGGTCATTATATTTTGTAGCAACACCAAATAAACAAAAAGTAAAAAAGGAAAAAAAAATACAAATATTGCAATTTAGTACTTTTATTGTTAGTTGTGTTATTTTTGTCGTTTTGTATTTCTTTACTCTTTGCATAATAATAATGGTGATGTTGATAACTATGGTAGAAACGTTAATGCTGTTAAGGATAGAGATGATGAGTAGGTAGACAATATTGCAAAATGAGAAAAACCACAAAAGGACATGTCGATGACCATAAATATGAGACAACGAGTGACATAAATCAGGACACAGTTAAGTTGTTGTCTAGTTTCCTTAATATTGTTTTTTTTCCCTTCCGACTTTCTATGTCTGCTCATCGCATTTAAGCTTTTGTAATTACTATGCTTTTCATAGAGTCATTGTTATCTCAGAATGACCACAGACATAAATTAATGGTGGAGATTTTTTCTGTTTCTAATATTTTTTCACACGTAGACCAACTTAATGAGTGTCTCCATAAAACAGTATACCTAATTTCGATGTTAATAAATAAATACATTAATAAGGATAATACAGGAAGAAAAAATTAAGAATTTTTTCAGCGATACGAGATTTCTAGGTCTATTGAGATAGTTCAGTTTTGTTTTAATTAACAATAGTTGTAAGTTATACATATACCGCGAAAGAAATTTCAGATATGGTTTAATAAAATAACAAAAAAATTCTACTTCGTAGTACCTACAATTTATATTTATAGAATTTTTATACCCTACACCACCATAGATGGAGCAAATATTAAAAAAGCAAAACATTTAAAGAAAATATTGGTTTAAAGCCTACCTTAGAGTAAATCAATCGAATTACTTTCTATGTCGATTCTAAGATATCTATCGCAATCAAATTATACACTGGTACGTATTCCTATAAACGCATATAAAATTTTTGTTTTTCTTTGAGGTATATTCGTTTCTATGAACCAAAAACAATATTGTATTGTTACAATAACTCTTTCATGTAAGAAATATTTATTTCTTGCTTTTGTTGGTTTCTTTAATTTAGCAATCAGAATATATTGGTGATCATTTCAGTGGAATATTCCTATAAATACAGTCGAGAAAATTTTTCTAAAAAGTTAATTAAAAAATGTTAAGTTTTACTTGTTTATTTTACCAAAGGTAAGTTTCTGATGGCAACATCTCTGTTTACTGAAAATATTTTTGTTTTAATTGGAAAATTTCATCAGCTCACAGGATGCCCAAAGGAACTTTTCTTACAGACCAGGAAAATATTCAAATTCCATTTTTTCGTGAACAAGGCTGCTCTAACAGATAAATTTGATGAAAACTTAACTTTTCGGAAGGAGTTATTCGAGGCTTTCTTAAGAAAGGGCAGAAGTACGGAGTGCGGAAACTAACAAAAGGTAATCAAAAATTAACTAAAAAGCAAATAAATAAATTAAAAGAAGAAGCCACCCACAATAAATTAAATGTTACACCAATAAAAAATAAACTTGACCTTCCTGTCACTTCCAAACATGTTGCGCAGATTTTCCGAACAGAAGAAATGGAAGAAACCGAAATGTAAGCCAATGTTAAAACAGCATCATAAGGAAAATCGTTTAAAGTTTGCTCGCAAATACATGAAATGTACAGATCAGTGGAATAAAGTAATCTTTTCTGATGAAAAGAAATTCAATTTGGACGGTCCCGATTCATATTCTTGCTATTGGCATGATTTGAAACGAACGAAATTTGTATCTCTGGAGGTACATAGCCCGCAAAGTTTACGCAAGAAATACACAGATTGAAACCGTAATAACAATAACGGCGTTAAAACTAAAAATTAAGCACGCCTGGGAAGAAATTGACAGTGGTTTTCTTCAAAAATTAAAGAATCAATGCCAGACCGAATTTTTGCAGTTATCCAAAACAAAGATTCATCAACACATTATTAATAATACTAAACTGGTTCATTGGTTTAAATGCGTATATAGGAAAATGTCATAAAGAATGGTTTCACACTACCGCAATGAAAAAAATTTAATGTACTTTTTAAGTTTTTTGTTATTAATTTTTTGAGTGAAGTCAATAAAAAATGTAAAAAAAATTGATGTGACTTTATAGGAATATGCAACAGTGTATGTATTTAGTGAATATGAAGAAAATTGAAAAGCATGAAGTCAAAAATTTTTTTATGAGTTCTTTCGTGGAATTCATTATATAATAGTATGAAGTTTGGTATCTTTTCTACTTGGGTTTTGATCAAACCTATATGTAGTTGCAATGCCGAAGGCCAACATTCGATACGAAGCATTCTTGGCCCTTTTTATCTTTGCATTTGTTTGAGGACTGTAATTATATACCAACAGAATGTGGCGTATATTCTGTACCGCAACACAGCATTCGTAGCGTCTTTTTTTGAAATGTAAACATTTTCTTTGAGAGCTTCCAGAATCTATGGATTACTATCTACATAGACATGCGAAAATAGATAAATATATATAATAAATTTAGGTAAACACCATAAATGTAAACTAATAAAATACCTATTGATTAAGTTTTGTTATTTTAAATTCATTAATAGAAATATATGAATGCTTAGAAAAGGATAAAGATTTACTTAAACCCTACTAAAAATAAAAAATATTTATTAATTATTTTTATATAAATATTTTGTGTATAGATATTACTAAAAGTATACAGAAATATTCATAATTTTCTAAATAATTATTCACGCAAAGCTAAAGGCAAAAGTTGCAAGTTTGTAAAAATATAGTCATATATATAATAAATTGGAAATACAAAAAATTTAAAGGCGCATATTTCTGAAATGAGGCACTATATTGACTTGAATCTTTTTCCAAGAGATCGGAAATTATATACGCTAAAGCATAAGTTTAATTTGGAATACACATTTTTAAAATTTCTTTCGCTATTTAGAAATAAACCAAACAAAAGGCCTAATTTGGGTTTTTTTTTTATTGTAATAACATATTTGTTTATAAAGATATCTTAATGAAATTTGCAAGGGATGTGAATCTTGTTAATATAAATAAAAGCGCGTTAACCAAATTTCAATCGGGGTAGGATTTTCCTGAATTTCCAAAAAAAAAAAACTAATGAAAATTTCCAGAAATGGGATTTTTTATATTTTTGGCTATAGAATCCCCATTTTTCCGAAGTCCCGTAGATTTTGACTTAAAACTTTTAATAACATATTGAAGATTCTTAAAATATATTCCGCTTGTCGATTTGTGCTTCGGGATTTGATAAAATATTGTCTAAAATCAAAACTTTCATATAAAATGGGTCGAATTCGGGAGGGTGTGTACCATGACCAATTGAGTTATTGGGCTCGTTTTTTATCTCAAAGTCATCTCTGTGAAGTTACCTTTCAGAAAAGTGCAAAATTCAATAGATATATTGCTAAAGAAAATTTTATTTTAGATAAAAAAGAGTATAGATACTTTTTCGGCTAAAAAAGCACAAAAAGTCGTCTTTTTTGCAATTTTCAAATTCAAAATCGCTTATTTTTGGAATCGGTAAAGGTATCGACTTCAATTTTTTTATTCAATATATAATTATGTTTTTTAACTAGTTAAGAAAAAAACTGATAAAATCGGTCGGAAATACTAGGATATATATGAAAAAAACTGGACCAAGAATATGCAAAATTATGGTGCTTAAAAATTCAAACGCAAATAACTCGAAAATTATAGAAGATAAATAGGACAGGTAAGCATATATTTTTTATAGGTCTTGTCAGGGTCTACAACAATATATAAAAATAATTGAAATCGGACAAAAATTTGGCAAGTGATTCAAAATTTTTTATGTCAGAGGTACCTAATTTTTTGCCTCCTTAGCTCCGCCCCTGAGGGGTTTGTTGTGCCCCCTTAGTTCCGCCCCTGAGGGGTTTGTTTTGCCTTCCAAACTTAACATTGTATGCTCCACTGCCTATACCAAATTTCATGCAAATTCAACCAGCCGATCAGAAGTTACAGATTTATTTCCAAAAAATTTCGATTCTGCCCCACTGTGGAATGAAAAAAAGTTAATGTACATTTTATGTTTTTTGTTATTAATTTTTTAACTTAAGTCAATACATAATTTAAAAAATTAATTTATAGCACCTTAATTATTTTTTAGCTCCATTTTTGATAAGTTGATTAAAAAAATTGATGTGCGTTTGTAGGAATGCGCACATTAACTGTGGCCAGTATAGGTCACAATTTTGAAGATAATTTCCTTCACCTGGCCCCCATAAAAATATTTTTCTGGAATAATAATTTGACACTCATAAATACTACGGTAGTACCCTACCAGTTTGCACAAGAATCGGTTTATAATTAAACATAGCCCTAGACTACTAATGTAAGTAAATTTTACATATAATTTTTTTCGAATTCTTATTACACTCGTTTGTGGAAACTTAATTTTATTAAATTTCCAAACTTCTTTTTTTAAGTGTTTTTAAACATATATAAGAAAGAAAGGGATATATTTTTACATGTTTATATGTTCAAAATGCAAGTACCAAAGAAGTTACTACGTAAAATTTACGTATCGTTGGTATTAACAGTATTAATTTGTATATAAATTTGGAAATTTGATTTGTAATGGCAGTTAATCTTATGGTATAGTAGATATAGAAGTTAATTCTAACTTTTGAATGAAATGAATGCAATAATTGAAATAAAATTATGAGCTGCCGAGATTACCGTTAAATTAAGAACTCCACAAAAAGGAATGCAAAATGTTTTGAAAATATAGCTATTATAGTTAGAAAATATTGTCTGTCATGTATGATAAACGTCTCAGGTCTCTGGAGAATAACAGACCATATTTTATCGTAACTTTTTATTAATAAAATCTTGATATATATTTTTGTGAGGTTTTTAATATTTAATTCTTATTTATTGAATTTGTTTTTTTTTTCAAATTAAGCCTTTTTGGCAGCAAATAAATAATAAAAATGCACTTAACTGATAAAACAACAACAAATAGAGAGTTTTAGAGGAAAAGCTATATGTACATATAATTTAAGTATTGTTCGCATTAACGTATAAAAAAATATCTGTAGCATTCTAGGGTTAAGCGTCCATAAATATATCTATATAAAGATGGAACCAAACAAGTTTCATACAAACAACCAAATTAAAATATCTTTACTATCTTTCATATAAGGTTAACTTCCAAAAATCCTATATTAATGTTAAGATGTGCATTCAAATAAAATATAATATGGTATTCTTTAATTTAAAAATTAATGAAATAGTTTAGGATTAAAACTAAATCAACTACTTGTAGCACTTTTTCTCCTGATTTTTCTGATACATTATTTTATACAAAAATAATTGATAACTAGATAATTTTTAATTTTTCTTTGGTAGCACTTCTGAAAAAAATTTTAAAATACTTATATGAAATTTTTCGCGGCATGTCTCTATAAGAATTAAAAATGAATAATCACAATTAGGCATTGCTGGATCCTTCTTAAATTCTTTTTAACTTGGATTCAATTCCTTTACAATTGCCAAAATTCTGTCTAGTTTAAATAAATAATACCCTGTGGGACTAAAATAACATTCCCAGTTCTGGGTTCTTCTTCTGTAATGACAAAATTCTAAATCTGGCCACAAAATTTCACAAACACTGTTGCCTGTCACTAGTGTCATCAACAGGGAAACCACAAATATGCTCTAAAAAAAAAGTGTTTTGTGTGTACTAAACATGCTGTAAAAAACCAAAAACGCACTAAAAACGCTCTTAAGAAATAAATAAATTGCTTTATTTTTCCACTGCCTAACCATATAATTCTAAACATTAGTATTAGTTCAATAATTATCAGTAAGATTTAATTTACAAATGTCCATTCAAAAAAAAAAAAATCAATACTTTTTACTATATTAGCTAATGCTTTTTGGTCAAATTTAAAAGTTATTACATCTTCCTATGTAATATTTCAAAATTGACTTCAATTAATCTGTTTTTAAATCTTCATAATTTGTTGCTACACAACAATTTTTAGTTTCGGTTTTTAACGAACTTAAATATTTTTGGATCTATTATATTTTTTAAACAATTAAATTTGAAGAAAATCTCTTTAGGTATTAAAAAAAATAGCATAAAAATATCAAAATATGCACTAGAAGGGTTAATTATGCTCTCACATTAACACAATGTGTGTTAAGTGTGCCCTAAAGATCACTATATGCAAAAATATGACATTAAGGTTGAAATATGAAAAAATATGCACTTACGTATTGATGCCAGAATGCTTTATTTGTTCTAAAACGGATAAAAAAGAAAAAAAATTCATATTTTGGATTTTTTTTTCAATTTTTTAAGATTTTTGGAGAAATTGATTAAAACTTATGAATGCATAACTTAGAGAAAATTTAAATTTGACTTTTTCTGCACTTTAATAGGAGAAATGAAAGATTTAGTTTTCGAGATATAATATATATATGTGGTACAATCTCATTAATTCAAAAAGGCTTAAAACTGTATGACCATTAGAATGTACCATTGAAAAAAAAATTGTAGGAAATCCTCTTAAACGATGTTGAGCAGCAAAAATATTAAAAAAATTACTTTCAGTTCAGAGGTATTCATTTTGGCACTTAATTAAATAAAGCCATGATTTCATCACATAAACTTTTTAAGTCAATTATGTAAACCAGAATTCAAAGTTTATACATATACAGTAGGTCCTTGATTTACAAAACATTCAAAAGTAAAGTTAAATTGATACAACACAAAAATTTAAGATGTTGTAGATTATATATCAATTTTCATATTTTAAGCTTTCAACCATAAACTATAGGTACAATATAAACCACAAATAAAATTTGTTAATAAATTCTAATGTAAAGCTTTGCGGAATATTAAATTTTTATGCGAATTTCCAAATTTTAAATTTGACACAAGCGCCCCACTGTGCTGCGATCATTTAGCTTAAAAATTCATAATTTTGTTATTTTTATGAGTAAAAAAGTTGTTTAGTAATAATTATGGTACATCAAAAAATAGTTTCAAGAAATTGCTCACCATAATACAGTAAAAAGTTCTCCGGAGTAACAAAGTCCACGGAGAAAATTTTATAAATAATTTTAACTTAACAAATTCAAAATTAAAAATTTTTTGAGACCTATTTCGATAAGAAATGTGAATTCTTTTTTTTTTTTTTAATATAACAGACCTGAGATTTTAAGCCGCTGGTAGGGAAATGAAGGTCAATCTTTTTGAGTGCTTTTATTGTATTCAGCTTAACAATAACTATTATTTGAGTCGTTTTGCTAAATCAGAATCGCAGAAAAACGTATTTTTCAAGAAACTCCATTGATGATATGTTTCCTATGTAATCATCCCTATGTAACCATTCTACATTTCGTATACAATTATTTGGGGTATAGACTTTCATTTTGCTAGGCTCGGGACACATTGATTTTTGCTGAGAAATTTTATAGAGTAATTTGTAGCTGCTATGTTCAAAAATATATAAGTCACTGAATTCACAAATATCTACTGCATACCGGACTCATCAATCAGCAATTCAATATTACCGTGATGAAAAATTGCAACAATGATTTTAAATCATATGGTAACAAGTTCCAATTGATCTAATAATTGAAAGCAAATTACCTTATTTACAATGTTGCTTCTAAGTTCGTAATTGTTCTCAAATTTATCCATAAAATATCTATATTTGAAAACAAGAAGGTAATATAATATCAATCAGTATATAATTAGTCTTAATAACGACTTAAAGTACAATCCAAAACGATTTTGGACTTTTATAAATTCTAAAAGAAATTTTTCTTACATCCCTTTATGCATAATAACTGAACTTCAAATAAACCAATTTATTCACTGAACTTGTTCGCATTCTATTTTAAATCCAAATTTAATGATGAAAATTTACAGTGTGATAATATTGATTTAAATAAAATAAACAACATTATGGATTATGGAAGGTGATGATGGTTTACCAGCTTTTTTAATAAAGAAATGTTCTTCTTCATTATGTCTACCATTGAAAATTATTTTTAATAAGTCTTTAAGCAATGGCTATTTTATTAAAAAGTGGAAATTTAATATTTATAAATCTGGTGATTAAAATAATGTCATTAATTAAAGACCAATTTCCAAATTAACCAATATTTCAAAAATTCTTGAACATATTCTCTATCATAAGCTTTTCTTCAAAGTATAGAAGCATATTTCTTTATCTCAGCACGGATTTATGACTGGAAGATCAACCTGTACTAATTTGGATGTTTTTGCCAAGTATTGCGTTGATAGTTTTGAAGACCGATTGTAGATTGTAGATTGATTTACAAGGACTTTACTAAGGCATTTGACCGAGTATTACATGAACTTTTATTATTAAAATTATATAAATTGGGCGCTCATTTATATCTTGGTTTCGTTATTACTTGTCGGATAGGCAATTTCGTAGTTTCTCTTGATGGTGTTTGTTCTATATTATTTATTCCTAGTTCTAGAATTCCACAAGGTAGTGTTTTGGGTCCTCTTATATTTAAAATATTCATTGATGACATTGACTTATGTTTCAGAAAGTCTCCTTATTTATTGTATACTGATGATTTAAAAATTTTTAAAACAATTTCTAATGCCAATGAAATTTTTAATCTCCATGAGGATATAGATAGGGTGAGTTCCTGGTCAATCCACAATGGTTTATCTTTTAATTTAAACAAATGTTTTTCTATGACCTATCATAGATGTTGTAACACTGTTATATCCCGAATATCAATATTTACTATCATCCGTGGATGTAATTTTAGATTTAGGGGTATTATTTGATAAAAAAATATCATTTAATAATCACTTAAATTATATTATACCTAAAGCTTATTCAGTGTTAAGCTTTTTATGCTGTAATTGTAATAATTTTGATCATTACACAAAAAAAGTTCTATTTACATCCTTTGTGAGATCTAAATTAGAATATGCTTCATTTATCTGGAGTCCTTGTATTTAATTAAATATAAATAGAATTAAAAAAATTCAAGTAAAATTTATATAGTTTTCTCTTTAATTTTAAAATTTCTCATTTGTGAACCCTCAAATTTTGATTCCTACATACCCTGATAAGTGTGACTTGTTGATTTCTATGAAAACTTTAGAAACAAGATGTAAAATTTCTTCTGTATATTTCCTATATGCTATAATTCGTGGATTAATTGATTGTCCTGATTTGCTTCATACCATAAAGACATATGTACCTCTAAGGCAAAATAATGAACCTTTAATAAAAGATATGAGATTATTCAATAAATATTCTAATGAATTAGACTTAAGTATATCAAATCTTGAATTAAAAACTTATTAAACAGTTTGTTTAAATAATTAATTTAATTATGTATATTAAATTATCATTGATGTCTGTAAGGATAATATTGTATCCATAGACTGAAACTAATAAATAAATAAATAACTATTTACCACCCATCCTGTACAACTATAAAAAAATGTCTATCGTAATCACCTTTCAAACCCATAATAGTTATGAAAAATTGTTGTCTAATAGGAAATTAGATTTACTCCTTCCATCAACCAACAATTTCATAAATTTCTTTACTTAATTTTTCCACCACTGAAATGAATATGACATTCATATTATTTGTTAATTTACGGAGATTTTATGGTTCAGACTTTTTGCTAAAAACTTTAGTTCTACAGCAAAAATTTGTTGAAACTTTAAGAAAAACAACCACCCTCAGCACTACTGCAGAAAAGCAATACATATTAGCTATAGCAGCCGTACAGGAAAAAAAAAAACAAATTATATATCTTCCCCTTATTTCTAAATAATAAATTACTCAACTAATATAACATTACAAACATGTAACGTTTCATTTATTTATTTTCTTATTATTAGAACCATAATTTTTACGATAATTTAGTAATTGTAAAACAACCGAATTGTAGTTCTTTGCAGGAAAAAAAATTGAATGACTTTTATTTAAGAATATATTCTACCCTCCTCTGTTTCTATCTTTATATGAAAGCATATATGAATGTCTTTGTATTTATTTGCAAAAATTTGTGGTTGTCCGCCTATTTCGAGTATTTCCGTTTAAAATTAGTTACGCCTACTCGATTTATTTTGGCAATTTTTAACAGCTTTGGAATAAGATGAGCAACATAAAAAATAAAAATAAACGTTAAAAAGAAAGTAAATAAACGACATGTTATACATTTATATAAAAGAATTTATGTTAGTTAGTATGGGTAAGTAAACAATAGTGGCGGTTTTTTTATACTATTATGCTACATACATATTTCTGGTATTACAATTCTCCAGAAATATTGATGATAGGAGAATGGCCAATGAAGTACATTTTACTTTCTTCGCCTAATTTCCTGATTTTATTGCACAAGTAAGTAAAATATATATATTGAACAAGTTTTTTAAGTTCTGATATTTCCGAGGAAAATATCCAAATCAAGAACATTTTTAAATTAGTGAATAAAGAACTGAATACATAATCTTGCACGTATTTTCATTTTATAATTTGTCGCAAAAACCTTTTTCATGTATCTACTTAACGTAAAAATTATGGTATTGGGGTATTGTGGTAAAAACATCTAAGGTAAAGTGGGATATGTACGCATTTTTTTGTTTTGCTATTTTGATGATATTACTATATTATAAACTTATTAGTTTAATCACCAACGGCTTCAGCTTACACATGCATATGGGCATTTCTTCAAACTCGTTTACTTTTGGGATTCAAAAAAATCTTAAAAAATTTTAATGTCATATCAACGTTATTTAGTACCAGAGCTTTAAATGAATCATTCATTTTTGAATTAATTCGTGAATCGTTTATGCACTGAATTAGCAATTTTTGAATTAATTCTTTTCACTCAAAAAAAAGAAAATGAATTGAATGAAATTTTTGTCAATTCAAATGAGTTTGTAAAAATTAATTGCAATTCATTTCCAATATATTTGAATTGAATTGATTTTGAATTAATTCAAATGAATTAGAAAAAATAATTAGTAATTCATTTGCAACTCATTTGAATTGAATTGATTGAAATTTGAATTGATTTTGTAAGAAAATCTACAGTAAACATTACTATCGTTTTGTTATTCAACTAATTTTTTATGTAAAAGACAGTAAGCATTACTCTCGTCTTGTATATCACTTAGTATAATCCAAAGACAAAAAATTCTTAGATTTGAAATTCCCATGGTATACTGGAATTTTCAGGTAGCGGCAGAATAAAAAATAAAAATGAGAAAATTTTGTTTATTTGCTGAAAGAAACTTAAATTTTTATTTTTATCAAATTTCCATTTTTCATTTCCCCTAGATCTGCTCTTGCGTTTGATTGATTGCAACTCATTTTTGATTTCATTCATTTGAATTGCAATTCATATTTCCAATTCATTTGAATGAATTCAAAATGAATTGCAATTCACTTTAACAAATTCATTGGAAACGAATTGTAATTCATTTTATAAATTCATTTGAATTGAAAAAGAATTGCAACTCATTCTGCAAATTCATTTGAATCGGAAAATGAATTTCAATTCATTTTTGCCTAATTAATTTGAACTGATTCAAATTTCATTCAATTCTTTTTTGTTGTGAAAATAATTAATTCAAAATTTAGCTAATTCGTAGCGAATTAAAATTAAAAAAGAATGATTCATTTACAGCTCTGTTTAGTGAAGTACAAATCTGTTCGCGTGAAAGACTTCCAGCTAATTGCATTAGTGTTATGGATGTTTAAGATAAAAAGTTACAAAAAGTGTCCAAAATTCTATTTTCAACAACATTTAAAAAATTACCACACGTATATAATCCTTATCAATATGTCTAAGATACAAATTAAAACCGAGGATAATCGCGATCATAATAGTTTTTTAACATTTCATTAAACAAATTTTAATCAAAAATTATGCCTAGATTTTCTCGTTTTTTAAATTTTAGAAACTCTTTTCATATATTTTTAATATTTTAAAAAAATGTTTTAAATGATATTAATGGACAAAAAATAATATTCTATGTTACGGTAATTAAAATTCAGAAGTTTAAATAAAAATAATAGTTTGTAGTTTTTTTTTTATTTTTTTATTGTAAAAAATATATCACTTAGTCCAAAATTATCTTCTAAGAAAATATCTAAAAAACAAAGCGAAAAACAAACAGCACATATATTTTTCATATTTCTTTCAATTTCATTTAATTCGCTGATGTATTCTTCATATATAATCACAAAAAAATCTTTAAATGATGTTAATAAATAAAAAGTTGTATAAATTAATTATATAACAATAAAGTAAATTTTTCAATGAAAAAAATACACATCCAAAAATGTTAAAAATATGGGTAGGGTAGAAGGACAACTATTTGTCAAAGGGGCATATCTGCCATTGTCAGTTATCTAAAAAATGAATAAACAATTTTTGTGGCTTTAATTGATTTTCTTTTCCTTTATTGCAATTTACATTTGAGTGAAGATAGGCGTGATTAAATGTTTTTTCAACTCTTTCCCAAATCTTTCGTTGTGGATGTTTTCTGTGATACTAATGGCAACGACAAGTTATTGTGTTAAGTCCATATTAGTGCTTGAGTGTAGGAAGGAATTTAGAAGGCTAATGGATGTCTACAGAATAAAATTCTGTTGGGTTCTTGGTCACTGCGATATTATCGGCAATGAAATGGCCAATGAGGTAGCTCGTAAGGGCTCGGAGTTGGACAGGTCTTTTTTTGGAGGCATCTGTTAGGATTCCAATTGGGTCATGTTTCATGGCCATAAGGGTATGGACTTTAGGAAGAACGAATCATGCTTGGAGGAATAGAATGGACAGCAAGGTATCTAGAGCGTTATGGCTTAGTTTTAAACCATCAGATTTAAAGCATCTTCTTCGTAGGAGTCGTAAGAATCTAAGGGTTATTGTTGGTATGATTACTGATCACCTCTTAATAGGGAATATGACCTGTAAATGGGATACTGGCATGTCAGACTTTTGTACGACGTGCGATGATATGGAGGAGCTAGAGACAGTGGAACACATACTCTGTCTTTATGTAGGGCTTTAGCGTAGTAGACTGAGGTAGTTTGAAGGCCATATTCTACACGAACTGGAGGAGGTTGCGGGTAGAGAACTGGGCAACCTCATAGGGTTCGTAATGGGGATAAAGTGGCTTAGAGGTAGTCATTGATGGGTGTTAGGTTCCACACTTTTTCTATATTTCGTTACCTTTCTTTCTTCTCTTGTGTCTTAAGGTTTATTTATTTCTTTATTTATTAGCTTTCTCTGGTATTTTTAAAGGGATCAAAATGGGTGGAGGCGTGAAGACAACGCCGTTGTTAATCTAATATAACCTACCTACTAGCTTTATATTTTTTATATATATGCTCTCTAGTGCTTACAGAATTTAAACAAAAAATTATTTAGTGTTTTCCACAATACACTGATTTTTTTTTATCTGCATTATTGGTTGAATATTTATTTATTTTACATAAAATTAATTTTAAAGTACTAATTTTTGTTTTTTTTTTTTTTCAATTGCATTGCTGATATAAAATAAAAGAACATCATATACAGGCAAACGATTCTGCCGCCATTACATGGTGAATTTACCCCATGGGTTGAGGTAGTTTCGCCATTTTTGGTCACTTCAGAAATCCATGAAAAAAAATTAACTTAACGGAGAGAATCCAGACCAAAATTATGATGATAACGGTAATCTCAGCAACTCATAATTTTCTTTCAATTATTACATTAATTTTATTAATAAGATGGAATTCACTACTACATCCATGAAATTAAGATTATTCGCCAAATATTTAAACTTTTACTCTGCTATTTCAAATCACATTTCCAAATTTATATTGAAACGTATACTGTTAACACTAACGGTACGTAAAATTTATGTAAAAAATTAATACTCTTAAATTTTAAGTAGTAATTTTTTTGCATTAGAATTCAGAATATGTAAACATCTAAAAATTTATGCTGTTCTTTTTAATATATGTTTAAAAACTTTTGACGAAAGAACTTCAGGAATTTCATACCGATAGTTTTTCTCATACGAAAGTAATAAGGATTTGCAAAAAAAAAAAAAAAAAATACATACATTAGCAATCTAGGGTTAATTATTATTTGTTTACGGGCTTAGATTTAATGGTTTCCAAAATTTCTCCCCGGCATTCCAAATTCTAATTATTGAGATTAACAGAAATAATTTCCTAAAAGTAATATAGCAAACGTCTATATTCGTTCCAAATTATCTTCATTTCTTTTTATAACTACTAATTTTATTATTTTCAAATAAAATTTGCATATTTTTTATTTTTATTTTATCAAGACTGATGCTAACCTAGAGCAAGTGAAACGAATATAAATTTTCGAAACATCCTCTTCATTGTTTGTATAAATTGTTTTATTTCTTCCCTTTTGTAGCTTTTTGAAATGACGAAAAAAGATATACATATATATGAGTATTTATTTACTAGAAAAAGCAAATTTTTATAGCAGTTTTTTGCTGACATATGACAATTGCATTTTCCTTTAAATTAACATGGTTGTTAGCTACTACTGCTGCTGCTGTTGTTGTTTTCAACTTCATCAACTACATGTTGTTCTGTGTTTTCGAGAAAGAGTTATGAGGCAGGGTGACGCTAAATAAGGTACGGAATAAGTGAATTTTCAAATATTTAATAGTTTACTTACTTACAATTTAAAAAGAAGTTGGTTAAAATTTCTAAGAAGTTTTTGTTTCAATCATACTAAAAGAAATTGGAAGACATAGAAGAAAGATTGATTCATAGAAAGCTGGAAAGCTGACCAAAAATACCACCCTCGCCAGTCCTAATACGAGTAGGTAACAGCTTTAGTGCTATATATTGGTCTTCCCTTTTACCAACAAAATTAATACTACTGATCCATGGTTTGACATCACTACAATTTTGTTTACGACTCGTCTACAAGTCTTTAACAAACCAAGAAGTACCTAGAAATCTACTCATTTGACAAACTGCAACTAGAGACAATAAACTCTGTTCATAGCAAAACACACTCACTCATCCAGACATATAACATTTGTACGTAAAAGCTTTATAAGAGTTTAATATAAAATCTATCTTTGGCTATAGATTGCAACTTAATTTTTACCTCAAAACACATTTGAACACAATGCAAGAGTCCTTGTGGCAATGCCGAGTCTAGAAAGAAATTTCTATTTAAATCAACAACAGTTAAATCGAAAACGGTATAAAGTTTTCGATAAACAAAGCCACACTATCAAATTTTCCATAAGAGTAAAAGTTCAAGCAATACTGCAAGCACAACTACTTCATTTGGAGGAGAATGCTGAATGCAGCAAACAAATTGCATGTTTTCGTTTATCTGTCTGTCTTTTCGCTTATTCGTTCACTCGTTTGTTTGTTGTTGAAGAGTACTGGAAAGTATAAACATTATTATGTTTGAGGCATGTTTGTTGTTGAATGTCTTCCGTTGTCATTTGCCATACCTACACATACTCAGACGTTTGCACACATAAAATAAGGAACAAGTATTGCAAAATGTAGCAAGTCGCTCAAATGTCGATGTCACAGTTGAGCGATCGCTCATGACATGACACGACCTTTATATGTCGTATACATAAAATTCAAATGTATATAAAAATGGGAAAAAAGGAATACACAAATACCAATGAAGAAATCAATCCAGCCCACAATTGAAAGGAGGGTAGGTTGAAAAGTCTTAATTATCTTTGTCCAAGATTCTTTTAAATTCCTTTTAAATAAAATGTCTCCTAGTTTTTTTTTTTTTTTAATACCCTCTAATAACATTTAAGATACTAGAGGCGAAGACTGCTTAAACAGTAGTGTAATAGTCACTTCTTGGATTACCCTTGCATCTACACTGAATAATTTAAATGTATTTGTAAGCACACGTATAAGTAAAAAAGGAAAAATCTAAAACAACTATTGAGACTAAAAGACTTATACGTATGAATAAATACCTTTACATTTATAACCTATAGCTACTCGTCTGCTCATCCTTACGTTAACAAAAATTAATTCGATGGTATTGTTTTCGACAGATTCTTTTTATTATCTACAGTATCTATATACACAGAGAAAACAAAAAAGAAAATTCAAATTGCTAACAATTTTTTTCATCAATACAAAAATGTCTTTGAATAAAAATGTATTTAAGTTGATAAAAGATTTAGTCTAATAACGTGTTGTGCTAAAAAGTAATCGATAAATTCGCTTGGAAAAGGAATTAATTGGTTTAAAATTAATTTTGACCAAAAAATTTGTTAATTATATAAAAAATTTGTTATTGAAAGTTAAAATATATAATCTAAAAATTTGATTGAATAGATAAAAAAGATTGTAAAAAGTCATCTTAAGGAAAAAAAAGCAGCCAACAAATAATTTTCATAAACAAGTTGTGAATTTTAAGTTAGTTTTGACAAAAAAAAAATGCTTTTTGTATTTTACTATCTAGTTTTTTTAAAAAGCATTTTTTTCTTGTTACTTTTTGGATCATGTCAAAAAAAAAACCGAACGTAAAATGATCAATTTCTGGTTTATGTTTAGTATTATTTTGCATTTCAAACTGAACTGGCGTATTTTACTAAATATCATTTATAAATTAATATTAATAACACTGTGCTCGGAAATGAGACTTATTTTTTCTAACAAGACGGGCAACCAATGGACAAAGCCAAATCGATGATATTGAATTTAATGGTGCTAACCGTTTTTAAAAGTTAATAATCATTTTTGAGATACTTCATTATGAAAGACTAAAAGGGAAAATTAAGTTTTCTTGCTTAAATTTAATAATTTAGTTGTTAAATTTAAATCAAATAAACAACTAACATTCTTTTAAAGTATAGGATTATAAATTCTTATTATAAAATATAAACATCATCCAAAGATGTTATCAAAAACCGATTCAAATGAATATTTGTTATATAAAAAGTTGAGAATTTACAAATAATTGTTACTTATCAAATGAAAAATATTGTTATGGATATTTTTTTAATAAAAAATTATTGGTTAAATTAAGAGCAAATTAAAAGTAATTTTCATGAATTGATAAAAAATTACATAAAAGATCAATTTTAGATGACATCGTGAACATGACTTCCTACTCAGTGATTAGGTATCAAAAAGAGAACATCTTTCAATGACAAGCCTATGTTAAATGCATGACCAAATTATCCGAATTTGCACTAATTTTGGATGAAAAGTTCAAGACCGTATTGACTCCTTTGGATGTTCTTTTTTTGCTGGGTTATGATTGGAGTATATACTCAATAAATTTATTGTTTAATTAACATAAATAAAGTGCCTTTTATTTCTAATTTCTATTATTTTTTCTACCTCTATAATAAAATTTAAACACAACAATATCGCGAATATGAGCGCATAGTCAAGTTAGCTTTACTATTCGGGTGGCCAGGTTGTTAAATTTACGACTAACAAAGTGTAATTATTTGATTTTGTTAATAATAAGAGAGCATAGCAATTTGATAATACATGCATTTTTCAAATGTATTTAAGATATCTATTTTTCAAAGTTTTGACATGAAAAAGGGAAGTATGCAAAATTTTTCATTCAAAAAAAAAATAAAAAATGGTATTAATTTGAAATCATATTATCTCAGGAATATTATAATACTGCAAGAACACGTTTCAAGCCTGAAAAAGAAACTAATAATAGCTAGATTAACAACTACTAGATTAAATATTTCTTGATTTCATATATATATATACATATATAACATATATATACATATATATATATATATATATATATATATATACATATATACATATATATATACATATATAAACTAGCTATTTTATGCCCACTTTTACCTCTTGTGGCTTATTTTACGCCCTCTAACGATATAAAATATAATTTACTCATACACAATTTCATAGAAATCGGTCAAGCCATTTCGGAGGAGTTGAATTATATAATTATATGATCTTTCTAAATTGATATAACTTTTAGTCAAGTTAATGTTACCTTTTGTTGAAGAAAATATAAAATCCAATAATGAATTTATTGGTTTGATCAAAATTTTAGTCATAATGATGTTATTAATTAACCATTATTAAAATCAAGCAAACGAATTACTAAAAACAAATAATAAAAAAATATTCAATAAATTTCTTAGGCGATAAGATTTTTTCTCAAATATTTAACAATAACAAAGACCTTTACAAGCTGCAAATTTAAAAAGTTTTATTTCAATCTTTGAATTTTTTAATAAAATCGACTTTTTATTTTTGTATTTTTTTTTCTGTGTATTGTATAATATTGATATGCACAGGAATATAAGTTTTACGCCAATTTTACCATCACTGACATTTGCATGTCACGCGAGAAAGCATCCATATGCAAAAATAAGAAATAAAAGAAGGAGTAGCAAACAGAAAAGGAAAAACCTTGCTTACGTTAACACAAAGTAAATGTTAAGAATGTAAAGACATCTGAATAAAATTAAATAAAATGGTGAGGAATGATATAAAAGCCAGAGAAAAAAATTATACTGAAACCAATGACATAAATTTTGGTTTCAGTTTGTAAGTTTGTTTTAAATAGATGCATGATTTCTTGGGGAGTATGAAAATGAATAGCTACAAATTGCAAAACTATAGGGTAAATTTAACTTTCGATAAACTATTTGAAGTGTCGAAAGGAATTAAGATTGAAAACTATAATGTTAGATATTGGAAAATTTGGAAAATTAGTTGTTCAGAAAGAGTCTCTAATGAAAAGATAAAAGGGTTGCAGAAAAACGTGGGTCAATATTGAAATTAAATAAAATAATCCATTTATGTAAATCCGAGAAGTTAAATTTTTTAATGATTTATAATCCAGGTAAATTTAATGATTACCAATGATTACTAATTTTGTGAGCATCGGTAGGTTGTGATTTATTGGCATAAGCCTATGATTTCAGGAAGGATACAAGAAAAAGTCTATAGATACAAATAACACAATATTGGTGACTAATTTATGTCAAATCCGTGGAAGATAACGATACACTCATTAACGTGTAATTATTTTAAATAATTATGTAACTTGTAAATATTTATTTAAATAGGTATCCAGAACTGAAGTATTTTTATGAGCTGATTTTAAGAGAATTAGTGGGTCGAGGGATGGAAGGTTTATTTTAATTTCTATGTAAAAATATAAACTTTTTATATAAGTATTTGATACCAAAGAATACGTTAAAACATAAAGATTTATAATAAATGAAAATAAGCGAAATGCGATATTATTTGTTTGCAATATGAACCAAAACTATAATCGCTTTATGAGTTGATTAAGCGATGTCTGTTGATGAAATTTGGTACGAATAATTATTTTTGTACAATGACAAAGCCTATCGTAATTGGTTGTGATAGGTCAATTATTTCACATAGCCTCCATACAAATGTCCTTTCCGAATAGGGGTGTAATTGGTCTAATCCATTATTTGATTAGTTGCTATTTTTAAAAAACTGGTTGCATTTTTTTAAAACAGGTTAACTGGGTTTTTAGCAGAAATTAGTATTTCTATCAAAAGATTATATTTCCTAAAAATCAATAATTGCTATAATATTCAGAATAATATGATTATTTATATTACTCGGTCTTAATTTCATATCCTGTGAACATAGTCATAAAAAAATCATATTTTCTTGCTATATTAATTCGAAATTGTGACATTTTTAAAATTAAGATTTTTTATTTCTGAAATTAATAAAAAATATTACAAAGAGAAAATATATAGAAAAATTTCAAATATGAAAAATAATGAATGAAAGAAACGAAAATCCAAATACCATTTTTAATGGTCCAATCAAATTTTTTAGGTACGTAATTGTAAAAATGTGTGCCTAATGAATAATCATGCTTACAAATATTATAATTGATAATATTTGCTAAAAAATATATATGTATGTCATGTATGGTGAGTTTTATATGTTTTATATATTTCGTTTTAATATTTTTTCTTAATTTAACAGTTGTTTCTTTATAATTATCTGTAGGGTAATTCCAAAAAAAAAAAAAAATTCAACCCAAATTACAGTTTTGAAAATTTTATATCTTCGATTGTTTTCTTTTTTTTAATTTTTGGTGTTTATTAAACTAGTCGTCGTATATTTTGTCGCATACAAGTCACTTCCATATCGTTTATGGTTCATGTTTTATGGACCTCTAAACAGTTTTAGGCATTTTTATGAAAAAATGAACAACGTTTTAGGTTAAATAACTTTTGTATGCATTATCCGATTTTAACAGAATTGGAATCATTGGAAAAGACCGATATTGCTCTTTATCATAAAATCATTATCATTCCTGGTGCAGGGACCCCTAGAATGAAGAAATTATCTTTATCCTAAGATAGTTTGAAAACGAGTCTTGATTTTATTTTTTTTTTTTTTTTTACATGATGTTTGCAATCAAATTGTCTTTATAGTGTTAAACTTTCAAAATGAAATCTTAATGCTATCAGAAATTACAGTAGATTTTTTATAGCATTTAATACAGTTTTATTAACAATTTAAGATATTTTTAAGCCAAAAGAAATAGAAAAGCATAAAAATAAGCAGTGTTGGTCAAGATCGATTATATAATACCTTACATGCTTATATATAGACACTAAAATGATTATCGGGAGAAGGCCTTATATAGGACCTACGGTCAATTATGGATCGATCCTTATAAGTATATAAAAATAATTTAATATGCAGAATTTTATGTCGATATTAGCATTTATGTGAGATTTACGAACATTTAAGTATTTTTCGGGTATATTAATTATATGGAAGCCATGGTCAATTATGGACCTATTATTTTGAAATTGTATACGATAATTTATATTTATATGCAACTCAAATATATAACATTTCGTATTGATATTAACATTAATGCGATACTTACGCAGTCTTAAGTAATTTATAGGCAGCAGAACCTACATAAGATATGATCAATGCACTGGACAACAACAAAAAAAAATGTTCGTTTCCTATGATTTTTTTCTATCTCAAATTGACACTTATTTTTTAAATACGGCGACAATTTTTCCCTAACTGCTCTTGTTTTTGAGTTATAGCTAACTACCCTCATTTACTATTGTTACTTAGATTTTCGTTTTTTATTAGACACTAAAATATATTTTGTTGTTTTTTTCAATATGACTTCATCAAGAAGATGTTGTGTCCTTAATCCAGATTGTTCTCGCTATATTTGCGTTAAATATATATTTGAAAAATAAAATCTATATAGGAAACTGCGAAAACTGCTTATCATCAATATTTTAAATTAAAATTGTGTAATCATATTGTATGCTAGAATTGTGTGGTATGTATACAGTTATGGTCCAGTGGAAAAAGAGATGCAACAATGTAATGCAATAATCGTAACTCACATGATTTCGCGAGAACCTCGAAACCATAATGACTACTGCTACTTCTGCGTTGTGAAAATAAATGAATTAACCCTGGACTTTAATTAAAATCACAAATGGTACAACCCAGCACATATAAATCTTCTGATGATCCAAATCTCTTTGAACCCGAATGAAATAAATCAAGTTAAGGCTCTGATCAGGACTACAAATGTAGCCTTTCAAATCTCAACGATTTAATCAGAAGGAACTAAATGACTAAGTAAAACATCTGAAGTTACCGAAAAAAGCTTTTCATTTGTATGGTTAACTTTCTTTTAGGTCAACAAGGGGGGTACACAAAGTTCCCTTATTTTATGTGTCTCTGGGACATTCTGGGCCACAAAAAGTTTGGCCAGTGCGGGAAGAGCTAAAATTTGGTACAAAAAATGTCATATACGTGCATTTAGTTATCCTAAACTGCATCATACTTCCAACACTTCATATTAAACTAGGCATAATGAAGCAGTTAGTGAAGGGCGTTTGACAAAAATGGTGAATGTTTAAATTTTCTTTCACGCAAGCTTCCTACATTAAATACAAAAAAATTTAAAGCTGGTATTTTTGATGAACCACAGATTAGGCAACTTGTGAAAGATCCTAATTTTGTCATTGTTCTGACCAGTGTTACGGATGGATTTTTATAAAATTTGCTACAAGAGTGTATACTTGTACAAAATTTATGTGTACTCAAATTACATGAATATGACATATTTTAGATATTTGTATGCATTATACCACTATTTGTATGGGATATAGGTGAAATAATGGACCGATCATAAATTTCAATAGATTTTGCTTTGATATATGGGGTAAAGTAATAATTTTTAAAAGTGTCACAAATAATTTGACGGATTTTTTAAAGTGAGCTGCAGTGGGTTAAAGAACATATTGATTTTAAACATCATGTAAAAAAATTACGAAAATAGAAAGACCCAATTTTCAGGATATCTAAGAATAAAGGATATTTTTTTATTTTATAGGTCCTTGCCACAATAAGCTGTGTAATTTTTATGATTTTTTGAAAAAGAGGAATAAAAGGTCTTTACATTCATACCAATTTAAAATCAGATAATACACACAAATGTTACTTCAACGTTGTTCATTTTTGACAAAAAAAACTTTATGGCTTCGTAAAATATTAAACGATAGCGCTATACTGCAGTTTAATAGCGCATAGAGGAATAGCTGATATGTGCTGAATTTAACTTAAATCAGTCAAAATCCGTCGAAATTTTTGGAATTACCATGTAATAAGTATTTAATTGCAAAAAAATATATATATTTTTTTATTATCGTTATTTTTAAAATTACGATACCGAAGACAATATCATAATTTCATGGAAAAAGGATATCATAAGGATAGATACAATTCAGTCCGTAAAAACTATCGTTTTAGATTCGAAAACGATTATCATACGTGATAATATCGTTTGGTTTATGCGGTTAAGACTATAGACATAATTTATATGTTGTGACTTTTCTGAGTCCCAATATTGTTTGTGAACAGTAATATAAGTTTTATTATATAAAACATGGTATTAATAGAAACTTTGGCCTAATATGCAAAAGCGTGTTTCATTTTTTATAAGTAGAGCTCTTTTAAATACAACTTCTTCAAAAAATTAAAATAGTTATTATTAAAAGCATTGCATTCAAAAACCCCAAAAAATATTTAAGTTGTTTGTAAAAATGTTACAGGGGTTACAAGAGAAAAAAATAATTCCATTAATATGCGTATTTCATTCAAGATAAACACCACTTAATTATTTGTTTAAACTGACAGAATTAACTTCAATTTAACCTTAAATTATAAAACACAAAAAGAAATTAGACTTTATGGATATTAATCAGTTAAAAAAATTTTCCTAAATTTCCATTCAAATATCAGCATTTATTACATGTTTTTTGAAATAAAAGGTTATTTTTAGAACTGGTTATTTCTGTTAAAAAACCGGTCTATTCGACATTCGAAAATTGAAGATTAAAAAAAAAAACACAATACTGCAACCGAAAAAAACAGGTTGTTTAACGCTTACAAATATCTTAAATAAAGCAATATTTTAATAAAATTAAGAACAGAAATGTAAGTTTTAATAAGTATGCCGAATTTTATGAAGATCGATATACAATCAACTATAGCTTCCATCTACACTAAAATTTGAATTTTATACTAAGCTTTCAAATGTATGAAAACTTCTCCCTTGATTAAAATCAGTTTATCGTTGTGTCACCTCTCCAATCATTGCACACTTGGGTCGCCCTGAGTGTTCGGTATCATTTAAAAGAGAAAGTATTTTAGAAAAAGAAGTTTGTGTTTAAAGCATACTTTTATAGAAATTTGAAAAAGAAATATTTTATATCATATGAATGGAAGTTTTTTAGGTGGTTGGGGTATTATGAGTTTGTGCTGTTGTTTATAATGAATAAATATATTAGTTCAACACTCAACTTAAGGTATACCGTTTGACTTGAAATCGCCTTCTGAGTCGAGATAACGATGTCGGTCCGTCCATATCAGTGGCTGTCTGACTATGTAATCTAGGGTAATCGATGCGGTTTTTCTTTCGTTTTTTTTTTAACACAAAACTCTGTTTTTAAAAATAACATATATTTCATAAAACATATGTTTGAATGGATATCAAGAAATAATTTAGTTAACAGACTAACATTCATAAAGTCCGATTTCTTGTTATGTTTTATAAATATAGTTTAAGATTTAATTGGAATTAATTATGTTAGTTTCCAGTGAGTTTCCGGTTTTATAAAATATCTTTATAACATAAAAACGCTCATGATTTTAACATTGTGTTGTCATAAAACGGAATTTCTTTGTGCTGCAAAAGAGCTGTAGAAGTTATTTTTTTAACCCACGATTGTCATTGGTAGGATGTTCTTCTTTTATGCCCCTTGTTTATTACTTTGGAAGTTCTTCTTTTAAAACTATGTTTATATATATATATTTTTATATAAAAATACTGTTTTAGCCTTATTAAAAGATAATAAAAATAATTTTAAATTTGTAAACATTTTTTTTCTTAGAATTTATGAACCCTTTTTCCTGCTAAAATACACACTCAGTTCTACTTTTGAAATCGTGAGAATGTTTTTTTTCAGAAGCATTTGATTTTTTTTTTTACTGGGATATTAAGAAAGTAGATTATTTGTATGTATGTTATTTTTTACCAACTTATTCGCTTGCCCTAGTGCATCGTAATAAGACTTCTTTCGAAGTGCATGCAAATGTAGTTTTTTTGGAAAATGTCAATTAAATTAAATTTTAGTGGGTTTAAAAAAATACATATCTTTAATGATATAATGATATCAACAAAATTAGTTTTTTCCCTTGTAACATCTGTACTATTCTTAGCTCTAGATATAATATATAAAAAAAATCTTAATTTGTATAAATATTTTCTCACCTTTATTACAATGTGTTCAATGTTAAGCTTTTTATGTCGTAATTCTTATAATTCCAATCATTTCACAAAAAAAGTTCTATTGACATTTTTCGTGAGATATGGATTAGAATATGCATCATTTATCTGGAGCCCTAGTACTCAATTACTTACAAATAGAATTGAAAAAATTCAAGTAAAATTTATAAAGTTTGCAATTTCAATTTAAATTTTTTTTTTTATTTTTAAACCACTAAACTCCTCCATACCCTGATAAGTGTGCCTTGATTTCTTGTCTATTGGTCTATTTCCTATATTCTATTCTAGTTTTGTTTTGTGGATTAATGATTGTCTTGATTTGGTATATATACCTCCTAGGTCTCTAAGGCAAAATTATTATTTCTTTGATATATATACATATATTTTTTATTATATATTATATTATATTATATTATATTATATTATATTATATTATATTATATTATATTTACGTATGTTCTAAATGCAATAATATTATTTTATGTCAGTTTTTTCAATAAATTTGAAATAATTTATTATACTTTGCAGGAAAAAAGCGTCCAGATGCTTTTTATAAGCTGACATGTGTGCTATTGTGACTCCCGGATGAGTGTATTACATGAAGGTATATATATATATATATATATATATATATATATATATATATATATATAATATAATATAATATAATATAATATAATATAATATAATATAATATAATATAATATAATATAATATAATATAATATAATATAATATAATATAATATAATAAAAATAAAGACGTTATATTAAATAAATACAAACAAAATGTTTAAAAACTCTTAACTTTGATACCTATAAAACGGTCAAATAAAACATAAATTAAAAAACTAATTATGCAGTTATATGAAGAAAAGTTTTTGATTTCCAACCATTTTAAATTTTTTGCTAAAAAAAAATTTTCAATATATTTTTATTAAATCCGTGCATTATTATTAAAAGGACAATAATTCAATAATTTATATATATTATTTTATTTTCATCTTCCGGTCGTACACAAAGTAACAGATTTTAATATAGACCATTTTGATTTCTATTATATGTAAAATACAAATAATTTATTTAAATATACTTCAAATAATATAAATTTGCCAAAGAAGAACAAACATTTTATGGGATATGGGATATCGTTATCACAATTTATTTACATTTCAATAATTTGTTTTATCTAAAAATATACCAATTAGGAAATAAATAAATTTCTAACTGACATACAAACAAGAGCTAAACTCAACAATTATGCAAATAACTCTGGCCATTAAACAACAATTACTTCAAGTACTCATGATTCTATTTTTGAAATATAGATGTTATAAAAAAACACTAACCAGCCAACCACCAGTACTCTCATATCACACTTAAAGCATTAGAGCTGAGCAAAAAATGTCAATCATGTATTAAAATATTTACCACAAACAGCGGCAGCAACACAAGCAGTGTATTTGACCTGATTAAAATTTCTAAAATAAAATCATAAGATTTTTTAAGCTGCTTACAAACTATTTGTGCACACCCTCCCCCTACTCACCCCTCCCCCCCTTCCCCTCAAAATGAAAAAAACGTACGCTAGACGCTAAACAGATGAAAACAAAAACACAAATCACCACTTTTATGCTTATTTTCCATTTTAAAACTTGCGTTCTTTGTTAGCTCATTCATTCAGTCATTTATTCATTTTTTGGATATCCAAATATTCATTGACAATAAGGTTTTTCCAATTTTATTTTTATAAAGCTTTAAGAATAAAATTTTCAATATGCTTTTAAAGTATGATTTCTCAAAGGAATGGAAAGGACAGACCTACATCCCCTTTAATGGAAAATTTTAATGCAAAAAATACTGTTGGTGTCTACTTAAATATACATTTTTTATGAAAAGATGAACGAACCTTGATATAAACAGAGACAAGAGACAAAAGAAAGAGCTTATCATTATCAGCACCAGAACAGAGCTAAAGTAAAGTTAAGAGAATAGAAATTAAGAAAAAAAAATTTTATTTGTTACATTATAAATAATTACACTGTTTAAGAGGAAAAGTTGATCATAAGAGAACAGAGATCATAAGAAGTGTTGTTACACTTTTCGTAAATTTTCAACGCTTCATTTTCGTAACTTTTGATCTCTTCTATGTAGATCATACAAATATGTACCAACATTTGCAACAAGCTTTTTTAGACTTTCTCAAAAATTACTCACTAACACATCACTTCTGTTGAGTGTTGCCAGGAGCCGAGAAAAAATAGGGTAAAATCAACTTTAAAATAGGTCAAAAAAGGCTAAATGTCCTAATAAATTTTTTCTTTAATTCAAAAACTTATTTTTTCTCGTTCTTATTAGTTTTTTATATTTTTTAAAAATATATTGTAATAAATTTATAAATAAAACATAGAACAGCTGTCAGTACAATGATCCAAAAAATTCCCATACAAATTTGTTATTTCATCTCAAAAATTACCTGATGTTTTGAAGTGATTTTTCAACATTTTTAAACTATAATTCCTTTTTGTTTAAGCATTTTTAAGTTTTTGTATGATTTTTAAAAGAATTTGGTAAAATTATGTTTATAGTTTCCATCAAATTAGTTATTAGTATTTTAGTTATTAGTAATTTTAATATATTAGTTGTCCTTGATTGGAATAATGAAAAATATAATGATAATGAAAAAAATAAAGAATATAGATTTTTGTAAGAATAAATGCACAAAAAAGCCTAAATGAATAATTCTGAAAAAATAAAATTAGTAGATAATAAGAAACCCTTTTCTTCGTTGTTGGAATAGTAACATTTTAGTTTTAAGGCAAAAGCTAAAAAAAGGCTAGAAGCTAATTTTTGATACTAAAAGCTAGATAAAAAGGCTAGATTTAGCCATAAAAAGGCTGAACTGACAACACTACTTCTGTTGAAGAGAACTAAATTCGAAATATGATTTTTTTTTTTTTTGCTTGCAATTTTTCGATTTTTGTGAAATTATTTCGATTTTTTAATACATTTTCTGTCTACAAAATTACACAAAAAGTATTTTTAGCTATGTTTTCATTAAAAACAGTATTACAATCCAAAATATAAAATAGTATTTTTTTAGTATTTTATTTTTTTTTTTTAAAGGCAGCTTAGAAGACTTAAGTAATGTGCTCTTGAATTGGTTAAAAACTAAATTTGTGGAAATCAAAAATTTCGTGAAGTTTCCGTCATATAAAAAAATATCCAGATGAATTATTACACTTAAGAAAATAGTGTCTTTGTTATAAAAATATTACATCTAATTTTAACAATACTATTTTTAAACCATACGTATTTTAAAATGCATATGTTTAGAAAATATTTGGTCAACAAAAATTATAAAATCAAATCATTGTAAACGGTTGAGTAACAAATAAAGATTATCAGCATCGTTAAAATTAAAATATTTTTTTAAGCGTTAATAAAGGTTTCTCTGTGTTGTCGGCTTTCGGACGGATTCAAGAATGATTTTCCTTTATGTATATCGAACACCGGCTGAATAAAGTTTTTTTTTTTTTTTAATTAAAATATTAATTAATATCAATAAATAATTTTTCCTCTTAAAGATTGAATATGGTCATGTTATATATCATTAGAAAGGTACTTTACGTACTTTTAAAATAATTTAAATCACATGATATTCAGCAAAATGTATCAAAACTTTAGAGGCTCATAATAAAATAAGTATGTATTGGCCATTTATTTTTCCAAATTCCGAAAATGTAACTTTTTAGGACAAATTGTAACTTTTTTTTGACAAAAACCAGTAACTTTTTGACAAAATCCTGTAACTTTTTTCAAGCTACCCCCGGCAACACTGGTCATAAGTTGCACACTAATGTTTCTTGCTCTATTGAAACACAAGGCATTTTATGCTGATTCTTTTCGTTTAATCAAATATAAAAGTGTTTGAGTAACTGATATTGATTTCAATCGAGTTTTTGTATAGGGATAAGTGAGACTTGAACCTTTTTCGCCCTAATTGGTGCGAAAGTCTCACGTGATGAAGTTTTGTCTACAGACAACTCTTTTATGTTGTATTATTTAGTCAGTTTCTTTTGGTTGTGCTCCAAATCTTAGAGCCTTTAAACTGACGTATCAGCGAGCTTTTGATACAAATACATTGAGAAACTCCAATTACAAAACACAAGAAATTCATGGAAACTTTTATTTCTTGATATAAATATTGATATTATGCAGGGAGTCGATGCTACTTTTAGGAATAGATGGGATTCCAAATTGAATGTTCTTTAACTCAGAACTTTTTCGATATATCTAAAAACTTTGGTTATTTGGCGTATTTTAATGGACTTATATTTACTTACCGATTATTCATATATCTTTACACATATTTCTTTGGAAACAGTGTAACAATTCACTTTTCGAAATTTTCATGAATGACCTGCAAACTGTAAAACACTGTTGCTTGCACTCAAGCATAATAAATATTACCCAGGAAAACCAAAATACGAAACCATTATATTCTTTTAACATTTCCATATAACTACAAAAATACAAACAATTCGATCTATAACTGCTCAAGGGGGAGGGTGGGTGTTGTAATGGTGTAAAAATCTATTCACTCCTAAGTCTTATTCCATATTTTTTAAATTGTTCACTTAGACTGTCTAATGTTTTTGTCATTTATGCGGGTTGCATTGTGCACAAGAAGGTCGTAAACTTCATAAACTAGAAACTGGAGTGAGTGAAGACACTCACTGCTTGTAAAAAGAACGAGGGGAAAAAAGTTGTCAGCAAAACTTGAAATAAGAAATTTATTCATGCAAAAAGCTTTTCAATTCTTGCTGTCGTTTTTACTACGATAGTTATTACCTACAATTTGGGAATTCCCTGACGACTATTAAATTTCGAGTGTAGTTGACACTGTGCGTTGCTTATCAAATGGTTTGATTGGATAAGTATGGCGGTGGTGGTGTACTTTAAATTGTTTGTTTCAAACATGATTTTTTACAATGCATCAACATTTCTTCTTCATTCATTTAGCATAAGAAACTACAAAAGTTTCCATTGTTAACAAAAATGTTTCTAAATATATTTTTGTTTTTATCAGTTAAAAAACAGCATCTGTTTTTTTAGTCCTGCTTTTAAAACCGATTAAGTTATTAAGAAGCCAATAAGATGTTTTCATTATGATAATGTACACAAATTTTCTGACAATAAATTCAATTTCAAGGTTCAAAAGAAATATTGTATTAATAAACGACTATAATGATATGACAAGAATATGATACTGTTTCTTTTTCGCTTCGTGTGTATGATTAAAAAAAATAAATAAATGATACTACCTATAATAAATTATTATATACTAGCATTTAACCCACTACTGCGTTAGTTGATTTTTGGGTCTCCTATATAGACCAGATATAAACTTGATACCTTTATTTATTAAAAAAAACAAATGTAACGTGGTTTTGTCGTCGGCTTAGGTAGCTCAGTTGTGTCCAGGGTCGACTTACGGGATCCACGAACCTTAAGTGAGAACACAATTTGTTTACCCTTTCTGGGGTTCAAATATACAGTATATCTTTATTTAATAATTCAATGTTTTAGTTATCGATAGTATTTATAAATATTTTGTGTTAGATAAATCACTAGCAGCATGATGATACGCAGGGATTCAGTCGGGTACTTCTCAGGTGAATCGGGTTCTATTACTGGTGGATGCTGGATCGAAGATTCGGCAGCACGATAATGCGCAGGGATTCAGTCGGGTACTTCTCAGGTGAATCGGGTTCTATTAATGGTAGATGCTGGATCGAAGGTTCGGTTCCCCAGGGTATTATGCAGCACGCCGGATCGTTTATGATACTTAAAGATATCTTACGAATACTAATTTAAATAATACAATTCCTTAAATCTAGGTTACAAAATTCAGACTTAATCTAAAGAGAAACAGTCAACCGAAGCCGCTGTGCCAAAACAGTCAACCGAAGTTGCTGTGCCAAAATAGACGACCGAAGTCGCTGTGCCAAAACAGTCAGCCGAAGTTGCTGTGCCAAAACAGACGACCGAAGTCGCTGTGCCAAAACAGTCAACCGAAGTTGCTGTGCCAAAACAGACGACCGAAATCGCTGTGCCAAAACAGTCAACCGAAGTTGCTGTGCCAAAACAGTCAACCGAAGTTGCTGTGCCAAAGCAGACGACCGAAGTCGCTGTGCCAAAACAGTCAACCGAAATTGCTGTGCCAAAACAGACGACCGAAGTCGCTGTGCCAAAACAGTCAACCGAAGTTGCTGTGCCAAAACAGTCAACCGAACTTGCTGTGCCAAAACAGACGACCGAAGTCACTGTGCCAAAACAGTCAACCGAAGTTGCTGTGCCAAAACAGACGACCGAAGTCGCTGTGCCAAAGCAGACAACCGAAGTCGCTGTGCCAAAACAGACAACCGAAGTCGCTGTGCCAAAACAGTCAACCGAAGTGGCTGTGCCAAAACAGTCAACCGAAGTTGCTGTGCCAAAACAGACAACCGAAGTTGCTGTGCCAAAACAGTCAACCGAAGTGTATGTGCCAAAACGGTCAACCGAAGCCGCTGTGCCAAAACAGTCAACCGAAGTTGCTGTGCCAAAACAGTCAACCGAGGTTGGGGTGCCGGAACAGTTAACCGAAGCTGCTGTGCCGAACCCGACAACCGAAGTTGCTGTGCCAAAACAGTCAGAACAAAGCCGTTGTTGTTTAAAGAATGCATAGGATGTCCGAAACAGTCAACCGAAGTCGCTGTGCAAGGTATCGCCCTGACGCTCGGAATTGTTCCGAGTACCAGAGAAACAGTGGCTGATTTCACAATATCAGATGTCTTGGGAACAAGGCAGATTTTATTGTAAGATCAGCTGTCTTGGGTTTTTTTGGCACTCTATAGCGCTCGAATCGCAACTACTTCAACCAACCTTAGAATACTTATGTGAAAAATCCCACAAACTAAATGAGAATTATTAATTCTCTATAACATATAATGGTTGGTAGCTAAGGTAAATACGTTAATGTATTGGTGTAAACAAATGTAAATGGGGTACAGATATATAAATGAACATAATATTAAATATAAATATTATAGGTATGTAACAAAGTTTAAATAGCTGTTACTATTAACTTTGTTACACAAATTATACTGGAAAAAAATAATAATAAAATATAAAATTTGACTATAACCAATCAAAACTAGTAACATACATCTCAATCAATAATGATTCTAATTTTATGCTTCTAAGTTAATAACTAAACAAGAAATATTCAAGGATTGAAATATCGTATCACTTCGGAACCTTCTATAAGTTTCTAATTAAATAACGCAGGATACCACAAAGCTGCCGAAGTAAAGATATTTTTGCGGAGAAATATATTATATATTATATTTAACTAAAAAAGTACTAAAAAATAAAATAAAAGGATTTTCAAAAAGTACCAACAGCATATTTGACATAATTGTGGTAAGAAAGTAATACGATTTAAAATTTATTTCTATGTTGTTTTTTAGTTTAAAAGAACCGTAGGGTACCAAAAAAGTACCAAAATACTTTTTTATATTCTGCGTTTATAGACTTAAAAAATACAAAGGGCTTATAGTTCTCATCCAGGCGGAACCATATGTCTTTATTTCTAGGTTAATTATCCTAAAAAATCAGTACCATTTGAAGAACAAAAATTATTCCAAAATCCACTTTTGAGGATCCTCAGTCACTTGTTAGCAGTTATCAAAAAGAATCTAAAAGTACCAATCAAAAACTACCAATTGAAAAAAAAAAACAGTACCACAAAGTACCCTCTTTGGATTCTCACTTAATTAAGATTATGTGTTTAATTTAATTTTTCTAGCTAAGAAGAAAAAAGTATCACAAAATCCTATCTGATAGATTCTAGCTCACTTAGGTACATGTATCTCTTACATTATTATTACAGAAAATTTGGAAAGTACCACCAGAGAATCACTCAGGACCGCTTATATTTATTTTCATGTTTTTAAGCTCAATATTATAGATAATTCAAAAAGTACCATTTGAAGAGTAATACAAAGTTCCCTTAGGGAATTCTTATTATAAATTCATAGTACACGAAATACAGAAAGCCCCGCATTTTGTGGAGTCAAGTTCAAAAATATATAAAATAGTACTATTGGACTTCCATCTTTGTTACCATTAGAGGGAAAAAGCTACCCATTAAACAAAATTTTTCTTGATTTCTAATTTATTCAGAACCTTTATCTAACTTTTGTGCCGGTAAAATAAGTAAAAAAGTACCAATTTTCATTTTTAGCCCTGAAACAGATCTATTTATCCTGAATTTTCAAAATGTGACTCGAAAGATATAAATTTGCCTTGAGTTACTAAAAAAATATATTTTATATAAAGTAGCAAACTATTTACCGAATTTGGTCCTATCTACGTTTTAATATTCGAGTTCAAAATAAAGTCGTGTGTGACTAAATGAACCAACTAGTCCTTAAAATTTTATCAAAATGGCTTTGAATTAAATTTAATTCTCGTTTTCCTTCACTTTTTTACTTTTTTATCCCCATGAATGTAGTCAAAATTGTATTCCAATGAATTCTAAAATTATACTGAAGTCGTATAATAAAATATCTATATGTATATTTCAATAAATAGAAAAATGTACCAAAAACATGTATGATTTATATACCTTAGACGTTCGAATTTCCAAAAAGTATCAAATTTATATTTTTCACTATT
Organism: Protocalliphora azurea; assembly: GCA_932274085.1. Classification (NCBI taxonomy): domain Eukaryota; kingdom Metazoa; phylum Arthropoda; class Insecta; order Diptera; family Calliphoridae; genus Protocalliphora; species Protocalliphora azurea. The sequence goes on from OW026520.1 coordinate 114,487,160, forward strand.
TGATAAACTACGAATACAAAATAAATTTTATTTCTGCGTTTACTGAATTTAAAGAATGCATAGGATGGCAAAAAATACTAAAATAAAGTTTTACCCATTTTCTGCCTAAAAGAGCTGAATTTCAAAAAAGTACCAAACACTTCTCCGATTATTTTTTAAATGAATGACGATAATTATTAAATTTTTTTGTATCTCTGTTAGTTTAGCAGATATAAAGTTAAAGAATTTACTTTTTTTAAAAGCTCTCATCTAAGGTGTTCTACTTGATGGTGACCAACCTACACTCCAAATTTAATCTTTCTAGTTTCAGGCGTTTGGGCTGTGCAAAGGTGAATCAGTAAGCAAGTCAATCAGTCAATCACTCAGTCATGTTACTCTTGTATATACTACATATAGATAGATATTTAGAAAAAACTTGAAAGTGACAGAAATAAAAAAAAAATATCTTATTCACCTATTAACTTTAGTAAATACAATTAAAATTCTAATATTTATTTATGAGCTTATGAAATAAACTAAATCAATTTTGCACTTAAAATACAAACTTTATGCAACCAATGAACTAGTAAATCGTAAATATTTTTTAAATCACTGACCAATTAACCAATCACATTGAATAATTTAATTTTATCATTATTTCTAAGAAATTATAATTGCTTTACATTTAACAACAAATTATATTGATAACACAGTTAACATTTTTTATTTGATAGTGGCTCCAAAATTAAAGTTGTTGAAATTCCCAGTTCAAACAAAAATCTACTTTCCAAAGATACCGTTTCTCAAAAAATTCGTTCTGTCATTACTTATTCATATACTGGATTAAAATGAAAAAAATAAAAATATTTAAGGCAGTACATAATCTGAGATTTTGCAAAATTAGCTCGCCAAAATTCTAATTTTGACATTATTTAGTTAGAAGCTGCTCAAAAATATATTTTGTATACAGTAATCAATATATTGGTTATAAATAAGATCTGTTCATATTTTAGGCTACAGCCTTTATTCTAATTCCATGCAGAATCACATCAGAGCTCCTAAATTCTTGAAAAAATGTCAAAAATCCAAAAATCTTGCTATTTATTTTATTCCTGTAAGAAAAAGGCAAAGAAACAAAAACAAACACTTGATTTTTTTTAATTTTAATCTACTAATAAAACTTCGTATACCCCTACAAAGGATTCATATTTGAAATTTAAATTATTGTATTTTTTACAAAAATCATCCGATTTTAACGAATGACCTAAGTGGTCATTCGTTAAAATGATTGAAAGAAAATTTATCTCTCTTTAAACGTGGTACAGATTTTGTGAATTATTTTTTAAAGCTTTACGTAAAAAGGGAAAATGTTAAACTACGTAAAATTAACTATTTTTAAATTTAGATATTTAAAATTCTTATTAATTAATTTTTTTTTTTTTTATTTTACTCCAATCGTGATAATATTAGTTAAATGGAAATAATTGATTTTTTTTAATTTTTATTAATTTTTTTTTATTACATCAATTATAATTGAAATTTTGCATAAATAAATAAATAAATTGAATATTGTAATTATTTAAAGAATAGCCAAAATTATTTCACATGTGATATATGTAAATAAAATGTATATAATCCTTGTAATACACAAAATATATGTTATTTACTGTATAGTATATAATGAATAAATATAATGTGAGTGATGTGTGTATTGTATATAATGTCTACGTGGGCATGTGTTTTCAACATAGTAGACACAAACTTGTGATTTCTCTCGGAAAAATTCATACTTGTCTCACTGTAAAAAGGATTCTGAATATCACTGATGATACAATCTAAAGAACAACACACCATTATAGATATTAAACGAAATATGACAGATTGTTTCAATAAATCGCCAAAATAAATAAATACTTATTAACCTATTGTGTAGTACTGTTCCAGATATTGGTTTAGTCATTAATTTTCTTTATAAATCATGGGAATATCTATAGTAACATCGGAAATATAAATCTATCTCATCAAGCATAAAAAATCTTAATTACATAAGAAATATAGAATTCTGCTTTTTCTTTGCCTTCGGAAAAATTCATCACAATTTTTTAGTGTAATGAAGCCAAGAAGGACAGAAATTGTCCATATTTTACGTAGAAATATTTTTTTTTTCATTTATTTTTTTAAGATTTTTGAATTTTTGTTAAATTATTAAAAATGTTAATTAAATTAATTAATATAATAATTACATTTTAAAATAAAAACTATTAAAAAGGTAATTGAAAAATGTTAGATAATATTTTTTTTTTTTCTGTGATGGTACAGATTACAACAAAAAAATTTTTAGCATGAATTTACTTGACATTTGGCTTTTACTTTAGTATATATTTTTTTTAAATCTAATCTAATAGAAATTGGTACTCTAAAAACATCATAAAATCGGATATTTTTCATACTTTATCTTTAAAATCGGAAATTGCTTTCTAAAGATTGGTGGGAGTTGGAGACTTGGTAGGAGACTTAGAAATTAGTTATACTAAAATGGCCTTCTTTAGACCTTTTTATTATTTCTTCTGATTTTTTAGGTAATAAGGTAATATATTTTACAATAAATGCTATGAGTGATATTGGCACCGCCACATTTTATCTTACATTTTTTTTTTTTTTTTGGGTAATGAACTTGTTTTTTTTAGAACGGAAAGCTATTCTTATCTTGCGCATGAAAATAAAATATGAATTCTGAACAGTACCAAACAATTTTATTTCACATCTAAACTAAGTTTTATGACACAACTCATTTATTAACACCTTGTATGAATGACATTTATGCAAGAATTCCTTTTAAACGGTGAAAATTTGGATTAGTCAACAACAAAATTTTATGTTCAGTCCCCGTTGGCCCATTTTACTTCACATTTGTCCATTATAATAATTTCTTTTTATTGTCTTATGATAATACCTAAGAGAGGTAGCACTATATTTCTAGGATATGTAATTAACACATCTTTATGCTTACAGAAACCAAAATATAACTTTTGTTAACTACTTGCAAATATCTCACTTACTTATTAAAAAGCACCAATCAACCTCAAAATTTCTTGCAATAGTTTGTCAGTTCCTTTACTTTCAAAGTTTCTTCCGACATGAAATATTTAGCTAGTTTATTGAAAATCGCAACAAATGATTTGCAAAAATTTATGTTAGTATCATCGAACTGCTAATGTCTAGCTAAGATCTATTTTCTCTCTAGACTAGAGGGGCAATAACTACGCAGATTATCAAAAACAGTACCAAAAGATCATATAACGGTTTAAGCACAAAAATGATAAAAATAGTAGATTTAATGCTACATAATAAGCGCTTTTAATTAAGATCTTTTACTACATAAAGTAATTATAAAAATTAAATATTATAAACAAATTAAAATCTGATGCCAACACTTTATAGGGAGTAAAAGTTTTAAATGGTCAAAATTAGGAATATGTAAATTTATGATGGTAATCATTTTAAATTTTATACTTGAACGTTTAAAAAGTATATAACCAATTTTTGTGTTGAGTTTAAAGACAGCACAATTATCTTAAAAGTAAATGATCAATTGTTAAAAATAAATATGAATATTTTGTGTGGATATACGAACTTTTAGTCGTTAGGGTGGTACATGTCCAATTACATTTAAAAGCTGATGTGGTTGCAAATGCGCGCAAATAAAAAAATGTACTTTAAAAAGAAAACAATTGATTCACATTTAGATTTCTCGTAAATAAGTTTAAATATTATAAATTTTCTTAAAAAATCCTTAATTTTTTGTTATATGTTTAATTAGGGTAATGTACCTAAATAAGTAAAAAAGTATTATGGAAAAATTCGCTTCCAATAAAATGTCATAACATTTCAAAAACAAGCAATTTTCAACAATCTTATTGAGTTTTTTAACGCGAAAATAATATTTCAGTTTGAAACGTCGCACAAAGAGATGAAATTGAAAACTATGGCGATTAATTGAAAACTGAAAATTACTCTCCGTATTCACAAACCAATTTTATATTTATAATACATTTTAGAGACAACATTTTTATAAATAAATTTAATTTAAAAGTTATTTGTGAATATGAGGAATATTCCCTCGTATGAAAAAGAAAATGAACAAAATGAAGCATCATTGTCTGTTAAAAAATTTAAAATTTTTTTTCCACTCTCCGTGTAGTGCACTATCAAAGACTCACATTGCACAGTGTCATATTTAGCAGTTTTAGAACGACAAAAATTCAGTTTGGGGATATTTTACTGAATTGTTATATTCTGTTAGCAGACAAGCCTGTAAACATATCCACTTGAAATGAGCAGGTACGTTGTCTGCCACTTCCTCAATAAAAAAAAAAAAACACTTTTGCGTTTGAATTTCAGACATATTTTAGTAAATTAAAAAAAAAACCGAATACTTTAAGGTAGTCGCAACAGGATCTAACCAAACTAATCTTAATGTACTATTTGCATATAAAATTTTTAGCCATTATCTTAAAGTTTTAAAATAATTCTTAAGAAATTGCTAATATGAGGTACCGCACATTTTTTCAATTATTTTAAAAGATGGCACAAATTCGCAGCCAATATTTAAAAATGTAATTTTAACCCTAGCTGGAGTTAACATTACCATTCGACGAATTTAGTTGCCAATTGCTATTTTTTCAATCACCTGGCCACTTTTTTTGGCTTTTTTTTTAATGGGACTAAAAGGCGATTTTTTAGACTATGTCATAAATGACGAAAAACTAAGTTGTTTGAAATATCTCGACCCATTATATATTAATTCGAACGAAGAAATTAATTATTTTGAGATAGATAGCTTCAGAGCATAGCGAAGAATTTAAAAATGAACTTAAACAGTTAAAAACTAAAGCTAATGACAAAGTTTATAAGCAACTGCTTGAACCATAAAATGCCGAATTTTTTTAGACTAGATTGGGAAAATTAAAAAATAGATTTGATGAATACTTCTATCCTAATTTATATTTTTACTTTTTCTCGTAGGAATGCCGGCGGAACATTTTTTTTTAATTATCACTAATAAGAAATAAATTGTGCAATAGACTTAAGGTCCACACTTATGAATCTATGCATTCATTCATATATGTATATATATATATATATATATATATAGATAGATATAGTTATACATACATACACAAAACAACGTACATATTTTTCAAATAAATCTGCATAATGGCTCTCAGGCGAAATATGTCTATGAATATCGAAATCAAAAATTATGGTTATTATAAACACGCAAGCTCTGAGAATTTAAGATATGATATTAGAAATCACATCGAAATAATGGGAGGAGGTTTCCCAATATATGTTAGCGCTGCGATTCAAAAAAAAAAAGAAACAACCAAATCGATTTAAATCTATACGGTATAAAGCGTTTCATCGATAGAAGTTATTAATATTAACTACTTAAATGTTGATCAACAACGATTTTTTATGAAACATTTTGCCACACTTATCCTTATAGTCGTTGCTATTTTTTACACCGTTTGGCTTTTTTACAGTTTTGAGACTTAATTTATATGGACTATTCTTAAAAATGTTTAACCTGGCTGAAACTCAATTTAATCTTTAATAAGTTTTGTATTAATAGCACTTTAAACAAATGGAGTAAATATCTTAACTCACAGAACTTGAAACTAATATAGAGCAAACTTTTAGCACTATCATGATTGTTGTTCAGAGTTCAGAAGTTTAGAAAAAGGGCATAAAATTATTTAAATTTTTGCCATTCCTCTATACTTTTTGTTGTTTACGCGTTTATACTTTTTGATCTCATTGGATCTTGTATAAAATAGTTGGACTTTTGGGGATAAACTCTGCAACTTCTTTGTTATTGTGCAGATTTTCAACAGTTAAATAGAAGGCAGTCGAATTTTGATGACAAAAAAAATTTTTTTTTTTTTGTTTTTTGGTCGAAATAAGAATTTGGAAACAGAAATTGATACTTGTTTTCAGCGCTATATCCCCTTGATGTGCCATAAATAGTCAACGCAGTTTATAGTTTCAAAGTTTGGAAAACAAGAGCAGAAATAAAAAATATCTGCTTTTCGCGAGGCACATCACATTTTCTAATAGAATGGCATGGATTACTACGTGAACTTAGTTCTTTGTTATTTAGCACAACAAAATCGTAGGGGCACTAAAAAATATTTTATGAAAATTTTGAAAATTTTTGTTTTTATATTTTTATATAGCAAATTGCAATTTGTACAAATCCTGGATATATCGATATAAGAACGGCAATAAATATAATTGATCGGTACTATAAATTTGAGTTAAATATTATTGATAGCTGAAAACAGGACGCTTGTCAGAACAGATTTTGCTAAGGCACATCGTATGGACAGCACAAAATTAACCATAATTTGCATAATTCGGTGGTGTTTTTAATACTTATCGAAATTTTGAAAGATAAAACTTTTATGGACTTAGCTTAAAAAATAGTCAGAATATTTCTTTGTAATAAACTTTTGTAAAACATATTTTAGTATATTAAATGAAGAAATAACTTATATGCGTGCCCAATTTTTAAAAAAATTTTTACAAATCTCGATTTTTAGCACAAAGATAAATTTTAAAATATAGCTTGAAAACCAGAAAATTTGTTACACTAATACTATCAAGATTTGATATTGTCATCACTTTTATTTGAATAACTCAGTTTATACATAATCAAATGAATTTTAATGTGACATCAAAAAAAAAAAAACGTAATTCTTTTAACGCCTAAAATCAAAAATTTTTGATAACAGCTCATATATCTTCCTTCTACCCCTCAGCAACACTAAATAGGAACAAATAAAATGAAAGTTACCTTCGTTTCACTACATTTATGTTTATTGGGTTTGAAAAAAAAACACAATTAATTTTCTACATAAATCAATTTTTCTTCTATCCTGTAGCTTCTGTCAGGCGATACAGTTACAACACTTTAAGACTCAAGACAAACTACATTTGTTACAACTTTAAGAAAGTTGATAGCAACAGAAAAAATTATAAACAATAAATCCTTAAGGCTGTCAGTCATTTACTAGTTTTTTCTTTCCTTCCTTCATCTTTTGGCCACGTTTAAATAAGCATTAAAATGATGACAGATATTGTGAACTTATAGACAGAGTATAATATAGTCTGAATAAGAGCAAGTATATACACATATTTATAATATTGAATGGAATTAGCTTCAAGTCTAAAATCAATTAATATTAATCAAATTTATTTATGATACTCGGGCTCTTAACCTAGTTTATTTAACCATAACGCGTTTCAAATGAAGGAATAAATTCAATTGACAACATATTGCGAGTTTTTGTGTCTGAGTGTGAGTAAAAGTATAATTGTATTGGTGTGTTCATATTCAGGTAGTATACAACCAAAGCTACATCTGAATGTTCATTCATTTAGAATAAATTTTCATAGGGATTCTTAAGCGAAATGTGGGTTTGAAAGTTTTATTTATTTTTTATTATTTTTACCTCTTTTTTTTGCTCTGAGAGTCTGTTAAATCAATAAACCACATTTGTTGGTTGTGCTCTAGTTTCACTATAAAACTAGTCAGTGATGGGTAGTACATATTTTGAACTTTATAAGACAATTAAAAAAAAATAATTTAATGTGATGAAAGAAATTTTTAAGATTTAACAATAATTTTCTTAAATTTTGACTCTTTATCCTGATTTTTTTTTTTTTTGTGCTATCAATAAAGTATTTTTTTCTCTAATAGGCATGAATTTTAATATTGTACTATTTTCTCCTTTAAGTCATACACTCATATGACTTTAATATTTTATTAAAGTAAAACAAAAATAATGATAAATATTTACTTTAGTCTTTATTTACCTTTTTCTCGTTTTTTTTGCAGTTTTTTATCAACGAAAAGACTTTCCATTTTTTCTTGCATCTGCATGAAAGTACTATGGGACTCATAACTACTATTTGTATATGTGTGTTTATATAAAGGAGAATATTTCTGTAAATGTCTGCTTTATATTTGTATACTTACTTGTCTCCATGGTAAATGAATACTTGGTTTTATTTTCTTTAAACACACACATTCATATATCGTACATTCATTCCCATAATGTGTATAATATGTGGCCATAATAACCACTTTAAATGCACTGAACCGTACATTATTGAATTGATTTCAATTTAATTGGAAAACCACTGAAACCTTTTTTTATAGTCACAAGTATGGGTGAGAATATACAAAACACTCGTAAATATAGTTTGGAGTATGAATATGATGATGTTGTTGTTATTGGTGATATGACGACTTAATTCAGAAATTGTACGTAGATGTTGTTGAATATATATGTATATATATATATATATATATATATGTAGTGTGTGTACTTGTATATGGTAAAAAGTATATAATTTAACTCGCGGCGAAAATCACTTTTTCCGTTGTGCCTTACTACAGGTGTATTTGAAGCATATTACTATTTTTGAAGTGGCAAGAGAAGGAATATTTAATGTGTTTTGAAAATTGCATTTTAAGTAGAGTTGTCAATGTTTATTATTTTAATATTACAATATGGGATTCACTCGAAATGTTACGATACTCGCAGATATCCAAAATCTCTACAAAATGTTCTCTTTTCTTTTTGTGGAGTGATTGCTGATCATTATTGATATTGTATTGAATTTGACTCTTATATCACAATATAGAGAACAAATAGTAACGAAAACTACCAATGTCTCACCTAAAAATTTTAAAAATCATACCAACAGAAATAATACTGATCGGAAAACAAATCTTCCTTTAAACACGAATAATTGGACTATATGGACTTTGATGTGCTAAACAAAAATCCGCTTTCAGTTTTTTTCCATCAGGTCTGCATTTTGTTGTGGGTATGTCTAATGTAATGAAAATACCAAAAATATTTCTGTTTTTCGTCATAAATCTCGAAGTGCTGCATAGAGAGAGAAAGTGTATTCTAAAATCAAGTTTATTTTTCTGTTTCTTGGCATAACTCGTACTTAAACATTTAAGTACGATTCGCACTGAGCGGTGTTGCCAGAAGATGAGAAAAAAGAGGCTAAATTGATCTTTAAAAAAGGCAAAACTTTTTTTAATTTTGATTTTTTTAAATATATTTTAATAAATTTATAAAAATCTTGTTTATTTCATAATTAAAACTAATACTTTGAAGTAATTTCTCTTAACTTTTGAGCTATAATACCTTTTTGCGCTGCAAGCAAAATTGCCCAAAGAAAATATAGAAGAATCACCTAAGAAATCCCATACAAATTTGGTTAATATTTCATATGAAAAATAACTCAAAGTTTTTCGGTGATTTTTCGCCAGTTTTGGAATATAATTCTTTTTTGATAATTAGTTTTTGATATTTTATGTGATTTTTAGCTTTTACTTGTTTTATTTTTTAACTTTTACAACATGCATGAGAAAGTAAAGTAGAGAGTCATCCTACTCCGAAAAAGTTTGATTTAGCGAAGGCGGGCTTGAAAACCGCTGCGTCAGGTCAAAGGCCGACTGTCTAGGAGACCTTTTTAATCCATATAAAAGTCCTATCCAGGCCAAATATAGAACTATTTTCGTTCTGAATATGGCTAATTTTGTCCAGAAATTTTATTATATAATACATTAATTTTCATACCAAAAAGTGTCATAATAAGAAATGATTTCATATATATAATACGATGATTTTTCGTAAATATTTGGTTGTTTTTTCACTTCTTTGGGCAAAATTTAATTTTTTTATTTTTGAGCAATTTTTCATTTCCTTTTGGTGATTTTTCGTTCGGGATTTTTTCTGTATTTGCTTTAAGCGATTTTTCTTTTTTTATTTTGATGGCACCCTACTTTTTGGTTAGGCATTTCCAAATTTTGGGTGAGATTTGCTATCATAAGAATTTTTTAATCATATTCACAAATAGTTTATATGTTTAATGAGCATATTAAAAAATAATTATATTTATTGCTTTAGTAAGTCTATAAAATGAATTATTTATAAATATTTTTTTGTTATATATAAATAGATAAATAACTTTCATTTTATTTTTTGCGAATAAATACAAAAAAAAAAAACATTCTTAATGGATTATGGCTAGAAGCTAAAACGGTTAAACCCGGAACAATGGTACTGAAGTATAGTTAAAACAAGTATTAAAGGGGAATGATTTAAAAATTAAGAACAAAATATTTAATTTAAGTATGAAAATTCCAATACTAAGTACAAATTGTACATAAATCATGTAACTGATTCTTGAAAGTGAAATTAAGTGTCATTTGACTTGAATTAAGAAGACAAATCTAATATTTATATATAAGAGAATATGAGAGAAATTAAATTTACTCTCTCTGCTCTCTCACTCCCTATGTGGCTATCGGTTTCTTTCAAGTTTCGTCATGCAATTTTTATTACTCTTTTATTGTGTGTCATTTAAATACTTTTTTATAAATTCTATAGAAGCTTTTCCTCCTGCTCCAATTACTTAAAGTATTCAATGTAGAAGCTGATTTTGATTATTTACATTATAAGTATAAGTTCATTGCAATTAGGGTTTATTAATAGTGAATCGATTATTGTGAAATCAATTCTATTAATGCTCACTTTAAGTATGGACTTAGGCTTAAATCAAATCAATATTTCTAAACATAAGAAAAATTTTAAATAAATTCAATCCAAAGTAGGCGTAAATAGAGCTAAAATTAACAAATCAGTAAGATATACTCGTAAATACCACAGCATTGCTGTACCAAAAGTACTGCATGATTTCGTATCTTGCATAACGCCACGGATCTATAAAATCGGCCCTGGTGTTTGGATTATGGCTACGGCTACCAGATTATCATAACGTAATTTATCTTAAGTTTGTTGTGATAAATAGCGGTTCCAAATTTCAATTGAAATCATTCATGTTAGTCTTTCGAAAGTGCAAAAATTCGAAGCTTTTTTAAATATAAAAACAACGGCATAGAAAATTATCTCGCACTAACTTTCGCACTTGTTTTCGTACACGCTTTTATTTAAGAGATATTGGCGGAAATGTATAAACTGGAGTTACATAGCCTTTTGTTTCTAGTATTTGGCCCATAACTTGTTTTTTTTATGAACCGGTTTTGCTCATTTTCAATATCACAAGGCAAATATTTGAGCAAAATTTCATTCCCCAAGGTAGTCCGCCCCCATATACCCCCATCATTTTTATGGTGAGTATAAAATATTACACAATTCTTTTTAAATTAAAATTAAAACATTAGAAAAAAATGAAAATCATAATGAAAAAATTTTTAAAATTGAAATAAAGTTGACATTCATCAAATTTAGGAGTATTTTAAATTGTTCTTTAATTGTTACAAGTTTCAGTGTCGAAAACACAGAAATTGACAATGTGTGGAATTGTATACCCTGAGGTGGGGATATAAAAATATTTTGTGGCGGTTTTAATTACAAACACCTACCTATGGTGGAAAAAAATACTCAAGTGATAGTTTTAGTCTTCTAAGTTTTTTGTTGGATTCAATTCTTAAAAAAATTATATATAAAATATTATTTTGGAAGTCTATTAAAAATCAAAAATTAAAAATCAAAAATTAAAATTAAAAAAATTAAATTGGGGTTTTACAAACCAAAGTACAACAAATTTAGAGAGAAAAAATTCCAAAATAATTTTATTTTACCCAAATTAATATATGTATATTAGAGTGTCCCGCGGAACACAAAATTGTATATTGATGAGCTGAATATGGAAAAAATATAAAAAAAAATTTTTAAATTAATCTTCTGTATCCTACCAGCGATTGAAAGTTACGGATTTTGAACATTTTGCCTAAATAAAAATTTTGAGTTTTTTTTTCGATATGGGTATCAAAAAATATGTAATTTTGAGCTTTTTATGAAAAAAAAAACATTTAAAAAGTTCTTAGCATAATTATGGGTCCATAATCCTTCATTTTAGTACATCATGCGAAAAAAAAGTTTGATATTTTTATTTTATATATAAGAATTTTATAATTTTTTTTTCCTTTTATGGACAAAATATTGAAAAATTGCACTGCAGTAAGTATCGTCCAAAATTAATTATTTTTAAAAATTTCTTCAAAAAATGCACCAAAAGGTCCTCTAGTGGAAAAAAATCTCATGAGGAAAGATATTTTTTCCATAACAAGCTGAAAATTATGAAATTATTGAGACCTATTTCACGAAAGAAATCTAAACTTTTCTTTGGCCAAAGTGTACTAGACTTATAATTTTCAATAGTAGGGAACTGATGATTTTTAAAAAATTTTTAAATATTTTTTCCGTATTCAAGTCATCAATACAAAAGCGTTTTCTCGGGATACTCTAATACACATTTTCATAAAAAAATATATAAATAAAAGAATGCACGTTTCTTAAGTAACAGAACAGGCCTAAAAATATGGAAAAATTGCTTTATACGAGTATCATTAGGGTATCTCAAAGTTGTTAACTAAGGAGAGCGATCCTTTTTGTAAATTCTAAACATTTTTTGTGCACCGGTCTAAATTCCTCACCAAATATAGAGTCTTTTTGTAAATCAATAGCCCTCACAGAACTAAACCGACCGGTTCAAAACCTGCACAGTCGGCTGTGCCAAGGATACGAAAATCTATTTTATATTTTATTCTTTATATCTTTTGGACTTCTGAACCATTTTTGAGTTACATTTTATTTATTTATTTTTTCAAAGGTGTATTATTTTTTCTGGTGTAATGGCCTTGTCGCTCACACTTTACTTATTCATATTTTATAAATTAAAATACAACACTGCTACTTATACATAAGTTTCCCGCACTAAAAAAATTTTTTTTTTTATTATATCTTTATTTTGCTCCCAAAATAACTTTTAATTTTCTAGGAAAACCAATAAAAAAGTTACTGGAACCTGCATACCATACTAGTATTAAAACGGAGCTTTAAATTTTTATTATTACATATAATTCCTATTTTTATATAAGCCGCCGATACGTTCTTTTGAAAGCCAGATAATTTTGCCTCGCCTTTATTCTCCTTGCTTTCGTACCATGAGAAATTGACTGTTTTAAATTCTCCTGAATACCTTTGTGGACACCGGCATTATTTTTGACCGACATAAAGTTCCTTTGACCAAACGGATCATTTTAAATTTAGCTCCCAAAGGTTCAAGAGTCGATTTTGAAGTTCTTTTATGACTGCAAATTTTATCCAAATAAAACCAATAGTGACTATTATACGATTACCACGTAGTCGAATGTGATCACTTGTCACTTAGATATCGCTATACGCGATAGATGATTGAATGCCTCTTTCAATGACTATTGCAGAATATTTGTCAGTACCCATTTTCCATACCTCGGTGACAATTTTTCATATATTCAGCGGTTGATTGACGCAACGGGACCATTACAACAGACCCAAGTGAGCCAATTATGGTAACATAACCTATGTTAAAAGTTGTTACTGATGTTTCCAATAAAGACCCCATTTATAAATCAAAGAATGAGAAAGAGATTTTTAGGTTATAACTTTTTACATATTTCTCCCAAGCGAACAACACGAAATATTGGTATAGAAGTCTGCATATTTCCCAATAGTATAGAATATATTTGAAGTTTTGTAATTTTACGCAAATAAATAAATATTTTAAATTAGCACTTAAAACATTAAGGAACAAGTTTAATCCGATTTTTTTCATTTTTTAAAATATTTAATCTCACTGCATAAAAGAGGTCATTGCTGACATATCTCTGAAGAGTTATTAACAAAAATAGATATCCGAATAATAAATTTAACTTGAATTTATTAGGAGTTTAAGTAATGACTGCATTTTGGCTTTTTGAAATTTTGTCCGACTGAGAAGACTTGTTTAAGAGAACATATCTCTATATTCTCAAAGCTTAGATATCTTCACCTTTAGGCGAAATTGCCAAGCCATTTAATTGGTTTTCACTTTGCCTTTAGAATGCATTTTGACAGTTTTGAATATTTCTCCACTAGGGTAGCATCTGAAAATTATATTATTAGCAGTTAGTAAGCTTTCTAATTATAAACTTTCTAATTATATTTTTGCTATTCCCATTTTATTCTGCTCCTAAAAGTTGGCAGGCAACCTTTGTCACGTGAAAAATATGACTACGGTGTAATATTTTCACACATTATTTTCCGTTCACTGTTACTTAGACTTAACCAACATTATGTGTAAATATGTTTTTTCACTTACATTACAGTTCGTTGCAATAGCTTTACACCCACAACAATATAACACAAACTCGCATGAAAACTTATGGAAAAATCAGCTCAACATCAAACACACTAACATTTGTGTGTTTTACGTTGAGGTGATTTTTGTGTTACTTACTTTTGTGAGAAGAAGATGCGTTTTGTGTTTTAATTAACACTAACTTTTAAAATTTGCCAAACGTTCAATAATTGGAAAATTACCTTTTTGCCACACCTATCAATATACAACGACAGCAACAATAATGGCTAGCAGCAACTATGAATGTAGCATGCAACATATGTTTGTAAAATAAATGTTATTGGTGTTGTGTCAACGTTAAAACTGTGTACAAACATTTTTGTTTATTATTTCGTTATTGTTATTTTTATTAAAGCAGAAATATAAAAAGAGAATTTTTTTAATTGAATTTTTAATTCATATTTATTCGTTTTTGTTATTTCATTCGCAATAAAATGTGGTTGCTATGCAATTTAATACCTAACTCGTTACGTCTATTTGTTGCTCATTATGAATAAAGTTCAGTTTCGTTTTTTCTCATTTAACAATTTTAAATCAGTCTTTTTTATTTTCCAATAGAAGAATTTTTTGTGATTAATGTTTTCTTGTCATTTATGCTAAGATGAATATTCTTTAAAATCTTTTTCTAGATTTATTGTTATTAAATCGCAAATGATGACGTTATTATAACTTGGGGGTGAAATAATATTAAATATAGTAATGATTTCTTTTTTACATTTTTTTTTTTTTTTGAACCCTGACAGAATAGAGTATAGTTGTTACAAATGATGTCCGATTTAAAATGTTTTATGTAATTAATTGTTTAGAAATGACTAATGAGGTGATTTTGTTAAAATAAATAGTTATTGGAGAATTATTGTGGGTAATCACCATCCATCTACAGGAATGTGTAACAGATGAGAAAATGGGTAGGATAAAACTAGGGTAACTGTAAAGATTTTTTTATAAATATTTTGAATGCTATTTTCCACTTCGTTAGAACATAATGCCTTTGCTATTCATGTTGAATGACTGGCATATGTTTTTGTATAAATGTTGTCTTTTCTACAATTTTAATATTGAACAACGAAAATTAATTCTATAATCTAAAACTGAATCACGTTAAGAGTAACTGGAAAAGATTCTTTAATATATAAGATATATTTAAGAACTGATTTCGTATTACTTCAAGCTTAACTGATTTACAATCCAAGACTGTGTTGACTTTTAAATACTTTTCAAACTAGAAATTTTACAAGTAACACTAACCTTCTTAACAGTGGTCTAAAATAAGCTAAAAACTAAGAAACGATGCAAAGGTTAGGTCCTGACGTATCAAAATATATTTTAAATAAATGATTTACCTAGACGTTCTCTACAGAAGCAGAGTTGCGTATTTTCAAAACGCCAACTCTGAATTATTTGTTCATATGTTGAATCTATATATAGCGAGTTCGCAAGATCTAAAAATTTATTTTTTTTTTTTTTTTTTAATTTTTGCATTCGAGCTTAAGTTCATTGAACAATTGTAGAAGAATACATTGTAAAAGTTTTATTGCACACACGACAGAATGAAACACACTTTATAGTTAGCAATGACCGCCACCAGCACTCTTCAGCGTCCCAACATGGTGGTGTTCTCTGTAAACATCATCTATTTAATTCACAACTTTTCGGGAAATGGAATCTGTGATTTCTTTTCCCTATATGTTATTAAGTTAGACGAATGGTGATAAGACTTTTTACAATTATTTTGTATTCTCCTTTTTAAATTTTTTCAAACCTGGTGCATTAAGTAAAAAGTTTTAAGTCTCTTCCGAATCAAAAGTTTTTCTTTACAAAACTTTTTAGGGGTCTTCATAAAAATGCGAAAAATCCTCTGTGATTTAGTTTTATTATATTTGATAGTAAATGGTAGATGAAAATAGTTATACATGAAAATATTAACAACAACTGCCTTAAAGTGGCAAAAAAAGATCTGTTAAAAAATAATGTTTAGAAATTTTTATAATTTCGCTCGCATTCTGCAGCATATTTTGATAAAAAGCGCTTCTGTTCTGTTCCAAAATGTAGCTAGAAAACATTAAAAATTTAAAATTTTCCGAAGAAAATTTCAAAAATTTTTTACAAATTCAAAATATAAATGAAAATTTAAACAATCTTTTCAGTCTTCTTGACTTTTGATTCATTTGAAAAAATATAAAAAAAGGATTTTTAATGCTTAAAAAATTATACTTAAATATTATGAACTGAAATCAATGAAAGTAAATTCTTATACTTATGTTCAAACTTTTTTCTGTGTATTTTCTATTTGAACAGGGGGTTGTTTCATGAAATATGTTGCATAAATTTGCACAATTACACAAATGGAAAACTTAAGCGTTTAGATGAGTACCCTTATTATTTCGTATTAAGTTTCTTGGATCTAAAGTTAATACATATCGATAAAATATCAAATTGAAGTGAAATATGGTTAAGCCGACAATTTTGTTATTATGGTGATTTGATGGGAGAACGTAGCGATATCGGCAGCTATAAATGTGGTATTTAACTGGGTAGAGTACTTACAATCTGAATCCTGGAATGATACATTGGCCTTTTACAACCTTTTACTGTGCACGCGGTATCTTACAGACCTCTTGTGCTTTTAAATTTTCGTGTATTGCTATGTAATACATGTTTGATCTGGGAACAATTTATGATATTTTAGAATATATGTTAATAATTTATCACAGAGAAAAAAATTACATACATTTAAAAATTTTTTTCATAAATATTATGAATCGAACATGACATTTTTTCCCAAACTTTTTTCATAAAAAATAAAATTTTGTTCATCAATATTATTAAATTGTTCATAATGAAAATGTTAGAAATTTTGCAAAAATCTTGTTAAATCTTTGATTTAGTTTTATTATATTTGATAACAAATGGTATGAATATACTTATACATGAAAATATTAACAATAACTGCCTTAAAGTGGCAAAAAAGATCTATTAAAAATAATGTTTAGAAATTTGTATAATTTCGCTCGCATTCTGCAGCACATTTTGATAAAAATCATTAAAAACTTAAAATTTTCCGAAGAAAATTTCAAACATTTTTTTACAAATTGAAAATATAAATGAAAATTTAAACAATTTATTTTAGGTCTTCTTGGCTTTTGATTCATTTCAAAAAATGTAAAAAAGTGTTAATATTGAAGACATTATTCTTAAATATTATGAACTAAAATCAATGAAAGTAAATTCTTATATTTATGCACAATTTTTTTCTGTGTTTCCATGCTGTTCTGATTTATTTCCTTTTTGTACAAATTATTTGTTTAGGCATTTTTAATAGTTTGAAAGCTTTTTTTCTTCTTAGTAATTAACCACTTACACTTTGCATTAAAAAAATTAAAATGAAATGAAATAAAAAATTGTTAGAAGTCGCCACTGAAATTTGTTTATAGTAAATAGATAGACTTCTTTATAGTGTACGCTTTTTGTAACTGGTTATAATCTTTAAAAAAGGCATTCAGTGCTACATCAGAAAATTTTTTAACTGAGAAAAGTGGTAGTGGCAAAAATTTGTTAAAAACTGTTATATTTAAATTAGTCCGTTTGCTTATGATTCATTAAAAAGGACCTGAAAAAATTCCAGGTAACCCTTGATTTACATGACTCTTTGGGGCACGTGCAAATGAAAAATGATTAAAACGTGATATATAACAGCTACAAAATTTTATTTTGGGACCATAATTTTTTATATATCACGTGCATTGAAACACTACTTAAATGAAAAATTTTGTTTTTGGACCATAAAATTACATTAAACTAAAACACATAAAATTATTTACATCTTATTTTATATTTCCTGCTGATTAAAAAATTAATCATTTACTTTATTAATTAATTTAAATTAAAAAAATGTGAAAATTATTTAAATTAATCACCTGATGAACATTTCCTTGAAATATAAATTCTAATTCAGTTGTATTTAAAGTAAAAGTGCATTTTAATATTTTTTTCTATTTAATTGTCACGGATTTAAGACACACGTTTTACTGTGTAGCAAACATTTTTGAAATTGTTAATCTATTTAACACATTGATTTTTTGTCTAGCAATAGGAACTATTTTCAAGCACTTTTTTAAAATAATACACATTTTTCTATAAATTTTTTATTTATATATATTTATGTTATAATTTCATTATAGAATAAAATCCAAATAAATTGGACTTTATTTCCTTAAAATTGGGTGTTCTTTCACTTTTTTTCTCTTGGATGTTATTTAATTTTTATGGATTTTATTTCACAGTGAGATATATAATAAATATAATATTTCATAAATATAATATTTCACTAATTGGGCATTATTTCATTAGGAATTCATTCGTGTCGCCCATGAATAACAGGTCTTCATAACTAATAACAATACAAATTCTGATTAGGAAAAAAGCATATGGAAGTGTGACAAAATTACCAGCTATTGCTTAGTTAGAGGCTAGGGACCCGGTAAGGCACATGCATATATTTTCCAGTTTTTTGACCCTCTTATTAGGGGAACTTATTTTGTACTTCCGTAAAACCAATGAAAATATAGATGAAGTTTTATTCATGGACAGTTCCATATAGAGAAATGACCAATGAGTAAACAACCATCAATCTTTCAGTCAGAGATTTACATTATCTACATTTACATCCTTGAAGAGAGATTTGAGGGGTTTGAGTATTTTATTATCATGTCTTATAGCCATAGCCATAGCAAGCCCCTTATTCATCGGGCCTGAAGAACTTTTTGGCAATCCTTTACGCGTTGTGGGTAGTATAAGCAGTTATCTTCACACATCAAAATCCATATATGTACGAACATAAATACCATACATAATAAAACTACTTTCAAAAGAACTTGAAATTTTTGAAGGATATACATTAAAGACAAATATAAAATATTTACAAATTATTACTAACCCAATATGGAATTCAAACGAAAGCTAAGAGTCCCTGCAATGTTATAATATTCTCAATTAAATGTTATGGAACAAAATAATATTTATTTTCAAATATATTCCAATATACAATAGTTTTCATAATCAATATTTGAATGAAATTAGAGACTATGCATGATAAATCTATGTACTCTATGATGTGAAATTTCAAATCAAAAGTTACGCAACTTTTAATAAAATTATAAAATATTTACAAAGATCATATCTATCCAATATGAATGTCAAATGAAAGCTAAGAATTTGTGCAATACAATAGTATTTTTATTTAAATGTTGCAGTATAAAAAGTTCAGAAAATAATACTTTACATAAATTATATTTTCTAAGCTTTTTGTGCTACAGCTTTTAAATAAAATATTTTATTATATAGCAGGAATTCGTAGCTTCAATTTGGCATCGATATTGGGTTGACATAATATTTTTAAATATCTTATAGTTTTTTTTATGTTATGTATTCTTCGACATTTCGGTATTTTATACTACCAGTGTTGCCAGTTTAGCCTCCTTAAGACTAAATATATCCTTTTTTTCACTTTTAACCTGAAAATTTTTGTTTTATCTTCAAGCTTTTTTGAGACATTTTGCATTCTTAAAAATTGCTTTAAAAAAGCTGAAATATTAGTATTTCAACAAGAAAGAAAATAGTTTCTTATTTGATATTACTAATTTTATTTATACAGGATCATCTATTTAAGCATTTTTGTGTATTTATTCGCCTACGGCGCTCTTCAGATCAAAGAAAACTTAACTAATGTTATGGACTTACTAAATCGATTATTTTAATTACTTTTTAATACACTTCTATAACCATAGAATAATTTATGAATATAATTAAAAAAAATTATATAAAAGCGAAAAATCACCTAAAAATTTGGACATGCTTAATCAAAAAGGAATTACAGTTCTAAATTGGCGACAAAAATTGAGTAATTTTTCATATGAAGCATAATCCAAATATGTAAGGAAATTTTTTGGACGATTTTACAGTGGATAATTTTAAGGATAGCCGTTCTAAGTTTTGTTTATAAATTTATAAAAATTTCTTTAAAAAAATATCAAAAACTAATGAGAATAATAAAAAATAAATTTTAAAATTAAAAAAGAAATATTAGCTTTATATATTAAGGCATTTAGCCTTTCTTGTCCATCTTGCCATCCATTCTTGGCATCTAGATATCTCTGATGTTAGTAAAATGTTAGTTAGTGAGAGAAATAAAAACAAACGCCAATTTCAAAGTTGTAGGGATTTAAATTATAAAAATCGATAAAAATGTATTTTAAAGCTATTAAATAAACTTGTTGATAAAAACCGAAACAAATCCTTGTCAAAACTTATTTCAAATTTGCCTACGGAATCTAAAAATTTTTGGAAATTAAAACAAGTGCTCAAAAACAGCATGTAAGTGGTGAAGTTTTAAAAACTAGCAAATTCTAAGCACAAAAAGGACCCCAAATTATTGTCTAGCTATAGACCAATTAGAATTCTGAGCCTATTGGATAAAGTATTTGAGAAAGTAAAAAATAAGAGAATTTTAGACTTTTCTAATCAATATAATATTATTAACCCTCAACAGCTTGGATTCCGCAAGGAGCATTCTTCAGTATATCAAATAAAAATTGTCGTTAATTTTATTGAAACAAACAAAGGAAAACGTAAGAGCATTGGGCTTATTTTTCGTGACATTGAAAAATACTTCGATTCAATATGGCATGAATGCCTAGTTTTTAAACTATATTCCTTAAAATATAAAACGTACATGCAAAAGATAATACAGAGTTTTTAAATCAAAGTTCATTTATTGTATTTATAGACAGTGTTGCAGTAGGTCAGAAAAAAGGGTAAATTTAACTTTAAAAAAGGCCAAGAAAGGCTAAATGTCTTAAAAAGGGCCAAAAAAGGCTAATGTTCTAAAAAATAAGGCCAGAAAAAAGTTAAACTTATTTATTTTTTTAATTTAAAATTTTTTTCTCGTTCTAATTAGTTTTTAATATTTTCTACAGATATAGTAATAAATTTATAAATTAAATATAGAAAAGCTACCAGCAAAATGCCCAGTGAAAAATCGCATAAAAAATTACCATACAAATTCGTGTTATATCTCACATAAAAACGACCCAATGTTTTGAAGTGATTTTTTGTAATTTTTAAAATGTAATTGCATTTTGATATGATTTTTCTTCAATAAGAATTTTCTTAAAATTATATTTATTAATATATTACATGGTTAATGGAATATATACAAAAATAATTATAATCGGTTCATAAAATTACATAGTTAAATTATTTTTGATTTAGAGAGTGAAGCGCCGCAGTCGAAATTTTTGTTAAATATAAATAATCTCGATTTATTGAGAAAACAAATAAATGCTTAATTGGATGATTCTATAGAAATAAAATTAGTAATAGCAAATAAAAAATTATTTTCTTCGTTTTGACATTCTAACATTTTAGCCTTTTTAAGGCAATTTTAATAATAAAAAAAGCTAGAAGCTAAAATGAAAATTTTGAGGCTAAAAGCAAAATAAAAAGGCTAGATTTAGCCTTAAAAAATAGTAGACTGGCAACACAGTTTATAGATAACAGTGATAGACAAATCCCTGTGGGTCTGCCGCAAGGATCGGTATTATCACATACTCTTTATTAATTTTTACTGTTCGCAAGAATCAAAAAGTAGCTTTTTACGCTGACGACAGAGAAGATAGTTTAAAATCTACTCACAAATACTTTGATAAATGGAAAATAAAAGTTAAAGTTAGAAAAACATAAACTATTATATTTTGATATAATAGGTCACAGAAACGTATTCCCATAAAACATTTATATTTATATTTTTATTCATCTGCAGGATAGTATTAAATATCTAGGAATTATCTTAGATAAAAAAAATACCATTTAAACAACACATTTGTGAGAAAGCAGCCAAATGCGGCCGCTCACTTTACCCCTTACTCAACAAATCTAAGCTTAATTTAAAAAGCAAGATCCTTATTTACAAAATGAGTATCCCTCCAATTCTGACAGTGTTACCGGGAGGTGAGAAAAAAATAGGCTAAAATGAACTTTAAAAAAGGTCAAAAAAGGCTAAATACCCAAAAATGAGACTAGAAAAAATTCAAGCTTATTTTTATTTTTTCAATTTACGAAAAAAAATATTTTTCTCATTCACATTAGTTTTGGATACTTTTCTACAGACATTGTAATAAATTTAAAAATTAAACATAGAAAGGATACCAGCAAAATGCTAAATGAAAAATTGCCCAGAAATTTCCCATACAAATTCGGGTTATGTTTTATATGAAAGATGACCCAACGTACATTGATCGAACAAACTATTAGGACACATATATGAATAGTTAAATGTCGTTAGGAATGAATTAGTTGTTGTAAAATACATAACATTCCATATTTACGAAAACTGTTTTCAAATTAATTGAGAAATATGCCATTAGATTACACTGATCATCCAAATTTAAAATTTTGAAAATAATTTTTTTTTTATTTTTCAAGCTCAAATGTTTAGCAGGATATACCATATGAGTTTCTGAGCAGATTAATTTATAATTTACAATGACATAAAGATTTAGTTGTCTAAATTTAAAATATTTCAAAATATTGATCAAGGCCAATTTAACAATACATTTTCAAGCCCATAAATTAAAAGAACCAATCAAAAAATTATCAACATTCAGTGGACCAAAAGTCTTAAAGTTTAACAGATTTTAGGTTATTAAGCTTTTAGATAAAAATCGTTCATTATGTGAAAACGTAAAATGATCTTGCGCTTTTTTTGCATTTTTCCTGCAAAATTCGAGCAAACACTGTGGTCATTTTAGTCACTTTTTTTCAATAAAATAATAATTCTTTGATACATTCACGAAAAGTATTTTTATTTTAATAATCCACATTAGCCAGTGATATGCCTCTATTATAATAAGTAAAATAATAGAGGTAATCATAATCTACACCGTACATATTGTACTGATCTACTGCGTAGATTTTTTAACCATAAAATTAAGAAATTTGCAAAGGGAACTGACTCTCATTTAATGAAAAATGCAGAACGTCTGCATATGAAATAATAACAAATTTGATAAAAAATCACTAAGGCTCGTTTTTTACTTAAAGGGTAATAATTAATGGTTGTTAAATTTAAATTTAAAATTTCTTATAACGTTTAATTATGAACAAGATTTTTTTTCAACTTTTCCTTAATACTGTGATATTAGTAGTTTCATTATTTAATTATTTATATGTTAATTGTAGTAACACTTTTAAGTAAATCCTCATAACAATGTAATTAATTAATTATATTATAAGGGTTTTAATAAATTCAATAGAAAAATAATAAAAAAATAAACATTTTGATGTCTTTTTTAAGGAAATTTGATGCCTGAAGAAAAACTGAGAACCCAGTTTTCTAGTTTCATGCACATATCGATTTGTTCTTGTGTGAAAAAACATTTTCGAAATTTTTGCACGGTGTAAAGGGAATTAAGTTATATTTCAGATTGTTAACTTTGCAATTTTGTTTTGTTCAAAACAGCAATTTTTTTTTTAAATTCACAAAAAGATATACAAAAATTTTCTTTGCAATTTCCTTTAAACAAACTACACAAATAAAACTTGAAATTTCTTTTCAAATTTCCTTTTTTTTTCATAAATATATAAATAACATGAAAAACAAATCTCAATTATTAAAACAACACTTATTAAAATTCTTTTAACACTTATAAAACTTTCAAATTAAAAATAACAATAATTGTAACCACAATTTTTTTCTATTTACAAATAAAAACAATAAAAATAAAGAAAGAAAAAGTTTACAACAATAACAATTCATAAAAATACTTAAAATTCTTATCATCATTTCCTAAATATGTTAAAAGTTTTGCCATTGAAATGAGGCTTCATGTACAATGTTCAAAATGTATGGATATGTAATAAAATGCGAGGGTAGTTTAAATAAAAATTCTTAAACAAAATATAAAACTAAATTTATGAAATCTCTTTTTGTGCCATCGCTAAAATCGCTAAAATTGGGTGAAAATTCATTATGAATAAGAACATAAGTCCTGATAAGTCCTTTTTATTAGCTGATTATAAAATTCTCTCCGCTTGATCGTCATAACTCGGAAGAGATATCAAGCAATATAAAATAAGTCCAATTTACAAAGAAAGTTTTTAAAGTTTTAAATGATTTTTCCTTTGTTGTCATTTGTTCATCAACTAAATTTTTCCTTTATTCTTTAACGTCCTCGTACTTATATAAAACAATAACTAACAAAAATAAGTCTTGTCTCCCTACAATGACAATTGATACCAAATTTTCCTTGTTTCGTTGTAAGTAATAGTTGAAAAACTCTCAGTCACTCATACTACTCTCAGCTGTTTGTAATTTGACTAAATGGAAATCCATAATGGAAGGAAACAATTTTTTTTTTTCGTCATCTTTTTATTCAACATTTTCATCATTATCAACAGCAACTAAATCAGCACCAAATATCCACACGCACACAAACAAAGAAACAAATAAATAATACAATTTATCTACTTAAGGCTTCCCGAAAAGTAAAAAAAAAAGCTATTTTATATTTAAATTTCAAAGGAATAGAGGGTGCCCGACAACAATGCTAAGAAATGAGGGAGAAAAAATCTATTGAAAATATTTTAATGAAAAATCAAAATAAATCTTTGGTTTATTTATTTATTTAACAATAATTTAAATAAACCGAAAATTTATCCCGATCCTGAGGACCTCATTGATTTAATTTTAAGCGTGGAATTTATTTAATATGTTTGCGAGTGTAACAGGAAATTTTGTTGGGGAATATTTAAATGCCTTTTTCATGTAATTTAATAAATTTTTCAAATGTTTTGCAGCAATAATGGGAGCTGTGTATTGAATGTTTGTAATAGTTGTAGATGTTATTTTGAAAAGGAATTTTAATTTATGTATTTAATGATAGGGATTTTTTTAATGTCTCCAGATTACACATTCAGTGTTGCTAGAAGGTACGAAAAGAAAAACAATATGAAAAACCTTAGAAATGTAAACAATTAACTATTTTCGATTTTGGCTGAAACATCATCATTGATTAGAAAATGTAAAAAAAATCCAATAAGTCTTTAAAGTCTGAGAAGTAAAAAGATAATTAAAGGTGAATAGGTTTAACTTTCGGATCAGAATACAACAATGACCACGATTCTCAAAATTTCTCTGATGATTCATAAGTTTATATGACTAATTTGGAAACCGAGCTCTACTTGAGTAACCTTAGAAATCCACTTTGCCACGAAAGGCAACCGAATATAACTATTGAATACTTCCGACAAGATGTGATACAGCTCTGCCAAAAATTGAAAATACCATTCATGGAATATAATAGACAGTGCTATATTGAAGCTATTTTTGACTTAGACGATATTAAATATATTCGAATTTATAATAGGATCACCGACAGGGTCATAGAATTCATCAATTGTTGAGAGCAAATTAAGACAGCAAATTTTGGTATACATTACAAGCTCTTAAAACTGATTTATATAAAAATAAAACTCATCCGAAAATACCAGAAAGTTTCGAAATTTTGTCTCTAATACAAAGAAGTAATCGTGTAATAAAAGAATATCTGCCAAGATTTCTTATTAATTAGGGAAAACCTAACAAACCTAGCATTTGTTTTTTATCGTAATATAGTCACGTATACAAGGAAATCAAATGCTAATATTTTTGACGCACATAGACTTAGGAATAATATAACTAGTCGGTTAAAAATCTTTGAACATCGTGTGTGAGCTCCTAGGCGGTACTGATAACGAACGGTTACCAGAAGATGATAAAAAAGAGGCTAAATTAAAGTTTAAAAAAGGTCAAAAAAGGCTAAATTCCAAAAAAAATAAGGCCAGAAAACAGCTATTTTTTTTTTATTTAGAAACTTATTTTTTCTCGTTCTCATTAGTTTTTGTAATTTTTCTAAAGAAATTGTAATTGTAATTTATAAATACTGGCTGCCAAAAAGAAATGAAATATTTCCAAAAATTAAAAAATATTTATGAAAATTATTTATGATAAAATTTCTGAACAAAATCTGTCACATTCCGAATGAAAAACGGTTTCTTAGACAGCTGGCCTTTGGTGGATGTTTTGGTGGCCTTGGATGTTTTCAACTCTGGCGTACTTCTAACTCCTTTTTCGCAAAATCAATTTTTTTGTGAATAGGATGTTTGTCCAAAAAAATCAAATACAAATTATGGTTATATTTCGGATAAAAAATTACTCATTATTTTGAAGTGATTTTTTGTAATTTTTCAACTTTTTGATTAAGCACTTACAAATTTTTAAGTGATTTTTCTTATTAATAAGTTTTTTCTTTTAATAATTTTCATAAATAGGTTCAATTGTTAATGAAGTATATTAAAAACAATTTAAATCATCGATTTAGTAACTCCACAAAATTAGTTAAGGCACTTTTAATTTGGAGAATGAAGCACCTCTTCAATTTAAAATTAGCAATAGTAAATAATAAATTGTTTTCTTCGTTGTTGAAATTCTAACATTTAGCATTTTTAAGGTAAATTAAAAGACGAAATGGGCTAGAAAAAAGCCAAAATATAATAAGAAAATTTTGAGACTAAACACAAAACAAAAATTCTAGATTTAGCCTTAAAAATTCTAAACTGGCAAAACTGGTACACAGTGAACAGTAAAACTTACAGTGTACTTACTTACAAATCGTAATGTTTTGAATCTACAAAAATCTATCGGTGTATGCATAGCTTAAATATTTTGTTTAAAAACGAATCGACACCTGCCATACATAAAGTGGCGAGTTTCGACGGAAATTTTTGGAAAATTTAGCATTTAAATCTGATCGGACTTTAGCTAAAACACTATCTGACTTATACATTTCAGATTTCATTAAAAGAGCTTATATTAGTTATATGATTAAGTTTTTCGTATTCGATTCGATTATAAAGACGAAAATTGTATGCAGTCTATCCTCATTTCGAAAAAATATTGTTATCGGAGTTTCATTTCTCTAAATTGGAAACCCAATTATACTAGTGTGACAACCTAATATGGGGATCATTTTAGTCATGTCCATAAAAAATCAATACATGATAGAAGAAAACTGAAGGCATATTCTTGTCTAGCACGACAAATTCTATACAGTCAACTTATTCTTGTTCAAAAGAAAATAAAATACTTGTTCAAGTTACGAAATTATGGCATTAACTTTTCTGGATGTAATTTTGAATTTGTCATAGTATAAAACATTACTTACAGTGACTTTAATTATAAAAATACGAAATGGATGAATTTTTTGCAATTTTCATTGTGTAAAACACTAGTCCAAAAGAATATATAAGTATAGAAGTTCAGCGTTACTGTTGAGAATTTTTAAAAAATGTTGAAAAAAGCAGAATTCAAAACCCAAAGTCACCAAAAAAGCCAACCTTTTGAAAAAAAGGAAAAAACTACTTAAATGCCTAAAAAACTGCCTAAAATTTTTTTACTTGATAAAGGCAAAACAAAAATATTGTATTTTAAGAAAAACTTCTAAACTCAATTTTGTTAATAACAAAATAATTTATTTACACATAATAATTTTTGTAATGGCAAAAATAAAGATTTGTTCACAAAAATAGTTAACATAAAAATATCTTTTTATTAATTAATTTTTGTATGAAATCTCCACCCGAACTCCAGTCTTACAAAGCCCCGTCTAACATATTTAGGACTGAAGCATAGATTCACAAGTATGGACCCTAAGTCTGTATTTTTCATTAGTGATAATTTAGTGAAAAGACATTCCGACAGGCACTGCTATGGGCCAAAGCAAAAATATAAATCAGGGTATAGGTACTCATCAAATCTATTTTTTTAATTTTCCCAATTCGGTCAAAATTATTCGGCATTTGATATTTTTAACATTTTTTCATAAAATTTATCATTAAATTTAAAAATAATATATAATGGGTCGAGATATTTCAAACAACTATAATATTTGCCATTTTTTGCGATAATAATTTCCATTTAGTTTCACTTTAAAAAAATAGATAAAAGAGTAGGTTGAAAGGGGCATTTCGCCAAATGGTATATGGATAAGCAAGTATTTTCAAAATACAAGAACTTATAATCTACCCTGTAATATTTCT
Source organism: Protocalliphora azurea (assembly GCA_932274085.1). Classification (NCBI taxonomy): domain Eukaryota; kingdom Metazoa; phylum Arthropoda; class Insecta; order Diptera; family Calliphoridae; genus Protocalliphora; species Protocalliphora azurea. The sequence continues at coordinate 114,515,546 of OW026520.1, forward strand.
TTTTTTTTTACTCTACAAAAATTTTATAGATGGACCAATGAAAAATACATATGTACATATGTGCAAAATTCTTTACAACATTCAGTACGGGTCCCGCTTTAACTGATTTAAATTAGAGAAAATAAATTTTAACTTTTATTACAAGGTATCTATGATCAAGATCTTTAGAAAATGGTACTGATTTTGAAATATTAACCTTATAAACAAGCCTCTGCATTGTTAGCATTAAAACTGAAAGTAAAAAATTCTTTGCTCAATCCACAAAAATTACTGTTTATTAGAAAGTTGTATATATTTTTTATTATTATAATAATTAAAAGAGTAATAAAAAATATATTTACAAAAGTATCTACTCTTCATATTTACAATACTCCAAATAAATTCAAACCACCTGGCTTGCGATTACTTCCAGCATTACTGCCTGGTAATGGCGAACCACCAAGAAAACCCCCAGTATTGACGCGATTACCACCAGTTAATACACCACCCAAATTAGAGCCACCAATAGCTTTAGATACACCACCTAATGAACCTTGTAAATTTGAAAGAATACTTCCCAAACCTTCGCAAGAGGTAGACGTAATTGGACTTAAGGAAGCACCAAATAAAGATAACTCACAAAACCGGAAATCCGAATCTGACGTTAAATCAGTATCAACTTTTATAAAGGGAGTACCTTTACCGGTAACACTTTTAAATATATTGTCAGTAAATTGGCCAATTTTAGTGTCTTCTTTAAAATTTTTAGCAAACTTAACAATCATGCCAATTAGGTTGCTCCGCACTTTTAAATCTTCCTCAGAGGTTAAGCGAGTTTCAGGTATAGGATTCCCGAAAACATCATTACAATCAAACATATATCCCAATTCGTCACCATGAGCCACAACTTCAGAATCGGAATTTTTGGTATCGGCTACAATGGGAAGACCACGTAGGAAGTTAATGCCCTTAGAGGTGGTGCCATTGTACTCAAAACTGTACATGAAAGCAGGAGCTATTTGAGACCATACTTGAGTGGTTAAAACAGCAGGAAGATTAAACAAGACATCAGTGGTAGACTCAACAATCTAGAGAATAGGAGAAATTATTTTATTAAAAATAAAACAAAATTTATTAAATTTGTGTATATTACCTTAGAGAGTATCTGATTTAAGTTTAATGTCTCCGGTACTTTAAGAACATCATTTAATGTGGGCGTTAAGGCGCTGGGTAATCCTGGTAGCTGAGCTTTAGCTATTTCACCCGTTATTTTGTCTAATTTCAAAAAGCCTGCTAGTTCTTTTAAGGTATCAGTTAAAGAACCCAAAAACTTCTCAGCCGAACCATATACTTTATTTATATTTTCCAAAGTAAACGCATTGGCTGTCTCATGTTTTGTTACTCCCGTTAAAAGAGGTATAGCAGTAAAATTGCCACTTTTTAGTTGCTGATCTGGTTCACCCACAATTAAACTGGGTAAGGCTCTACCATCTTCTTCATTCTCTATATGAGGCTGGAAACCTATACTTCCCGAAAGACCTTTAATCATGGCTCTACCTGCTAATCTTTCAGTTTGAATTTTAGAATCATTTTCAATAATTTCTTTGGCGCTTTTCTGTAAAAATCTATAACTAAATATATATTTTTTTAAATAAATCATTTGTTTTTACCTTTCTCATACACTTAATAATTTCTACTTCATTTGTTGTGGGACAACCATTAATCTCTGCCACTTCTTGTACACTTTGTACTGGTTCCTTATCAGTAGCGTATTGAGACAAGGCGGTACCGGACATAGCTACCACACCTGTTATATCACTCGCACTACGTGCTGACTTAGACATAGATAAATACATAGCACTAGCAGCTCCAGAACCATGACCTATAACTTTGATTTGCTTAGGATCACCACCAAAATGGGAAATATAATCATTGATCCACCTTAAAGCGGATGCCATATCAAAAATCGCTAAATTTCCATCAAATTCCTTAGTACCATCTCCTATAATACCTAACGACCCTAAACGATATTGAGGAGCCACTACAATCACCCCTTGCTGAGCCATAGGCGTGGCATCATATTGATTTGCTGAACCATAACGAAAACCACCCGGATGTATCCACACAATGACTGGTAAACCTGTGGTTTCATCCGGCATTCGTGGTGTATAAATATTCAATAGCAAACAATTTTCATCACCTATAATACGATTTTGATTCCGAGGATCCGGTTGTATACAGGGTGGTCCATATTGTGTAGCATTAACATCTCCCATTAACCTCTTGTAAACTGGTCGTGCATAACGATTGGGACCAGTAGGTGGTTCAGCATAATACAAACCCAAAAAGGTATAAATCTTCGTTACAGGATTACGAAATCCTTCTACACGAGCATCACGATTATAAATACGTGTAAATACAACCGGATCATCTGGTGGTGGAGCTTTAGCATGATGACCCCCTACTATACGTTTAACACGCTTCGTTTCGCTCAAGGTCATCAGCAAACACAAAAGCGCTAAGCAGATTTGAAACTTAAACATTTTTTGTTTATATGTTTCACTTTCGATAATTCGTTCTTAAAACCACACACGATAACAGTTGCCACAGCACTAAATCCAGTATAAGTTTCCCTTAAAATTAACAAAATAAAAATGTAAAGTTTTAGTTTAAAATGTAAAACTTTAAGGGGTTTTTACGCTTAATGTAGTTGAGTAAATCTCATCTTATTGCTCGTTTAGAATTGTGATAAAGCTTATATATATATATATATATATATATATATATATATATATATATATATATATATATATATATATATATATATATATATATATATATATATGTTATTTTATGTTATGTATGTGTATTTTAATAGCATTTCATTATTTTGTTTCTCAAGTCACGCTACGCGAAGTGTTGTAGGCAATAAATGGTTTGATAGTAAGTTTGTAATGACTCAAAACAAACTAAAAACTGAGTTAATTCGATCGAGTTAAGCCAGGAGGTAATTTAGTATACATTTCCGTGATTTTGTATATAAATTATTTTATAATTAAAAATTATGTCAATTACTTATTAAATCATTTAATTAGTTATAAACCTGAACGCAAACCAATAAGTACACACTAAAATGCTTGCTTGTGTATGTTCACGACGTACGTCCGACAGTTCTAAATTTCTTAAACTACTACAGGGAAAAAGTGTTATATGGGAATAATATTTAATTGAAAAAATACATTTTGTTTTTATTTTTAAATAATTAAATTTTTTTAGAAGACTCTCAAAGTTGTTCATAATTTAACTGTAATTACAGTTAAATTCACAGAGGTTTCGAAAATGTCGTATTTCTCATAAAAATTAAGCATGTTCAAATCCCATCTATATAAATGTTGGTATGCTACACATACAGTTACCGAAATAAAAATAGGTTCGTAATTAAAAATCAATATTTTTTTTTTTTCAAAATTGGTGTATGTAATTGTTTTGATCTTCAGTGTTATGCAGCAGAAAATTGTGAAGTCTACTACAAAGTTTCTTTAAGTATTTTCTCCATTAAATGCAAAAACCCTTAGTTTTCTTTTTTCAAATCATTTATGAAGATAAAATAATGATAGGCTCATTGTAATTATAATGCAATTTTCAAAAGTAAATAAAATTGTAATTTAATTATTTAACAAGCTATTACAATTACATTTGGTAGCAATTGATTTCATTAATACTTTTTGGTTTAAGTTGTGGGTAAATTTTAAAAATTGTTTGGAGTAAAAACACTTTTGATAAGAAAGGTGATGAATTTTTTTTTTTGCGATTTAATGTCTTTAAATAGTTAGCGTTATTTATACTATTATGCTGGCGTAGTATAGAAAATATATAGAAAATTGTGTAACATAAAAAAACTCTTCACAATAAGACATAATTGAAATTTTTAAGGGAGACCAAAAATAACATCTAAAGTAAATTTGAGGCATAAACACTGAATTTTTTAATTACACTTTTCAAAGATAATTTTTTTGCATTAAAATAAAAATATTGGTTTCTTGAATTTCCCAGAAGGGTTCACGAAGTTAACTAAGCACAAACAGGTTTTACTGAACTCAGAAACAAAGTACGAAGAGAACATGAAGAGAAATGTAAGAATCTGGAAAAGATCATTACTGTTTTTAAGAAATATTATACGTAGTAACAATAAATACGAATTTATATAGAGTTGGCTTATTTTAATAATTTTGCTAATTCTTGCCAAACAAGGATTTCATAAATTTCCACTAATTAGTGAAAAAAGTTTGTTTTACTCTTCTTTCTTATAAAGACAAGCTGATAAAGCTGATTCATGATTTACGACTAGAATAAATTTTAACTCGACGCAATTCGAAAAGTCGTGCATTTTTTGCCTGCAATCGGTTTTTAAGTTGGTTTGTGTCAAGGTCAGTGCTAATTTTAGCCTTACTAATCAAAAATTTTTTATATAACTCACTCTGATTTACCTTTTATACTTATTCCGACGCTATTTAAAAACAATTAAACTCAAATTAGATATCTTTTCCTTAGTTCTTCTTTAAAAAATCAGATTTTTCATAATGATCAAAAACGAGAAAAGATAAATTGTAATAGAACATATTTTTCTACTGCATAATACTGAAGTTGAAAAAAATTATTTATACCAAATTTTTGACGAAAATACTTGATTTTTATTGGTAAACCTATCTTTATTCCGCCACTTTAAAAAAGCAAAACGAACAGCACGAAATTTTAAGAGATTCTCTATAAAATTGCTCATAGTTCCATACAAAGCCTACATCCAAAAATCATTACGAAAACCACTAGATATCTTACTCACCTAAAATTTCCAACAAAACCAGAGCTAATATTTACTGATTGAAAGAATGATAAGGCTAAAACAATATTTTATTAAAAAAATTTTATAAACATAGTTTTAGGAGTGGAATTAATACCATCGTTGTCACATTGATAAGAATTGTCACAAGTCATTCAAAATAGTAAAGCGAAGGATTTGATTTCCTTAAATTCTGCTTCTGGAGCTTTCTGAAGCTCTTATATAACGTAGATATGTAATTCAAAACTGGTTCACTCATGATTTGATTTAAAGGTTTCCTCTCTCAACTACTATCGACAACAATTGTTGCAAAATTTTTATAGAATGTTTCAAATTTAAATAATTTATTTTTTTTTAATTTGGTTTTTGGAAATGAAAAAATATTTAACTTTTTATATAAAATTTTTCGTAAGAAACAAATTGAAGGATTTTAAACTTTATTAGGTTGTTATTTCTACAAATGATATTGTAGCCGAAATATATATATATATATATATATATATATATATATATATAGAAATATATATATATATATATATATATATATATATATATATTATAGTGAAAACTATAAAAAATATCAAAATTTTCACTTAAGCAAAAGGGAACCACGGAAGCGGAAAGAAAATTGCACTAAAAGAATAAAAGTTGTACAAAAATTTGTAAAATTCTAAAAAAAGCAGATTTAACATTTATAGCATTATAAAACGTTTCAAAAATTATAAGAGTCTAAAATGCCGCCTTTATACTGGAAGACCTCGAAAGCTTTACTCATAAGAGGAAAGAAAAATTGTAAGAAAAGTCAAACAAAATCCAAAAATCACTTCAATTCATTGTTAGAACGATGAACAAGTCAGTGTATCTCAATATTTTAAAGGACAGTCTTCATAAAAGCCTTGAAAAACTAGGCCTTGGTAATAATTTTTACCTTCAACAGGATAATGATCCCCAGCACACTGCTCTTAACGTGCGTATGTGGATCATACATGATGTCCTACATATCCTGAAAAAATTATAAATTCCAGTTTATTTATAACAAATTAACTTATTAATAATAATTTTTATTGTTGCTAAAAGAAAGATTAATTCATACAAATAGTTAATATAAAATACTCTTTTTATTAACTAAACTTTTATACTCTTGTACGAGATCTTAATTCGCACTCCAATCTTTCAAATCCCCGTCCAACAAATTTAGGGGTTAAAGCATGAATTCAAAAGTGATGGCCTTAAGTCTGTTGCATAATTCATTTTTCATTTTTAGTGATAATTTAAAATAAAGACATTCCGAGAGGCGCTGCTATTGGGCAAATTAGAAGTATAAATTAAGTTTCTAAAAGACTCGGTATTTGATGTTTTAAATAGTTGTTTATAAACTTTATCATTAGCTCCAGTTTCTAATATTTTCAGTTCATTTATAAATTCTCCCACTTTTTTTACATAGCATAGTGAAACAGTCTCAAAATAATTAATTTCGTTATTAGAATTAATATATAATAGGTCAAGATATTTCAAACAACTTAGTTTTTTCGTTATTTACACAAAGTCGCCACTTAGTTTAATTTTAAATAAAAGCGATTTAGACTTAAAAAAAAGTAAAGTTATAATATATGCATGTTAAGAATCGCTGAACTTCCCTATATTATATATTTAAAATTTTATTCGAGTTTATAAATATGCCTTATCAGATTTTTTAGGCTTATTTAACTAACAAAAAATTTTGTATATATATAAAAATAGCTTTATAAAAACTTTAACTATATGTTATTGTGAAAAGACTATTTCAGAAAGGTTATTTAAATCTTTCTTGTAAATTAAGAATTTCTTAATTAATGTAGGCATATTAATTCGAATAACTAGAAGATTTATTCGATTATTATAGTAATTTAAAAACTGTATTTTCGAGTTGTTTGATTAGTCGAGTAATTAAACACTGACATAAGTAGAAGTTTTCTTGTAAATATTGAACTATTCTTGCTCCATTCATTTTTCTTAAGGGAACTCAAATTTTGTAAACAAAATATGTTTTCATACACCTGTACATTAAAGAGCATTACGAAAAAAGTTGCAAATGTACCCCTCTAGAAATGAAGATTGGTCTGTTCTTATATGATTTCCAAAATATTACATCTGAATGTACGTGAGCTGGACCATGAATACATATTTCTTTCAATATCATTATCAAAATTTTCGATTAAAGAAAATTAACTTCAAATTGTAATAGAGACATACTAAGGCTTGGAATATTCATTTAAATAATTGTTATGTCTCTTTTTAGTTGCAGAATATTAAGATTTTACTAATATATTTTAACATATTTTTTTATTCAAACATATAATTTTATATATTTCGAAGATTTTTCAACATATATATTTGAAGATTACACATAATTAACCTTTTAACAGCAAAAGGGTCAATTTTATGCATTTTGTTCCCAAAGGTTAAATTAGCAAATTTTTGCAAATAAGTCATATGGAAGTATTTATTGTACTTAAATATAGATGTATTTATGAAAAATATTATAGATTCCTTTAAATAATTAAATTAAAGAAATTTTTTAAATTTAGTCACTATTTTACACATATTTATAGTTTTTATGATAAATGTACACCTTTGCTGACATATATTTTCTTAACTAAAATAAAAATTAACTTAACCAATTACGGACCGAAAATTCCAAAATTATACTTGTGCAGCTAAAGGATTAAATGATGCTCTAAAACATAAATTATGATGAAAAAATTTCCAAAATATTCAAACTTTAAAAAATAGTATTTAAAATAAAATATTACAAAATTTCAATAAAATTTTAATTTCGCCAGAATGAAAACTAGTTTTAATATTCTTTTTACTCATTATATATTACACGTCATTTGTCTATCATATGTTGTAATTTTTTTTTACAAAGAATTAAAAATTATATACACTGTTGATTGAAAACAACATTTTAGGACGTGTTTTAAAAATGGTCCAGCTAACGTGAACGTAATAATTAAACCGAAATGTTTTTTTGAATTAGCTTAAAACATATATATCTTTAAATTTGCAAAATTTTTGTGTCTCCATACAAATCAAGGCACTTTACTGGACATATTATTCTTTAAGCAGTGCCTGGGTCTTCTTCTTAGGAGCTTCTCTACTTTTTGGGCTTGGTGAACTAGTTGACATAATGAAAGATATATCTAGACCTTAAATCCTCCAACAATTGTACGCTAATTATATTATTAAACTGCAAATTGATTTTATACATATTTTCTCCGACCGTTAGAGGGTTAAAATGTTAAATATGTAGCCCCTTTTTCGTGCTACTTTTTGATAATTATTAGTGGTAACGCTGATTATAAAATGCTTCAGAATCAAAATGTGTAAATTGTTCTTAAAATTTCCAAGGCAAGATTTTTATTATTTTAAATTCAGAATCAACAAAAAGTAAAGTATAAACTAGAATCGAATGTAGTACTTATTAAAAAAAAAGAAAAAAAAAACTAAAATGTGACGATGTAAACAAATAATCAAACACGCTATTCATGTAGTGAACCCTCATAAATCGTTCAAGCTGAACTTAAAACTCTCTTATAATTTTAGTTGTACTTTTGTTTACATTTTTTTCTTTTATTGTTTTAATTTTATCATTTATTTTTTATATTAAACACAAAAAACTATAAATAAATCAGCAAACATTTTTGTATTCAAAAGTTGTTACTTGAAACTACCAGTAAGTTTACTTTTTAAAGAGCTTTTATTTAAAGCTACCCAATAAAAACAACAACAGCAGCAAAAATACAATTTTAAATTTAAAGTTTGATAAAAATTGTTTTTTATGCTTTATTTTATTCTACTTTTATTTTTTCTTTATATTCAAAATGCATTAAATTATTAGGGAACCGGTATTTTAATTTTGTTGTAATTATGAAGATGATCATGATATTTAATATTACTGTCATCAACGACGTCATCGTTGTATATTACAATATTAAATTCAGTTGGTATTGTTGATATTGTTGATATTGTTGTATATTTTTAACATGCACTCATGCTTGATTGTACGTAGTATAATTAATAATTTAGTTAAATGATATATTTTTTTTTATATATTTTTACAACAGTATATCAATTCATTAACGAATTAAGTCAAATTCTATTTATAAAATGATTTTAAGGAATTAGAATGTTGTTTACTAGACATATGTTAAAACAGTTTTTTTCTCTTGATTGTCATTTTGAAGTTTTTGAGAGATTTGGATTTAATTTTACATATTAGCTAATGTATTTGGAAACTAATGAATCATTATAAAAATAAGATATGGGTTTTTATAAATTAAAATAAAAATATAAGTAGTTTTGGTCTTACTCATATTAAAAATTTAGATTATTCATATGTTTATAAATCAAATGTAATGTTAAAATTACCGCTTCAAGTTACATAATATTAAGAAAATGAAAAATTCATTTTCTTGATATTTTTGAAAATTAAATTGGATTCCATAATTCATAATTATGTAGGTAATAATATATAAATTTAAGTAACTTTCAAAACCTCTCAAGCACTTGTATACATATATGAGAGATTTCTGATATATTTTTTTAATGTATATATGTATATAACATACATACTGAACACATTTAGCTCAAGGTTAACAATTAATATTATTGTATAATCTCACTTTAATGAAGTCTGGCTTCCTTTTCAATTAAATTAAACTTCCTATATCCAAGCGTTGGTTTGTGAGAAAAAACATCAATGAATTGGGAATACGGACGAGTGTATGATTCCTTCCTAATTTTGATCAGTGAGTGATCTTAGTGTGAAAATAATATTTAAGCACAAATAATGTCAGGCCCACGAGGGTATGATCATTTGCTGCGTATATATGATTAATTGCATTTCAAGAGAAAATTTGATACTTTTTGGAGGCAAAATATACAAGAACCATGATTTTCAATCGCTGGTAGAGAACTGAAAAATAATTTTTAAAAGGTTTTAAATATTTTTCTCTTATTCAGTTTATAAACCAACTTCGTTTGAATAGCTTTTCTACAAAATTTTTTCTAACGGGACACATTCATGTACATATATCCAGTTGTATTGTACGAAAAATGTTTCTTTCCTTCTTTTCTTCTTTTTATTTATATATTTATATATTTTTTTTTTTTTTTTTTTTTTTTTTTTTTTTGATAACAGTTTGTAACTTGTGAGTCCATCTAATTAAAATGAATGCGTTAGTGGTAAGATTTTCAAAATTGATGTATAACTTTATATAACTTTATATATATATATGCATAGTCAAAAGTACAAAAATTAAAGCTAAACGTTTCTCCAAACAAAACAATTGTATTTTTATTTTTATCTTTTCAAAATTTTGATTTAACTGCACTTTTTGATCAATATATTAAGCTGTGTAATACAGAGGTGATGAATTACATAAAAACAAATATCGAAGTACATTATACAATAAAGATATATCTTCTAAACTACTTCAATATCTAAATATAATGACAGAATGGTTTTGAGGGGTAAAAAAATTAAGTGTTAAAATTAAAAATATCCAAAAAATTTCAAATAAAAATCGATTAATAAGTGAAATTCTTTCAATAAAATTCTAAGGTAAACTAGGATGTAATAACCGATTAATAAGTTCAAAAAGTCTTAACATAGAGTTTTTAAACTCATGATAAAGAATTTCTTCAGAAATCTCCAAAAGTGCTCAAAAAGGATCCAAATATTGGATATATATAAAAAAATAAAGTGTTAAAATTAAAAATATCCAAATAATTTAAAAAAAATAAAGAGTTCGTGAAATCATTTGAATTTAAAAAATTGAATTGGTTAAAAAGTGTTCTAGATAAAAATTTTTAAAGCCGCAAAATCCGAAAAATCGTTATTTTGGGTATACCCATAAACTACACTATGTTATATTCCAAGTATTTTTTCACTGTAGCACCGTGTGACATATGATATAAGGGAAAATAAACTAAAAATGTTACCACATATAATTTCTTTATTTAAAATTGATGCTATATTCTAGTAGTTTAAAAGAATAAAATAATGTTTGATAAAACTTTGACTTTGAAGGCGCTTACCTGTTTCTTCAAATGGCAAACCAAAAAAATGAGTTTGGGTTTAAGTTCATCTCATTTTTAGCTATTAAATGCAATATTAGTTTAGTTGCTTTTAAAATTAGACTTTCTGCAGGAAAATGTTTGAGGGATCCTTCTATTCAAATTATATCGCGAATAATTCTGCGAAATTCTTATTCCTTAAACTTATTTCACACTACGCTAATATTTGATGAATTTTTGCAGATTTTGGACAAACATTTTTTGTTTTGATCTTACAAAATAAATGTAAGATCAAATAGCGGCAAATAACAGCTGATGCGGTGGACGGCTTGAGTCGAAATATTGTTTATATGTACACAAACTTTAAATTGACAAAAAAGAAGTGGTCAATTTATATTTTATCTATTAAAATGTAGTTTTTTTTTTTAAATAAAACTTTTAATCTATTAACATTCTTTATTATTTAACCATAATAATACTTGTAATTTTTTATACAACTGAAAGTGGCATGAAAAGAAAACAGTGTTGTTTTGTGAAGACAGAACATTTTTTTTTCTTTAAATAAGGAGAAAAGAGAACAAACAGGGTTGTTCTCGTATATAAACTTAAATTACTTATAAAAAATTAAATGCGTATTTAATATTACAATTAATCGGTTGATAATAGTTCGTATTTCTTAAAACTATCTCAATATTTTACTTTGAACATTTTATAAATATTTGTAGTGTTTTTATTATATGAAATAATAACACTACAAACATTACCTTGACATCCACATATTCCGAAATTCTCTCAGAAAATATATTATATATATAATATTCTTGTAGTTATTTGATAGCTATTTCATCAAACACAAAACGTCAAATATATGCGCGTAATGTGAACAAAAAATTAGCTCTATATTTAATCGAAAAAATTGCGGGAAAATACGATGAAATATTTGGTGTAAAATATTTGCGTAATCTGAACTTAGCTTTAAACTTAATAAGTGTAAAAAGTTAAATGAATTTTTTTCATCACGTCACACTTTTAAGCAATTGATTAGCGGAGAAAATATGCTTCTCTAATGGAAATGTTCCATTTAACATTCTGCTGTATAGTATAAAGAGTAAGAATTATTCACGATGTAATTTTTTTATTTTTTTGTTGATTTTGTTACTTGAATTTGGATTTTTACTTTTTTCAAACTTGTCATGTCTACGCATTTTCAGTCAGTGCGATTTTAATAACACGCTGTTACACTGAAAAATCACTCGAGAAACGACATAATGTAGAATATAGGCCTTCTTAGGAAAATCATAAATCAGTTTTAAAAATTTGATATACACCCACAAAATTTCAAGTTATTCTTAAAAAAACTGTTTTTGGTTTGTTTTTTGGTTCTTTTATAAATATATTTCTAATTCTGTTATTCTTTTATTTATTTTTAGAAGAAACAGGCTTGTCAATGGTATGCATTTGGTTTGTTTTTGTCAAATATTAAAAGAAAATGTTCAAACAACTTCTAGAAAAAATAAATATTTTCCACAATTTTTCGATTTTAACTGCGATTTACTACAATTTTTTATAAGAGCCTATATAACGATACACTAGTATTTAATTTAATTTTTAATTAAATTAATTTTGTTTTGAACATAACCAAATTTAATATTTTTAAATTTGATAAAAACTGTAAAATTTATTCAATTTTATCTGTAATAACTTACTAAAGCTTTTCATAAATTTTTAGTTTTATCCTAAAAATGAAAAAATATATAAAAAATATTTTGTCTAAAAATATATGAAGAATTTTTTAATAGGGTTAATAATTTGTTTTTAAGCGATTTTAAATGTCGATATAACATTTTATTCTAAACAAAATATCATTTAAAACTCTATGAACAGATATGTGTAGTCATTAAAAAAAAAATCAAAAAAATTTACATCAAAATCAAAATTTTAAAAATGAAATTTAGGGAAATAAATTTAAAAATGGTGAATAATTCATTTATTTAATTTGAGTGTATATAAAAGATGCTAATATACTAAAGAAAACTACGTCCTACTGCTATCAAACTCAATTTAAGAATGTTAAATTGAGTTAAAATTTATGAAGCTATGGAATCTATAGTGCAGAATTTACCCTAAAGATGTATTTCGAAATTTAGGGGGGTGTGTCGAAATTTTTTAAAATTGTTTTGTGATGTCCTCGAAAAGGTCACATCCCACATTAAATCATTATCTGAGTGAAAATAAAAAGTGCCATTTTGTAGCAGCGTGTTATTTTACCAGTTTTGAGTACGCTTATGTGTTAGTTATATTAAATATGAATTTCCCCTCTACACCCAACTCTTACCCCTCATTTTTCCTTAATGTTATGAGGGTTAATTGAGAAATTCTTAATTTTTACAACTTTAAAAACTTCTAGGCGCTATGTGTGGCAAGTTGGAGAAATGACTTGTACTACATTTTTGTAGCATCGTTTCTTGTCTATAAAACATATATAACTAATTTGATCTGATCTAAAATTATATAATCTAAAAACTTCTCTGGGAAGTGTATTATCTTTGGTCAATGGCTTAAAAATTGTATGTGATGGAAAAAAACCGAAATGTTCCTGCTGATTGAAATAACCAACCATACTTATAATATCTGCAACATATATTTCACAATGCTTTTTTAGTGCTGACCTATGTAGCATATTAATATAACTAGTTTTCATAAATTTAAATTCACATTTATTTCAAAAACCCCATTCTATTCAAATTGTAATTTAAGTAAATGTTAATTGTCTTAATTTCCATTTTATTACTTTGTATTATCAAATTTGTTCTTACAATCATAAAAATAAACAATATTTTAAATTGAAAATATATACCATGCTTTAATATCCAAATTATTATAGAATAAACACTCAATATGACCTTAAACTAAACTAACACCCAACTTAACCCCTCAATTAAAGTATTAACACCACCGTAATATTAAGCTTATCGTCAACAGGCAAAGGAAAGTGAAGCCTTAAAAACCAAAAACAAACTCAAGAGAAAAAGCGTTTGTTGCTTGTCTACTGTAGACAAACCTTCAGACAGATGAATGTACATACCAACTGATACGCGCTAACTTTAGACAAAAATCAAACAAAAGGATATTCTAAACTCAAAGTAAACTTTAAGAACAACAACAAAGACAGCAGGACTAAAAAATAAAATTAACAACAGCTATGAAAACATATCGCTCTGTAGTATAAAGTATTGAAGTGAAATTCAAAGAATAATAGCAAACGCCTTGAATTGTAACTAGTGAAACTAAAATATTTGGTATTAATGAATATTCTATACCCTTAACAAAAGTAAGAACCGAAAAAGTATGATAAAATTTTAAATTAGCATTACACTGTGCTATTTAAATTACGTGCGAAATTAGTTCAACAGGAACTGCTCAGAAAATGCTAAATTTTAAATGGTTAAAATAATTTAAGATTTTTTATACAGAAAATTTCGTTTAGATACGAGATATGTGTTACATAAAGAGTAGCGAAATCAATTTTCTAACGAAATTTTTTTACGGAAAACATAAAAACAACAATATTGATTCTGTATGTAAACGAATTAAAAAAAAAACGCTCTCTTCTAAATAAACAATAAACCAACAACAAAAAATGGAGGAAGAATAATGCCAAAGCTGAAGCAGACAAAGACTAAAGAAAGAAGAAGCCAATTTTTGTAAGCCCACAAAATCCATAATGCAAACAATGGTTGCTGGTAATGTATACAAATAGAAACCAATGCCACAGGATAAACGGATGGAAGGATGTTGATTGTTGTGTAAAATTTAACAAAAAAAAAAAAAAAACAGAAATATTAAATAATAAAATAGCAAAAGAAGCCTGAAAGCTAACAAAATAACACACAAAAACATCTAGCAATTTATATAGGAACAAGCAACATGTCAGTATTTAAAATTTAATGCTGTCTTATGCTGATTCTAACTCAATGACTGATTGACGGACTGGTTAGATGGATGTTTATTTGGGTGGCTGACATTGTTGTTTACCATGACAATGCCTAGACAAGAAAGTTTCATTTTCAATATTTAAAACCATCTAAATAAATTCTATAACAATTGTAATCAATATACACTCACACATACATACATACATACATACAATTATATAAGCATATAAGTACATTAGAATTCTTCCACAGAAAAATAAATATTTATCAGTTTATGTATTTAAGTAACAATCAAGTCTGTTGGTCTTTTTTTATATATTTTTCATTTGATTTTCATCATTGTATTTTTAAGGATGACTTTTTAAATTTTGTAAGAAAATTCAATAGAATGTTAAATTTGCAAACAAATAATTTTTTCTGTAATATTAAGGCAAATATAATTGTAATAGGGATTATATGAATGAGTAGAATTTTTAAATAATATTGAAATTAATTTGCAAGAAATACTTATTATTAAGCAAAGTAATTTTATTATTTTCTGAAGCATAATCTGCATTTTATTAAGCTAACAAGTATTAAAATCTATACTGGTATGAGTATACCAGTATTAAATTTTAAATGACATTAAAGGCACTAGAAATGGTTGAGAGATGAGGATAAATCGCAGTGAAAGAATAGAATAGAATAGAATAGAATAGAATAGAATAGAATAGAATAGAATAGAATAGAAAATTGGAAGATCAAGTTTTTATATGCTTTCGGAGATGATTAAACACATATCTTTTCATTATATTATGAAAACTTTTATGAAAGTAGGACTTCTAGTTTCTTCAATATATTGACAAAAGAGTAGTGCTTCTTTTGCAAAAAAAAATATTTTTATAACCCACACCACTATAGGTGGTTGGGGTATTATGTGCTTGTGTTGATGTTTGTAGCGCAAGGAAAAATCATCCAGCATCCACATTAAAGTATGACAATCGACAAAAAATCTCTTTTTGAGTCGATCTAACGATGTCCGTCCGTCTAGGTGGACGTCTCCCGGATGTCCATGTAAACATTGTGCACAAAGAACAGGTCGCAATTTTGAAGATAATTCAATGAAATTTGGCACATACGACTTTCATGGCATAAGGACGAAGCCTATTGAAATTGGTTATGATCGGTCCATTATTTCACTTAGCCCCCACACAAATGTCCTCCCGGAATAGGGGTTTAACAACCATAAATGCCTTAAATATAACAATATTTTAATGAAATTTGGTGTAGGTTTTTTATAAGTATCAATCTTTGTATCAAATTTCATTAAAATCGGTCCATAATTGACAATAGCTCCCATATAAAACCCTCTTCCGAAAATCCCTTTAACGTGCATAAATCACATATACATATGTTAGTATCGAGTTTATGTTCGACACAAATAAATTTTATATAACCCTCCGTCATGCACATGTATCTGGCCAGATATTTTACGAATTTAACTGTGATTTAAATATATTTCTAATTTGGCTAGGGGTTTGAGTCTCCAGGTACCCTCTACAAATATTGTTAAGTTTCGTTTTATGAAAGAACACATTAAAAAAAAAAAACAACAAACAAAATTTATGTGGATTTTTTCATCTATACATCGCATACGTAGCGCATGTATCTGGCCAGACACACACACATTTTGTATGTTCTTTATTGGTATTTTTTACTTTTCTCTGCGTTTGTTTACTCAAATCACTCTCACAGCAATGGATGCAAACTAGAACTCCAACTTGCTCACAAAAAACCTAACTCAATTGTCAATAAAACCTAACTCTTTGTATGTATTAGCAAAATTTTCTACAGAACAAATTTATACGTGTGAAAAGAACAATTTTTTTGTTTCTGAGCGAATGAAAAGAGTTGGAGTTCTAGAAACAAGGTTTTTATTGGTTTTTATATTTTTTTCGCTTCAGTTGCATAGTGAACTTTAAAAGGTACAGACAATAATTTACGGAAAAATTTTTATTTATTCGAAAAAAAAAATGGGTGAAGAAGTAGAGTTGGTGTATAATACGCGATTTCGTAGTGCTAATGTGAATTTCCATACACGACTAGCAGAAGCATTGGCCAATGAGTTAGAGCGTGAAAGAGCCGCTGAAGAAGCGGTTGCAAATGATGAGATGGATGACGACGATATGGATCTAAATTATATGCCTCAGATGTCGAAAATGATTGCGTTGTCGAAGCAGATGAAGTGTTTGGTAGTGACGATAGTGACGACGATGAAGAAATTGAAGAACAGAATGCTACGGAAGATTATTTTCTTGGTAAGGATGGTACTATATAGTGTAAAAATGAATCAAATATTGGAGTTCGTTTACGTCAACATAATATCATGCGTTTTCGACCTGGTCCGAAGGAAAAAAACAGTGTTCCAATTAA
Source organism: Protocalliphora azurea (assembly GCA_932274085.1). Taxonomy (NCBI): domain Eukaryota; kingdom Metazoa; phylum Arthropoda; class Insecta; order Diptera; family Calliphoridae; genus Protocalliphora; species Protocalliphora azurea. The sequence continues at coordinate 114,532,769 of OW026520.1, forward strand.
GGTGTTCAAAAAATTTTTCACACCAAATATAACATTTATTATCATTTCTGAAACGAATCGCCATGGAAAAGCTATAGTCGAGAAGTGGAATGCAGCTAATCCCAGTAAAAAACAAAAAGTTTGGACAGATTTGACCGCAACTGAATTATATGCATTCGTCGGCATTCTTTTGGCAGCTGGTTATTCCCACAATAATATGCAAACCACAAAAGCTTTATGGCAGTCAAATAATCTACCCATATTCAGAGCACCCATGTCTTTTAATCGATTCTCTGCACTGGCACGATACATTCGTTTTGATGATGGTAGAACACGCGCTCAACGATTGCGCAATGACAAAGCTGCATCCATTCGTTACGTTTGGAATTTTTTAAATGAAAATCTTGCCAAAAACTATAATCCGCATGGCAGCATAACAATTGATGAATAACTGTTCCCATATCATGGAAAAACTAAATTTACTCATACATACCATCAAAACCAGCGAAATATGGCATCAAAATTTGGTGGGCTTGCGATTCCAAATCTAAATATCCACTGCAAGGAAAGCTCTATACCGGTCGACAAGAAGGAGAGGAACGTTAAGTGAATCAAGGTGAAAATGTTTTGATACAACTCGCAAAGCCGTACAGCAATACTGGTCGTACAATTGTAGCTGACAATTTTTTTACTACTTTAGAAGGAGTGAAGCGTCTGGCCAGAATTGGTCTGGCATTTTTTGAGAATGAGAAAGGAACGTTCTCGTCCTGTTTTGTCATCGTTATTTGGATTCAACGAAAATTTGGTATCAATTTGCAGCTACGTGCTAAAAAAAATAAATGTGTGAACCTACTTTCGACCGTTCATTATACGAAACATTGTGAAGGGGAAGCAATGAAACCCGAAGCAATTTTGTTTTACAATGAAAATAAAGCTGGCGTAGATTGTATGGACCAAATGGTTACACATTTTACCACAAAGCGGTCAACAAAACGACGGACTTTTGCGTTTTTCTGCAACATGTTGGACACCATGGCACTGGCTGCATTTTGTATTTGCAAAGAAGTTGATGGTCTCAATAAAAATAGTGCTAGAAGAGATTTGCTCACTACGTTAGCTAATACATTGGTTCTTCCAAATATTAAAAACCGAATGAACAACATTCACATAATCAAACAGTTCGACACTCGTTTGGCCATGGAATCGTATTTTGGAAGACCACTAAATGTAAGTTTGATTGATATAACATTTGCCCTTCATTACATCTCATTTTTCTCGTTTTTCTTTTTCATTTCAGCTTCCAGTAGTAGTTCTGAGCTCAAGTGGTCCTGATACTCTACAAAAGAGAAAAAGTTGTCACCTCTGTACATTGGGAGATGACAAAATTCGCCGACTAACTCGTTTTTTTTTTTTTTTTTTTTTTTGTTCCAAGTGTTCGAATCCGGTATGCCTACAACATTCGAAATCAGAATACACATGTTTTAGTTGCCTACCTGAAGCAGTGTAAGACTTTTTTCATTTAAAGTTAATTAAAACTTGGTTTATAAATTATATAAAATTAATTGAAATGAACTTTGTAACAACTATTTTTTTGAAATTAAACACAAAAATAAAATTTTTCTTGTTTTATTTCTTATTAAATTTTTTTTTTTTTTGCACGGGTAGGTGGTTTAGCATGTACTAAGTACAAAAAAAAAAAATAGAAAATATATATCTGCCTGGCGTGATAACAATATAACAATGCATTATTATCACTAAAATAGCATATTTTTCATATAAATGTACTGAAATACATAGTGTATCTGGCCAGATACATGCGCTACGTACGTGACTATCGGAACATGTGCATGACGGAGGGATAATTAAAAATCACAGTGACAAATCTTATGAGTATCGCTCCATAATTTACCATAGTCCCATATAAGCCCGCTTTCGGGAGTCACCCTAAGTGCATAAATTCATATAAATGTTAGCATTAACGTTAGTTACACTTAGTAACAGTATCGGTAATAGAACACCCCTCCACGAATTCTGATGGACATACACAATGGTGTGTGGTATCATACTTGACTGACTATATCTTTCTTACTTGTTTTCGATTATTTTTATATTTACCAGTGTTTAAAATCACTACTAAATTAGTAAACAAATTACTGTATAATGCATAATTTGAAATGAAAACTCCAAAAATATTTTAAACAAAATAGTTTAAAAGATTTTAAAAGTAAAAAAATTAAAATGTTTATATTTTCAATATATTTTAATATTCAGTTGATATAAAAATATTTAGAAATATTTAAAATTTATAATTTTTTTCAAATTGCCTTTAATATAAATAATATACATGTTTAAATATTACAATTTTCATGGCACAGAACTCGAGTTTTAAAATTTTCTGAATATTCAAATTATATTTGTTAACAATTTCAAAAAATTAAGATTTTAAATTTTAAAATGTTTAAAATGTTTAAGAAAAAACTAATTTCGAAATACAGGTAAGTTTGTTTCCTTTCATATTCGCTCTTGTAACGCTCTGTAGAATAAACAAGTATTCTAGACTATATGAGGTAATTATTTGCAATTAAAATTTAAGAGAACGATGGAAGCTATTGATTGGCACTAGTGGTCAGTCGCTGGGGGGGTTCTTGCTCATCCTAAATTTTCTCTCATATAGAATCCTCCATACATAAATAATTTATTATAGACTCCTTAATAACACACGATTGATTCTATAATAAAATGACAATTTGACCAGATTGAATAATCAGTAAACAAAATAAATATATTTTCATGAACTAACCAAATTTTCTATGTTATTTATTTCAAAATGTTGTATGGGATAATCGCCTCAAAACTCACCACTCCTAATGATTTTAATAACAAAATTTCAATTAATATCCCTAGCTACATCACACTTACTTTTAACTCACATTAACGAAAACTTGTAAAAGATTATCAATTCATATTTCGAATTCAATTTATTCTTAAAATTCAAAGAATTCATTCTAAAGAATAATATCAACATAAATACTGATTATATTAGCAAAACAAAGCCTAATTTTTCTTATAAAATACTAAGGATAATGCTAATAGTTTTAAAGAAATATATTCACAAATTATGCAAGGAAGAGAAATTTGTTAGATAGTACAATAAGAATAATAAAATAAAATTTAGTAAAATTAATTTAATCTAACATTATGGTTCTCATTTAGATTGACACGGCTGTTTTCGTAAAATACAATAATCAATGAGAACAATGAAATCTATGGGTAAAATGATCATCCACAACTTAAATGATCATTAATTATGTTTAGTGATCGTTACTGTTTTTGACAATCATTAATTGCTCTTTATGTTTTTTGCATTTCTGATTTTTTTTTTTTTTTTTTTTTTATTTTGTGAGTTTGTTATGTTATTTTGCAATTAGCACTTTAATTATACATAATATTTTTGTTTTTACATAATTATCTTTCTTATTTTATGAAGCAAATGTGCGTAAATGAAAAAAAAAGTTTGTAAGAAAGCCAAAAATGCGTTTTGTTTCTTGTTCTACTTTGTTTTTGCGACTTTATTAGTTATAGAGTAATTCCTACCGAAGAAAAGAATTAGTAGCAAATTTGACTTTTTTATTTTAGAAAAACAGTGTAATATTATTTAAAATTAAAATAAATAGATAAATAGATATACAAAATAAATTATTTAAATAAAATGATGTTTTTGTACATATTAAGATTTTTTTTAAAGATTCCCCAACATAACACTAGAACCGTCGATTGAGGAGGCCTCGTCAGCTGTTGCTGGTTTTTTATATCTTTTTGATTATTTCTAGATCTTAATTTTGTTTTGCATATTCTTAAATTGTAAACGTGATTCCAATAATTTTAGATTACCTTGACTTAAAAAGGGGCTTAATTAATAATTAATTTTAACTATGATATTTTATATGCAATTTACGTTAAGTCTTTTTATTTATAGGGTGTTATAAATTAAAGATATATTATGCACTTTCTAAAGCTTTATTACCATTTATATTGTATGAAAATTACATGCGATTATTATAGCTTTATGTAAGACTTCTTTAAGCTAGATTAAGGTGTTTAGGGATTTTGAATTTGTATTAATTTTTAAATATTATTTTTCAAAATTTATTTTTATTCTTTTAAGGAAGAATTTAAATTTTATCGTACAAAAAACTTAATCCGGCACGATCTTACGAGAACTTTTGGAAACTCTTTATTTGGTGATTCAATCCTGGGTAGCTATTCAATGTTGCATATGGATAGGAGTTTAGTAGATGTCTGATGTTTTATCGCCACTGAATGATTTTAAGCATAATTCTGAAATTTTTACGTTTTCATACTTCTTCTCGGATTTAAATGTTGCTTTGTTAGTAGATGTATTAAAATGTTTTTCAGACATAGCTTTTGTGTATCACTACGCAATATAACGGGCACAGTGGTGGGAGAAAAAAAGTTCCGCCATTGTAAAGATTTGTTTTTGGCATGTCAAAATGATTGTTAAGGGTATTTCGGACAGCAATAACGCTTTTTGGAGAAAAATTATTAAAAATAAAACTTGGATACGCAAAAAACCTGTTTCCCGCATGGACTTCAAGGCTTTGGAAATGGAACTAGGTTATGTCATATTTTGGGATTTGGTGGCATGTAATCTCTTCGATCTATTAAAAAATGTTTAAAATTATTAACAACCTTTAAATCGCCTTTAAATCGTGTTAATATTCGTAAAAAGTAATTGCGTTGACTTGCCTTATACTGCGTCAAACTCAAAGTTGCTTGATTCTATATGGCTTATTTGTTTTTTAGAAAAATTAAAACAGTGTGAGGTGAAATACTAACTACGTAAAATAAGTCTGTAAAAATTTGAATCAAACTTGAAAGTTTTTACATTCCTTTAACATTTATAAAAGCCGTTATTATTTTTAAAGTTAAAAAAATATTACTCCATATATTTTTTCTGAAAACTTGTATCTTCTATATTAAACTTAAGGCTGTTTTAAATGCAATGGCATTATCTTAAGTCTCAATTACTTACAGACTTTTAACAATTAGTGAAATCATATCGTATTGTTTCTTAATAAATCTCAAATAACTAAATTTATTGTTTATTTAACAATATGAATTTTTTTACTATTTTTTTTATAAATTTTTTAAAATTTTTATGATTTTATGCATATTATTCTGACTCTTAGATGAGGCTATTACATGAAGGCGATGGTCAGTTAATGATCACCATTAAATTTGTCAATAGGCTTTCGACTTTCTTTAAAATTAAAGTGATTTTCAAAAGTGAGCTTATGCTAAATTATTGGCTAAATTATGAATAAAAGCAAAATAAAGATACTAGATTTAGCCTTAAAGACACCTAACTGGCAACACTGATGCCAAACTCTAGCAAAGTATGTAAGAAAGTAAATTTTTGACAGTTTTGATATAATTTATTTTACATAAATTATTGACAAATTTTGACAATTGTAAAACAAATAATAAAATAAAATACTTTAAAATCGTTGTGCAATTCAATTTTTATTTTAAAAAAGTGTTATTTTTTTCATAAAAACAAATAATTATTAAAAATATGTTAAAGTTTCTAAAAGTTTGTGAAGATTTATGAAAAAATATACCAAAATTTAACGCGGGAAAAGGTCTTCACTTGGCACAATGAAAGTGTAAAATTTGTTCGTCATAGGAAAATTGAAATTTTCCACAGAACTTTGCTACCGTTTGGCTTACGCTCAAAAATGATATTATAAATTATTCTAAAACATTTGATTTTCATAAGTATCAATAAAATATTCTTATACATTATCAAAAGTAAGATTATACAAAAGTTTTCTAAAAAATTTTAAAAGAAAAAATATTGAAAGAAAAATAAAAGCTAAATTAAATACAAAATCATTGTATTACCATCTGAAATATTCCCTATCGAATCTTTTGAAATACTGATAAAATACGAAATGTTTTATTTTTCATAGAATGTCTTAAGGATTTTATGAAATTTCAAAACAATTTTACTTTTGACAAGCTAAATTTTTGATTTTTTAATTGTATTATTGGTTTGAGGAATCTGTAGTAACTTCTGATTGGATTTGTGTTCACTTACAAAATCTTAATTTAAAAAGTTTTGTGGTCCACGGTGTTTATCGTTATTAGTTACAGTTTATCAAAGTTGAAAAATTAGAAAAATGTGACTGAAAGAACAATTGTTATATATATATATATATATATATATATATATATATATATATATATATATATATATATTGATATTGTGATTTATAAATCGATTTCGATTATGTTCTGATTCTATTTGCAAAAACTATTGTTTTGTAGAGCATTGTTGACAATTTACCATTTTTAAGGCTAAATCTTTTTTCGCTTTTAGCCTTAAAATTTTCATTTTATCTTCTAGTATTTTTCTAGCCTTTTTTAATTCCTAAAATTTCCCTAAAAAGGCTAAAATGTTAGTATTTCAACAACGAAGAAAATAGTTCTTATTTGCTATTACTAGTTTCATTTTCACAGAATGATCAATTTAAGTATTTTTATATATTTATTCGCACAAAAAAAAAAAAAACGAGACTAATAATTTAACAAAAATTTTCGCCAGCGGCGCCTCATTCTCCAAACCAATACTAAATTAACTAATTTTATAGACTTACTAAATCGATTTTTATAATTATTTTTTAATATACTTCAATAACCATAGAAGTATTTATGAATATTAAAAAAAGAATCATATAAAATTGAAAAGTCACCTAAAAAATTGGAAATGCTTAATCGAAAAGGAATTTTAGTTCTAAAATAACAACAAATCAATTCAAAAAATTGAATAGTTTTGTATATGACATAACCAAAATTTGTATGGAAATATTTTGGACGATTTTTCATTGCGTTATTTTGTTGACAGCCATACTAAGTTTCGTTTATAAATTTTTTACAATATCTTAAAAAAAAAAATTAATGACAACGAAAAAATATAAGTTTTAAAATAAAAAGGAAATATTAGCTTTTTTCTGACTTTATTTTTTAAGGCGTTTAGGATTTTTTGGGCTTTTTTAAAGTTTAATTTAGCCTCTTTTTTCTCATCTGGCAAAACTGCTGCACAGTGAAGTAGTTTTTTGTATAAATAAATTGCATAAATTTTAAAATAGGATCTTAACTTTTAAAAAATAATTGTTGGGAAAAGTTTTTAAAAGATTTTGATAAAAAAAATCAGTAAAAAAACAATTCAATAAATAATTGTTAAATACAATGAACGAACTAAACATAAAGTATGTTCCTAATCTTCAATAAAACAAATTCAGCAGTAATCGTTTTCTCAAGCTCCTGAGAGTTGAACCAGAGGAATATGATCATCCGCCTGTGCTTCTTTTATATCTGTAGACAACTAATTTCTTGCGTACTCATTCTAAATTTTGATCCCGCGAATAAACTGTTAGCCAGACAAAGCTGAGAAATATAGAAAGAGATTGAGTGCAGTTAAATAGACATTAGTACTTCACTACGTATGAATTCCGCACCTTAATTGCTACATGACCTTTCAAATAAAACTCGATAGTCTATATCTTACAAAATAAGTGTTCCGTCTAGCAGAAAATATTCCGGACTAGGTTTCAGTGTCAGTTTTATATGTAATATTTTATATCATTGCATATTTGGTAATTTACTTCCAATGTTTTTACAAAATACATGCATTTGAATTCTATGGTGCTAAATTTAAGTTATTATAGCCTTCCTTTAAAATATCAGATAGTTGAAGGTCTGCTTTAAATATTTTTAGTTATTACAACTTGGTTTTAAGGTAAATTTTATAATTTTGAAAATAAGTCAAGGCCAAAGTAAAAACCTATTACTTTTGGCAAGCTAACAAAGTATCGGCCAGTAATGGCAATATAAATAAATAAAAAACAAAAACATTTTTAAAATAAGTGATAAAGTAAATTAAAAGTCAACGCCGGAACAAATACAAACGTAGATAGAACAGTTACTAAAAACTACACCGGAATAAATGTGTTTTTATATATTTCTTTTATAAAGAAAATATGGTAGCTCTAAAAGCAAAAACCTTGCGATAAAAGTTAAAGGATAGATGTTCTGTCCCTTAGTTTATCGGTCACTTTGGGATTACTTATACTTATAATAAATCAAAATTGTTAATGTGTGCGGTAACATTAAAACTTTAGTTATTAGAAAGTTATAATAAAGTGCCTTACTGACTTGCTTGCTTGATTCTTTTTATTATCTTTTGATCTTCTTCGAATAGTCATGCGGCAACTGTATTCAATGCATTACACCCTCAAAATGTTTAGTTCAAATAGTATAACTTCTGGTTTAGTTGTTAAAGATATCGACATATATGAATATTTAAACGTCTAATGATTCTTTAAAATATAATCCAATTTAATTTTAATTAATTTTTTTACTAATTTTACAAATAATAATAATCGATTAAAAAATCGATTATGGGGTTTGATTAATCTACTATAAAAATCAAAATTAAACTGGTTGATCGAAAAATTGGAAATCTATTATTAACTTTTCATACCATTCGCTATTTTGATGTTTTTTCCTAGAACTTCAAATCTTTGGTGTTAGTGTTGTATAAGAGAACTACTCTCTGGACATAGAAGAACAGTACTTCTTTATATATTATGTTTCTATCGCTATTCGATCAAAAGTTATACGATGGCTAACTTTGAAACTTTGAAAACTTTGTTTACTGTATGTGCGCCGCTCCATGAAGATGCTATTTGATGTCATATGTTATAAACGATGATGTGAATTGACGTACATTCGAGAGTAATAAAGTTTCTTCATCCAAATATTTAAAAAACAAGCGTAAATTAAAAAAAAACAGGTCAGGCACACTCTCAGGACTACTTTCCGAAAATCGGTTCTGCTTGAATTGAGTTTTTTTTTTTGTCTTTAACATCGCATGATAGGGGAGGCACGTCAAAATATTTAATGATACAAATTTTAAAGAGTATTTGAAAATTTAGCAAAATTTGCAGATTATACTACAGCATTTTTGAATTTAAAATGTTATCTTATATTTATCCCTTTGAGACCCAGCAGACACGATTTTGAGCTTACATTTTAAAAAATTGTACTTTTTCTTTAATCGTTGTTTTTATTTTAAATTATTCACTGAAAATATTTGTTAAACTGTTACTTTTTTTTATAAATAAAGAGTAAATCAAAATAGTGAGAATTATATAAGGTAAATGTAGAAATAGAAAAGGAAGTCTCACCTGATTTTGAAGACTTGAATAATAAGTATCTAATATCAGTTGAATTTTTTATTTCGTTTCTAGTCAATTTAGACTTTTTATAAAGTGTTATTCTTTAATACAAAAGCTAAACAAAAGTCTAAATTAAAGTTCTACAAAATTGTTAAACAAAAGTTACATAACACGATTGTGAGTTCTGGGCATATAACAACACAAACCTATAAACTCACAAATGTGATCTTTGTTTTACATTGGAATAGTAATAGTCGATTTGTTCATATGTCTATTGATACCTTTTCCGATGATGAGAAAAAAGTATTACCAATTCTTCCACCAACAAATTTGCAATAACAGTGCACGCAAATGGAATTTAAAATTTCTAATATTCCATTAATGTAAGGTTGTGGAAATCAGATTAAATTATATTCACCAAATACTTATTTTTCTCAATATTGTCTATTGCATATTGTGAGAAAAGAGACCAACCAATAATGGATTTGGTAAGATTACAATATATTTTATTAGCTAAAAAAATTACATACTACTCAACTAAAGAATAGATGGCAGCATTTACTGGTCGATGTCCCACTTGTCAATTTATAAGGTCGAAATCTTGCTCCATATAACTAAAAACTTGTTTTTATTTTTTCAACTGCTAATGGTTTTGTTTTTGTCTTGAAAGTTTTTCAAGGAGATGAAACTTTTTCAAGTAGTGTTTTTGGTCATGAACTATCGATATATATCAGTTGGCAATCATATATCTTTTGACAAATTCTTCACAACAATATCCATCTAAATATATTAAACGTTTTTTAATGGTAATTGGAGAGATAATGGCTAAGTATTTACCAGCTCCTGATGTAGAACGCGAAACATTGCAATCCGTCAAAAGAACAGATCATGTTTCTAGAAACAAGAGAGCCCGAGTATATCATGTAGAAATTAAAAAGTATGCTGAACTTTCTTCAACTAACATCTTAAAAATATTAAAAAAAATATTTTTCCGTGTACTTCAACATGTAACGGGAGCTTTTTCATGTGGTGACTATTCTTCACTAGATTTATGAATGCATGTAATTATAATGTAATATTTGAAATTTTGAGATTTCTTAAATTTACAACTAAACCGCGATAACTTCTGAGCCTCCTTGCGAAATTACGCGAATGGATTTTGAAGTATAGCTTTTCGTTTGTTTAAAGTGTTATCAATATCAAAAAAAAAAAAAAATTCGAAAAATGTCATTCGAATTTTCAAATTTTTGTTTTTTGTTTTGAATCTTCTTTTTCAAATCTCCAACAATTATTTTAATATCAATATAAATGATGATATTTGCATGTTGCATACAATACCCAATAAGCTTTCACAGTCACTAGAAATTCAATAGTGAATATACTCACTTCATCTGGAAGACTCGTATTCCTCCGGTAATACACAAGAAGCTACTTTATCACATATTTAAGATATGTTAGTTTATAAGATGTTATACGTATATATATATCCCGCCACAAACAAGAGAAAGGATCAATAATCTGAAAAATTCAAAAGTGAAGTTACGTATTAGAAATTCTGAAAATTAGGATTATTACAGAGTACATTCCGATTTGATTTTCAAAAAATCTGTGCAGGTGGACTTACCACTGCATTGGTGATTTATGATATAGCTATTATAATCGATATACAACATATTTCCTAATTATTACCGCCCACAAATCAGCCAATATATCATACGCGCTATTAATATGTGCAAAGTTTTTAGCTATGAGACACAAACACCTTCAGAAGTTAAGTGCAAAAACTTCTGAAAGCGGCTATAACAGACAGTCATAACAAAGGAGAATATTTTTATAATTTCCTAATCAAACAGTAGTGGCCAAAACATTTGGAATAATTGTAATTCTCTTTTGCATTTGTTTTCTTTATTTTCAAATAATAAACTACCTATTTTTATAAACCACACCACCATAGGTGATTGGGCTATTATGCGTTTGTGTTGACGTTTGTAACGCACAGAAAAAATCATCCAGCACCCATCTTAAAGTATAACAATCGACCCAGAATCTCTTTTTGAGTCGATCTAACTATGTCCGTATGGCTGGCTGGACGGATTGCTGATTGTCCATGTAAACTTTGTGCATAAAGTGCAGGTCGCAATTTTTAAGATAATTCAATAAAATTTGGCACGAAGGACTTTCATGGCACAAGGACGAATCCCATTAAAATTGGTTATGATCGGTTCATTATTTCATCTTGCCCCCATACAAATGTCCTCCCGGAATAGGGGTTTAACGATCATAAATGTCTTAAATATAGATAGCAATATTTTAATGAAATTCGGTGTAAAGAACTTTTATATAAGTTTTAATCTTTCATGAAACTAAGTCCTTAATTTACCATAACTCCCATATAAAACCCTCTTCCGAAAATTACTTTAATGTGCATAAATCACATACACATATTGTATCAGGTTTATATTCGACACAAATAAGTTTTATATAATCAGAAATCATTGTGACAAATTTTATGAGGATCGCTCCATAATTTACTATAGCTCACATATAAACCCACTTACGGGAATCAACCTGAAGTGCATAAATTCATATAAATATTAGTATTTATGTAATATTCTGTATTCGTATATTTTATTTTACACTTAGTAAAAGTATAGGTCCACAATTGTCCACATGTCTAATGCACAATGGTATGGGGTATCATATGGTTGGACTTGACCGACTATATCTTTCTTACTTTTTTTTATTTACTAAAGTTTAATAACTTAATTTTGTTTAATAATTGAAAACAATTTAATTTAGTATATGCAATAATATCTGAAATCTGATCACTTATTAAATAAGACTAAAATCCTATAACCCCTAAACTTTGAAATGATAAGCATAGGAATATCGACTCAGAAGATACAAGTGCATAAAAATTTTATGTTTTATGTTGATTCCACTTGAGTTGGAATGTTCTTTGTTTAGATGAATTAAAATTCAACATTTGGAAATCAAAAGAATACACATCTGCAATATCGAAGCTCGAAGGTGCATATAATTTGAAGATTCTTTTTCAGAACATGTGTATAATTGGTAATATATCGCATCATTGACAAATGGATATGCTCTGAAATGGAAAATCCAGTAGAGATTCCATTCCGATAATGTAGTTTAACTAAATAGATATATGAAATTTATATATTAGATATCTTTCCCCCTATATTATTAGAGATTTGGAGAGAAAACAAATGGTTTAAATACAAGAGTATTTTCGACACGAAAATTGTCCTCACCAGAAAAAATCACTATACTCAAGATTAAACTATAAAAAGAATATTAATATTTACTCCTAAAAACATCCGTAAATGTATATTTTCTTTAAGCTTATAAATATTTTCATGCATAACTTTCATAAGCACACAAAGAAAAATGTCACCAATCACCAAATATATTAGCAAATGATTCATTAAATTAAAAGCTTTTTAAATTTGCATCTTTCACCATAATGTTTATATCAATTACTAAAAACTAAAAAAAATTTTATGATTAAAAAATTTATCAAATCAAGTAGAATTAAAAATTTAAGTGAGAAATAAAAATTTACTTAAATTTTATTTTTATTCTATATTTACTTGAATATATTTATTAAATTTAAAAGCAAAATGAAACAACTGTGTTAATTAAAAAATATGCGATAATAATTTTTTCTGCTTATAATGTTATTTTGATTTAAATTTATGAAAAGCACTTAATTTATCTTACCATTATTTATAACAACATATTTTGATTGATTTAATAAAATCCTAAATATTTTTCATATAATGTAAACAAATTTAAAAAATTTATTATTCTAGGATGCTGATGCGACATTTGCGTGATTTGACTAAATTAAAGAAAACATTTTACGATTAACACTTTATGTTGTTTACACAAATTATAACATATTTAAGTATATCATACAATTATATATACACAGATAATAAAAACACAATTTTTGACTAATTAATATTTTTCGCATCAAAATCTCATTATCTTTGCTTACAAAAAAATAAAATAAAAATATAAAATAAATACAAAATTGGAAAAATGAAGGAGGTTTATAAAGAAGCATACACCTACGGTTAACACGCATACTGACAATGAAATATCAATTAAGAAATATAAGTACATGTGTATGTTAATTTCAACATGAAACTGAAACTTTATTTTGGGCCATATGTTAAAACTCTCATGATCACAGGCAAAAGGAAGAAAACACTTTATAATTTAATCTTATAACTATAAGACTATAATACTAAATAAGTAACCAAGCAAAATAAAATATAGAACTTAGATAAATGATTTTTATTTTCACTTAAAATTAGAATTATTTATTCGCTTTTAAAGACTTTTGCTGGGTTAATATTAACTCAACCCTTTTTGGATATTGTTAATAAAACAACAATGTTCATAAGCACATACTCGCACTCCTATAAAATGTCTCTAATAATGTTGAGAAAGTTTATTACGAAAATCTAATTTTGCAAAATATTGTTTTTATAGAAAAGTTTATGACTTTTACCGGTCAGTGACTACAACCAACCAACAACTAACCAGACAACGTAACAAGCCAAAAGGAAAAGTAAAAGGTCACTTTTAGATCCCATACACAAATGTTACAAATAGAGACACATATATAATGCACAGTAGTTGCAAAACGATTTTTTTAAATAATTATGTAACCTGTGAACCGTGTGGCAATACAATTTCACCACGCGTGCTTTTTAGTTGATTTGACGGAGCACAGATTACTAGCGGGTTAGGGGGGATTGGGGTCCACTTGGGTATGCAATTTTTTTAAATCGCCAAAAATTTATGATTTGACAGAAAAAAATTTACTTATGAATAGTCCTTGTAAATCCCTACAAAAAATATACTGTCTAGGTTATGTCTTTTAGTTTAAGAGATAATTAGGCTGAAATGAATTTTTTACTAATTTTTAACTTCGTCTATTTTATGATTTTTTAACTTAGCGGGATTAATATCGACCCTATTTTTTCAAATATTCATCAGATTCCCTTAAAAATTCTAATATATAGATTAGATAAAAAGGTATATTAATATGAAGCTGGAACTTTAAAAATTTCATATTTTTTGTTCTTCTTTCAAAAAAGGAGGCAATATTTTTTTACTTATACAATTTATTTTTTGTTCTTGTCCATTTCTTTAATGTTTTCAAAGGGAATCTTAATGCAGATGCATGTAAAGTAAACCCGAAGAAGCCTGAAGCAATGTTCTCCTCCAAGCCCTATCCAAACTTTGTCAATTTTCTACAATTTTTTTTTTAATTTTAAAATCGCAAAGGAGGGATTAAACAAAAATTATGCTAGTTAAATACCTCTATATATTGGATAAGCACGCAAAAATTATTTTCTGATGGACGCCTCTTATAACGAGAGTGTGACCATTTGAATGGAAAAAGCCAAATTTTAAAATACGATTTTTCTGGATTGGGACTTTGGGTATTTTGGTACAAAGTTGTAGGTGTGTTTTTAATCTTCTGATTTTGAGGTAGGTTTATCTATATTGTTACAAATGTTTGTTTAAATATCTCTAGTCGTTTAAATTATATTTAGTTTCAAATATTAACATTATTTCTAAAAAATATTTTTAAAATTTAAATTTAAAGTTTTCAGTTCATGGTCTGAAGAAATTTTACCGTATTTAGTTTATTTCTACTAGGTCTAATTCTCCACAAACCTACGAGTTCAGGTATACCAAATAATTATATACAGCTTACATCTGAACAAAAAAAAAAAAAAAATAAGAATAATAAAAAATAATAAGTTTTGGCAAATTTTTCATATTTTTGTAAGAAAAATACGAACAACCGCAATGCAAAGGTAACAGAAATAGTTAACATTGCATTGCTACTAGCGCTATGTTTACATTTTTCAAAAATACATGGCAAAAGCGCCAAAAAAATACCTAAGAAGACAAAATTTTTTAGAGTTTTCAAGGAAATGTATAAGCACTTTTTAAAAGTATTTAGAAACGTTAGAACATAGAAAATTTGAATTAGTAGAAATATTTATAGTAGAGATATCGAAATAAATTCTTGACATCATATGGAAAGACTTGCCCTAAGATCAGAGAATTAAAAACACACCATCTATTTTCTACCAAAATCCCAACCCGGAAAAAGTAATATTAAAAATGTATGTATGGCGGTATTTAATTAACATAGGATAGCTTTTCGATTTAAGAATTTTACAAACAAATTTTAAAAATTTGTGGAAAATTGGCAAAGTTTGGATAGGACTTATGGGAAGACCGTTACCCCAGATTCCTTTGGAAAGTATTAAAAAAATTATATGGGCGAGAACAAAAAATAAATATTGCCACCTTTGAAAAAACCCGAAAAATATTAAATTTTTTTAAAGTTCCAACTTCATATTAATATAGCTTTTTATCTATACTATATGTATATACTATATATATATACGATTTTTACAGCAACATTAAGAATTTTGTAGGGAATCCGATGGATATTTACCCATCAAACTAAAAAAAAAAACTAAAAACGAGACTAAAAATAAGTGGAAAATTTATTTCGACCTAAATATCTCTTAAACTAAAAGAGATAACTTACATATGTAAGCATATTTTTTGTAGGTATTTACAACGACAATCTATATGTAAATCGTTTCCTGTCAAATCATAAATTAATTTCTTATAAAAATTGTATACCCAAGAGGACAATCTTTGAAGGTGAGCCCATTCCAAAAATGACACGCTAGGAATCTGTGTTTCTTAAAATCAATTCAAAAACACCTCGTCTCTGTCTAGGTGCAATTTTATTGATATATTTCTAATGGTTCACAAGCAACAGAATTATTAAAAAAAAGCTTTTTTGAACCACTGTAAGCATGTGTTTGCATGCAGAACATAATTCTAATATATTTTCTATTTTATTTATAAGTTTCCAAAAATAACCCTAAGCTGACAGCAGTAACAATAAAGTTTCTATAGTAATTTTCCATTAACAATAAAAAATATTCCAATAATCGTAGTAAATAACAATATTTGAGAAATATTCGTAAACATATAGAAAAGATTGGATTAAAAAGTTCAAGGATTAAGAAATATTTTAGAAAATTTATTGAAATTAAAAACTTTTAATGGCAAAAGCTATTTTAAATGATAAACTTGTGTTTTGTTTTTTAAATTTTGTTTTCGTGAATTTTTTTTAGAAAGAATATTGCCAGATATACAAAAAAATTTAAATAATAAAATAAAAGAAATTTCTTATATACTAACATAAATTAAATCCTAAAATAAATCGTTATAACGCCTCTGTACTTTTCAACCAAATTCTTTACACAATACAAAACAAACATTAAAACTGAAAGAAAATACAAACTGTAGAAAAAGAGAAATAAAAAATAATATTGAAATTGAAACTGTCAACAAAAGTATAAAATATGCAACTTTTAACATGACAAATGCAGCATTGTATTTTGTGGAAATTTTTTCTATCTTTCTTTCTTTAGACTTCGACATAAACCGACAACATACAACATTCTATCGTGTTGAATTGTGGGCAGACAGAAAATGGAAAAACCACTGCAAATATTTTAACAATATGTTTGCTATTTTAGTTTTTATTATTGTCATTATCATCATCATGTTCTCAATCATTTGAATATTTTTTAGTCTTTTATTTTATATTATTTTTCTTTCTTAGAATAATAGATAAATATACAAATAAAAATATTTATTTTAACTTACAGCAAAAGTTAAAAGATCTAGAAATAAACATGGAGACAGAAAGACATGCAAACAAATAATAAAAGAATAAAAATAAAATCCATCTATTGTTGCAATCAAATGTTGCAATATAACATCTCATATGGAGAAAATGACATAGAATTTATCAAGAAAAATAGTAGAAAATGAAAATAATAATAATAATAAAAAATATTTAAAGAAGATATAAACAAAGGCATATTTAAACTAGAAAAGAAGAAGTTTAAATCACACTAAAGAAAAAAATTCGATTCAAAATACACCACGGTTGTGGTTATATTGGCATTTTTATCGGCCGAATTTTAAATACACAAAATAGAAAACATAAAGAAATTTAATAATTCAATACTGAATTGGTGTCAACTTGATACCAATACAGTATCAACTTTCCTTAATAATTTGAGCACGCATTATTGAATTTGAATATATACAGGGCAGGTTCACTATTGACACTGAATAGTATCGTTTTCTACACATATGAGGTCAATTTTTCTCTAGGTGTAGAAATTGATTTGAAAAAAAAAACAAATATAAGGGACAAAGTGTAGCAAAGTAGCATGTGGCAAATCTTTATGTAAATAGTTATATTTTTAAAATAAATATTATTTTTGTTTTAGATGCTATTTAAAAATAAAATATAAAACAACAAAATAAAACTTTAGTTTAACATTTTTACACCTTATAAAGAAATTTAAAATTTATTTAAAAATTCATATCAATTTTTTTTATTAATCTCTAACACTTTAGAAATTTCAAATTTGTAAACACCATGGATATTATGACACAGTAGAAGGAGTCATAGTGGCTATGGATATAAAACTTTCAAAAACTTCGTAATGCCCAAGATAAAAATGTCATAAAATACGTGGGATACAATTAGACATCCTTTTTGAAAAAGTTTTCATTCAGCGAAGCCAGTATATGAAGTATACTAGATTTTAAAACTCTTGCGATATATTTTATAGACCTTTTTTTTGACTCATTCCACAGAGGGTAAATTTATATGTTACACCACGGGTTTCCAAATGCAGTCCGCGGACGCCCAGTGGTCCGTGAAGATATCTAAAATAGTGTATAAAATCCTTTGTTTTTTTTCACAACTTGTCGTGAGTGGTGTGGATGCTTTAAATGAAGAATTAGGGGATCTGCTCGATCCAGACTCATTCCAAATGTAAGAAAAGCAAGGATATTGTGTACCACATGAACTGAATGTCTGAAACGCTGTTTTAGCGCCGCAAAGAGAAATCGTTTCTGAAGTGAATTGTTACGAGCGATAAAAAGTGGATAAATTATGATAAGCAAAATCCTAGCCAATCAGGAAAATCAACACCAAAGCCGAACTATGGCACAAAGGTAATCTCTGTATTTACATAATTTCATTTATTATGCGCTGCTAAAACAAAGTGAAACCATCACGAGAGAACATTGTCGAATACAGTTGATCTGTATGAAAGGAATATTGAACGAAAAAGTGTCAGAATATGTAATCATAACTTTGAATTATGACAATGCTCGTCCACATATTGCGCAACCTATTAAAAACTATTTGGAAAGATATGGTTAAGAAGTTTTGCCTAAACCACTATATAATATATAAAATAAAGCCTTCCTTCCTTCCATACATAATGCCGTAGATAATAAACGCTTTAATACAGAACAAAGTATCAAAAGTTGAGTTTATTCGTTTCTTGCCTCAAAAGTTAAGAAGCGGTTTTGGGATATAATCCATAAGTAGCTAGAAATATGGGAAAAGTCGTAGATTCCGATGGACTGATGGAAACGTAAATACATTTTTTAAGGAAAAGAAAAACAATGGAAATTGATGCATTGATACAATATACATATCGTGACTAGTGTTGCCAGGATAAAAATGGCTAAATTGATCTTAAAAAGAGATGAGAAAATGCTAACTTTCCTAAAAAGTAAAGCCAAAAAAAGTTGAAATTTGTAACACAATATTATGGAGGTTTTTTCTTTTAAGTTTTTCAAACGTGAAGAATGTTTTATTTAGCTTAATTTCTTGAAATTTTATTTACTAATGATCAGATTATATAATTAAACCAACGATAAAATTTTAATAAGTTTAAATTCAAATAAATCAGTAATAAAATTGAAAGAAATTTTTACATGTAATGTATTCTGATATAATAGTTGAAAAAAAATTTAAACAATCTTGGGTAATATTTAAAAAATTTAATATTTAAAAAATTATATTCATAAATAGTTTCCACACATGCAGAGAAAAAATATGGTTGTAGTGACTATAATCTAAGAGATTGAAATATACGATCACAACGAAAAATAGAAATTTTTATAAGTAGTAATTATTATGATTACTATGTTTTTTTTTTCATGTTATGCTTCTAGTTTTAGGTATAATTGAACAATATTACTACAGCATTATCCCATTCTATCAGATTATGATTTGATGTTACTAGATTATTAATCTATCTTATTATATTATTATACCACGTTGTAATATTATGATTCAATTTTATAATATTATTATATCATTCCTGATGTTATTCTTACATCTTAATATGTTATCATATAGTTATCTAATCTTATTATAATATTTCATTATTACTCCATCTTATAATAATTAAAATAAAACGTATTAATAAAAAATAATTTTTATAAATTTTTTTATTGACAATAATATACAAAAGTGTTCATTATCCAAAAAAATATTTACATAATATTTGTTAATGGTTAATTTAAAAAACATACCAATATTTTATATTACTTATATCACACCAGATACAACCAAACCTTGTCCATTTATATTTATTCATATATAAACTAAATAAGAATAACGATGACGTTGGAAAACAAACATTAAAAGCAAAATATATTTAGAAACAAAAAAGTTATGAATTTTTTCACTTAATTTGTAAAAAGAATATATATTCTATTTACTTGAAACAAATTATTGTCATGGGAATAATAATATTAGTATGATTTAAAAACAGAATATGGTTTAAGAACTAGTAGTAGTGGTATTTCAATATTAATAAAATTTTGTTTCTGGTAAAAATATTTGAAAACATATAATTGAGCGTAAACTTTAAATGACAAAATTTAGACAAACTCAGAATTATTAAAATTCAAGAAAATTAACAATAAGAACAAAATATTGTTATAGTGATAATTCTGAAACCATATTTTTTCTCTGCGTGTAGAAATAAGTATATGAGGAATTTCTAAAATTTTGAGGCTCTTTAAAACCGAATTTTTGTGTCTTGCAATTCTAAAATTTGTTTTAAAAACAGGAAAACTGTTAACGCATTTTGACAGACTTAACGAAGTAACCTAATCTAACAAAGTAAATCCAAAATTTTAGGTCATTCACCTAAAATCTCAAGGAAATGCAGCCATTTAAACCTAAAAAAACGAGTTAAAATTTTTTTGATTTATTTTAGTTTTGCACTGACAATTTACATCGGATTCAAGCTATTGACCAGACGAGCTACGAGTACAATACTTGAGAAATTCATATGTGTATAATAACTAACCGTTTTCTTATCTGGTGAAAAGTTAGGCGGTGATAAAAAAATTAAACTAAAAATAGAGAATTTTTTAAATTTTATAGTTTTATTTTTATTAATATAATTATAATTATTTTTATTATTATTATTATTATTATTAGTATTATTATTATTATTATTATTATTATTATTGTAGAATATTTGCGCGCCTAAGTGCAATTAAATAAAAAAAACAGAATTTTAAAGACAAAGTAATCCTCTAGAGTTTGACGTATATCACGTTGATGTCAGGAAACCAGGCATGGGATACTATCATCACGAACTTCCGTATAATTGGTGTAAATGTTTGTATAATGTACGATTTTCGCTACTGACAAACACCGCTTTTACTGAAATTGCCCAAAATATCGTGTAAATAGAATTTTTGATAAATGACACTTCCGAGTCAATGGTGCGTTAAAAAATTTAAAATGCAAAAATTTTGTGCACCTTTTTAAATTTTCAACAAATTTTCAAATATTTCTTTCCTTATTTTATAAGGCCAAATATGACTTCAGATCATTGAAGAGTATCTGTAAAAAATCATCTAAAAATTGATAATGTGAAAAAATTTAAGAAATATAATTTATACCGGCTACTGCAGCATTAATCTCCAAGCACATTTCGCTTGCTGACAACTACCGCGAAGTATAAATTACGTTAATGTTGAAATAATAAAAACTATTTTCGGTGTTAAACTTATCACTAAATAAGATATATGTTTAAAATTTTGCAGAAATTCGCTTTAAAAAAAAAAAAAAAAAAAAAAATCGCACTTTTTATAAGGAATATTATCACCAATGGTAAAGTTTAAACTACCATATTTTTCAAAGCAATACCGATATTCATTTGATTTTTTCAGAGAAATTTTCCAAAATATGTATGTTATTACTCACTATACATTAGATATTTTTTAAAATTTTTGTTATTTATGAAATTGTATACAGGAACAGACTTTGCACGCAGAAGTATTGCGACGTTCATGTTAGAGGAAAAAAAATTTAAATATTTTTAATAAAATTTTTCCACAACGAAACTGTTTTCTCTGTGTATTATACTACGCTATTTTACCTGGAGCTCTTACATTGATAGGAATTTTCGCGTTGCAGTTATAAGTTCTGTCATTTAAATTGGTTCTGTGGTTTTGTGAAAACGCTAACTAGAGCATTATTTCGCCTTTGTGTAGCCAACACCTCATTGGTATGATCCGTCGATTCTTTCACATTGGATAATACCAGTTTTTTCCTTCGGAATTTTTAAATTTTATCAAAATTTTTGAGATTTTTTGCATCGTCGTACGTTACACATGATGTAGACAAATTTTTATGCAATGTAGCTAATACATTTGATGCAATAATTTGAGGAGCAACAATTTCTCGATATTAATTTTTTATTCAAGTTTTAAATGTGTTCAGAACATTCTCGAATAATTATTTCAAATATTGACTGAAATATATTAGTGACTAACCGCTGATAAACGTGTTGAGAAAAGAAACTTAAAACCAAATATTCTCTAAAAAAAAATCTAATCAGAATAATCAACTATTAAAATTAAATTACCTTAATTAAATTACCGAAACAAAATAAAGTAAAAAAAAAACAATCACAGCTAGCCTAAAACAAACGTAAAGCCCATATAATCTCTTTGCTATTGATGCTAAGTTTGCTATATATTTCTGCCCAATTGTAATTAAAATTAATTAAAAAAGAATTTGATAATATTTCGAACTATTGAACATAATAAATTAAATTAATATGTACACATAATTAACATAACTCTTCCTCATGGCATCTTTTCTTATATTTATTGTTTTTGAAAATAATTTATATTTTAATTCCTTTTTGTATTATAATCATTTGGTTAATTAGTCGAAATAATAAACTAAATATCTAGACCTTAAATCCTCCAAAAATTTTACACTAATTATATTTTTAATCTAAGAATATTTTCTATACATTTTTACTCCGGCCGTTAGATGGTTAAAAAACTCAATTGAAAAAAAAGACTCACTCAAAAAAGCACACGTAGAAAAATTGTTTTTATTTTCAATGAAATTTTTAACAACGGAACTTCATATCTATGGTAATCTATGGCCAACACTATGAAGAGCAAAAATCAGGTTTTAAATTACATATTTCATAAAATTTTTATCGTTCCTTCAAAACAAGTCCTTATTTGGAGCTAAAAGAAAAACCAAAAACATTAAAATAGTTTTCTGAAAAGGCAATAAATTACAGCAAAAATTAAATAAAAGTTAAACTGTTCATATAGCTCATTTGCTGCAACAACGTCATAACTCAAAAAACGCAGGTTTCAACTTAACATCACTAGTGCATAGCAAATAATGCGTTTTATTAACTGACAAAGCCTTGTGTATAAGTTTTTTATATTTCATGCAGGATCGCGATAAAAGAATTTTGTTCAAATTTAATAATCTGTTGTGTATTCCTTGCAACAACATAATATGTTATTTGTGCATCGGCTATTGTGTATCCATGATTGTAAAATTTTCTAGAACAGATATCAAATTTCATTATTATATTATTTTCATTCAAATTTTTTAAAGAATATATATCAACTTAAAAACTAAAAATGCATCTCCTAAAAAAAATAGACTTATTTAGTTATGCCATTGTTGCAGAAAATTAGCGATATGTGGTAGGTTTTGTACTTGATTAAGATGCTGGTAAATGAATTTAAAATAGATTAATTAGAGATTTACAAATTTGAAATTAATTCCTTTTTTATTCTGTTAAAATTTACTAAAAAAAAATGTTGAATACTTAAAATTTTTTTATTGTAAAAAAATTAACACCTTAAATGTGATAATCTGTAAACTGATATTTTGTTATAGTATATATTTTTTATACACCGATATTTTGAAATGTTCTTACTTTTTTGCAAAGTCTACTTACAAATAACAATAAATTTAAAATATCACTTATAAAACTAATTAACTAATTTATATTTCAACTTTAAGAGCATTACATTGCTTTTGTTTATTAAATGAATTTACTTTTATGTGCTTCCTCTTTTTAACGACATAATACAAAAGAAAAAGTTCATTTAAAGTTTTTGTTTTGTTTTTTTATTTTTATTATAAAATCGAATTTTCGTATTAATTCAATGTAATTACTGCTCGCACAAATCATTGTTAGCAACTGTCATTATGCCCTTCTCCTTATAACAATTCCCCAGTAATTACGTTGATTTTGTAATTTCCACCAGGTATTATTTAAGTTTTGAGAGTAATTAACTGTTTAGAGTAAGCGGATACTAAAGTAATCGGGTACCTTGTAAAACGATTAAAAGTGAAAAATGTTAAAAAATTATCAACAGAAATTTTGTTTAATTATATTTGCTTTATATGCTATTATATCAGCAAAAAGGCCTTTTCAGGTTACAAAAATAATTGTATTCGAATTTTTAAATTAAAAAAGAAGTCACTTTAATATTTCGCTTCTCTTCTTTACATTGGCATATTTTTCTTAATTGTTGGTTTACTTACCACAAAACGAATATTTTTTAACACTAACAAAATTGTAATGAATTCTGTGTTCCTTTTCCATAGCACTCTTGCAATATTTTAATATTACAATCGTCTTACTTATATCTGCTTCAACTGAGTGTCTATTTGTTTGTATTTATTTTGTATTGAATTTCATTTCTAAAGATTTTACTACAATATTTATTTCACGTACATTTGACTTTTAACACACCAAATGATACGATTGAATTTTAGATTGTCTATATTTGATGTTGTTTTAGTTGGTGTTATTACGATTCTAATACACGTAGAAAAAATCATGTCATAAAAATGTTAGTAAAAGTTTCAACCTAAAGTGAATATTTTTTTAAAATCCATCAAACTCTTATATTATTAAACGTTATAATTCTCAAAAATGTGCAGCTTACAATCGAAAGTATATTTATAGTTTTCTTTTTCCCATAATTTTTCTCTAAGTGCTGTACGAAATTGTTTGCTCTAGTTAATACTTCATCAGTAAAATGTGGAAGTATAAGTAGCTGCAATAGCAATATCACCAGCAGTAGTATAGTAATATACCTCTTGTACTGTTGGTTTATTTATAACGCGTGATTGAGTTTTGCCAAAGCATATTATACCACCACTTTTCCAAAGGCAATGGCAAGGAGGAAAAAAACAGGAAAAAACTTTCATATCATTGTTGTATCTCTTGTTTTGTAAAAACTTTTTTTGGTTTTATCTACAATTCTGTTTTAAGAATCTTTCGTAGTTACTCATTAACTTTTCTTTCGAAATCATACAACCATTATAAGCCAACTCGTTTATATTTTTTATAGTTATTTTTTTTTTTGTTTTTTATGTTCTATGTAATATACATACTTTCAATGGAAAAACTTTTTCTTAAGTTTAACCTGGTCACCAGTGTTGCCAGGAGAAAAGAAAAAAAAAGGCCAGAAAAGGATAAATGACCAAGAAAAAAGTAAGGCCCAAAAACAAACATTTTATATTATTATTAATTCCTTTTCTCATTAGTTTTTGATATATATATTTTTTTTAGAATACTGTAAATTTTAAAATAAAATATAGAACGGTTGTCAGAAAAATGATTTAATTTGGGTTATATTTCATGTGAAAAATTACCTACCCAATGTTTTGAAGTGATTTTTCGTCATATTTGAATTACACTTAATGGCTGTTAGCAAAATGACCCAGAGCAAAATCGCTCAAAAAATTTTCATACAAATGTGGGATATTTCATATGAAAAATAACCCAAAATTTTGCTGTGATTTTTCATCATTTTTGGGATATATTTTGTTTTTAATAACACATTTTTGATATTTCGGGTGATTTTTCGTTTTTACTTATAAGTAAGAAGAACTTTTCGTTTTCGATGACATGATCAGACTGACTTTAGTGTACAAAATAGCCTCCTCATACACTAATTTGCTTATACTATCCACTCTTAAGTTAATAACAATGCTTATGTATAAAATTAATAATGAAATACGTTACAATATATTCTTATAGCTAGCTTATGTATAAAAACAGCAGAAAATTCTCTTATGCTTAAATGTAAAAACAAATTGAAAACAGTTACTAAACTTCTTGTGAGAAAAGCAATGCATGAAAAAATACTAATAAAGTTCTTATGAGAATACATATTCGTAAAAAACAATAATAAAATGCCACGTACAAAAACAATGTTCCTATGGCAAAACCTATGTATAAAAAGCAAAAATAAAGTCGCATGTGCAATGCTGCCAAGCTCTCTATGATCAAAGCGTATTTATAAAAAAAGAACATATAAATGCTTTTGTATAAAAAACAAGAACGGAAATGAAAAATCGCTACACTACTGTTAGGAAATTAAAGTATGTAAAAAAACAAATTTGGCGGTTACACTACAGTAGAAAATTAATGATATAATGTATAATGATCATTAATTATATACAATATACTGCTACATTTTTTTATTTATTTAATTATTTTTTAAATTACACAAAATGCATGAGAACTTAAAGTAAAAAGCCATTCTATTCAGAAAATTTTATGTCCGGTCGAAGGCCGTCTGTCTAGGAAACCGTTTTAATCCAGACCAGAATCCTACACAGGCCTAAGCTAAAACTATTTTCATTCTGAATATGGCTGATCTTGTTCAGAAATTTCTATGACATAAATTTCAAATGAAAATTTATAATTTTTCCAATTTGATCAATGATTTTGTGTCCCTCCATTTTTTTACTCCATTAATAACACTGTGCTCGAAAATGAGACTTATTTTGTTTTAACAAGATAGGCACCCATTGGATGAAACTTAGTCGACGACGTTGAATTTAATGGTGTTAACCATTTTTAAAAATTAGCGCTCATTTTGGAGATATTTAATTTTGAAAGGTTAAAAGAGGGTTTAGGAAAAATAAGTTTTTTTTTTTTTTTGCTTAAATTTAAATAAAATAAACAATTAAGCTTCTATTGAAGAATACGATCATGAATTCTTATTATTATTACAAAAGTTTAAACTAACAAAAAATCTTAATAAAATTCTGAAAGTAAGCTAACTAATGTTACCAGTGAGAAACTTTTCAAAAATTACATTAAAAATACGTCTGAAATTAATTTATAATTGAAATACATTTTCAATCGATTTATTTTTAAAATTACATAAATAATGTTCCTTTATTTTTAAATTTTCTATTATTTGTGCTACTTGCATAATAAAGCTTAAACCCAAATATCGCGAAACTTCGAAAAACGATTGCCACCATTAAATTCAGCTTTACCAGTGGAGTGTCCAACTTGTTAAAATCTGTGACTAGCACAGTGTAACTATTATTTTTTTTTTTTTATATGGGGGGCAGCGATATCATCGAGAATTTTTAAAAAATGTCAAAAAAATGGGATTTCAAAAAAAAGTACATCATGTTCAATAACTAAAAAATCTTTATAATTTGTTTACTTGATAAAAACAAAAAATATTTGGGGGATTCACAAGGTGTGCTATCATAATGTTCTAAAATTTTAAAATGCTTTAAAAATATTGTTTAACACACAAAATTGTGTTAAAATAATAGAACAGGACTGAAAACATGGATTCAAATGTGTTCATATTAATTCTGTTAGACTATTTACTTTTTATTAGTAATAATTTAGAAAAAGGTCTATTTTTTAAATTTTCCCAATAGGGTCCACAAAGATTGGGTATTTAGTGTTCTAATAGTTGCTAATAAATTTATAATGGATTAATATATTTCAAACAGCTTAGTTTCTCGTCATTTATTATATAGTTTTAAAAATACGACATTTAGTTCAATTTTAGAAAAGGGGCCAAAAAATGTCAGGTGGTTAAAAAAGGGTCAAATGGCAACTAAAGTCGCCAGACGGTAACGCTGCTGGGGGATACCAGTCCCTCTGCTCCGATCCTCAAATGAAGTAGACTATTTGAATTATGTTGGTTTTCGAAATTTCCAACTACTTTAAAAACTTTAGAATTCATAAATTAAATGATAATTAAATGTATTGTTTATAATTTAATATATTTTAAAAGCGCAAAACTATCTATCTCTCTTTAAAATTACCAATAATGTGAAATATTTAAAATAAATTTTAAGTAACATTTAGTCATGCTTTTAAATAATTATTGTAAAAGAACAGTTTTTAAGTACTTGTAAAATGAGAAAAATACATTGTTTTTTATGCTTTTCCAGATAGAGGGTTTTGAATATTGGCAGTCGATATAATAGGTTAATTTTCATACCAGAATGTGTTATAATGGAATTGAATGAGATTGATTTTTCGTAAATATTTGGGCATTTTTTCACTTTTTTCCATTTTTATTTTTCTATTTTTTATTTTCGGGAAAATCTATCATTTGGTTGATTCTTCTATGGCGATTTTACTTTGGGTCATTTTGCTGGCAACCATGCTTAATATTTTATTGATTAATCATTTCCAAATTTTTGGGAGATCTTTCGTTTTTATAAGAATTTTTTAAAACGTATATATGCATATGTAGTTTCTATGGTAAATGAACTTTATTAAGTCCATAAAATGCATTAAGTTATATTTGATTTGGAGAATCAAGCTCGCCACAGGCAAATATTTTTGTTGCATATTAATAATCTCGATTTTTTGTGCGAATTGATACCTAAAAATTCTTAAATGGATGATTCTGTAAAAATGAGACAATTTAAAGACAATTTAAAGAATCGAAGAAAGGCTAGAAAGAAGCTAGAAGCTAAAATTAAAATTTTGAGGCTAAAAGCAAAAAAAAAAAAAAAAAGAGATTTAGATTTAGCCTTAAAAAAGCTAAACTGGCAACACTGCAGGTCATATACACACCGGCATTAGGCGTAGATAAAAACATAAATAAATATACTAGATTAAGGCAAACTGAGAAGTATTCAGAGAATATAAAAATTAGTTTTGTAAAAAATAATTTGAAATATTTATTACGTTTTACATGCTAGATGATAACGGAAACAAATATTGATTCGGAACTTATCATCATAAAAAGCTCTGCACAAAGAAGTTTTAAATTAGTGACATTTAAGATAAATGAGTATATTATATGTTGATTTTTCTTTCAATATAATTATCAAAATTTTCTTTAAAGGAAAATTAACTTCAGTTTGTAATAGAGGCATACTAAGGCCTGGAATATTCATTTGAATAATTGTTATGTCTCTTTTCAATAGCAGAATATTAATATTTTACTAACTTTTTTATCATATTTTCTTTACTCAAACAATTAATTTTACATATTCTTGACTTTTTTCAACTCATATTGGGTTTTAATGTACCATTCTAATGGCATATCCTGATACTATTGACGTAATTAACCCTTTAACAGCAAGAGGGTCAATTTTATGCATTTTGTTAAGTTAGAAATTTTTGCAAATATGTCATATGAAATTATTCATTATACTTAAATGTAGATGAATTTATGAAAAATATAATAAGTTCCTTTAAAACCGCGATAATAATACTTGAATTAAAGAGATTTTTGAAATTTAGTCACTTTTTTATACGAATTTGTAAAGTTTATTGTAAATGTATGCTTTTGCTAACATTTATTTTGTTAACTAACCATTTATTTGTGCATAAAAATTAACTTAACCAATTATGGACCCGAAATTTCAAAATATTACTTGTGCAACTATAGGGTTACATATAGGGTTACATACATATATCAATAGTGTTGAATGAGAATTTTCAATTATGCCCTCAAATATAAATTACGACGGAAAATGTTCAAATCATTAAAAGTTTAAAAAATTGTATTTAAAATATTATCATAGAAAATTTCATTAATTTATTTTTTTTTTTACTTATTATATATTAGACGTCATTTGTCTATTATTTTTTTTTATTTTTTTTTTTTTTTTTTTTTTTTTGTTTTTGACAAATAGTTAAAAATTGATCGAAAACTATATTTTTGGAGGTGTTTTAAAAATGCTCCAGCACACGTGAACGAAATAATTAAAGAGAAATATTTTGGAGAATAATTTAAAATATTATTATTACCTCAATAGTTTCGGATTTATTCAGAAATTATCGCAAAAAATTTTTCCTCTTAAAAGTTAACAAAAACTTGAAAATTGCAAAAATTTTAAGTTTTAATCTTTTAGAAGGAAAACTGAATCTCATATAATTTTCGATTTGTGTAAAAATTATTTTTACCAAATTTCATATACGTACCAACATTTGTTTGTAATTCATACATATTTTCTTGCCACGGACCGTTTCGTTTCAAACGATCTAAACCAAAATTTTGGTAAGACTATAACTTTTAAATTTACTTAAGATAACAATTGGGTTCTTTATAGCTAGAAAAATCAAAATTTATAACATAAGGAATTCTTAACTCTTAATAAAGTCCAAGTTTTGCTTAAAATCTAGACTACAGAGATCGTCAAGACCATTAAAGAAGGATTCACATAGGAAAGGTCTCCTTTTACCCGACAAAGTCTCTTTCTACTCTTCGTAACAGCTTCTACAGTAGATAATTATTATGCATGACCTCATATATGAGGGCAGTTCTACCAATAAAATAGTCACTCGATAGATGGCGACCAAAATTGGGATTTTCTCTACCTTGAGAGACTTTAAGTTTTTACTACGGCTTGAACTGAACTCTGTCCAGAGATTTTTGCTAACTTGGCGAGTATTAAAACTTATCCAACGATCATTTCCCTCTGGAAGAATCAATTTCCTAACGTCCGGCTTAATAGGAGCCATTATTAGGTAATCTACATTAGTTTTATTCTGCGAGCTTGCTTGTCTACTAAACTATTACTCTCTATGTCACTATGTCCTGCTACCCAAATGAAGTGTTGATTGTACTGCTGGCAGATTTAATTCAGAGACCTGTGAGATTTATGGAATATGGAGGACATCAGAGTATTGGGCGTAAAAATCTTTATAGCCGCTTGGCTATCCGATTGAATATTTATATCTATGTAAGGGACGTCAGTATCTACTAGGAATCGAGCTACTTTATATATAGCCATCATATCCGCCTGGTAGATACTGCAACGGTTGGATGGAAAGAAGGATAGACGGAAATCAAGTTCTCTACAATAAGCCTTAACACCGATTCTTCCCTCAAGTTAGCAGCTGACAGTGAAGAAATTTTAATTACTCTTGTCCCAGATTCTTTCGTTCATCCAACAGTTCCTTTACACTTAGAACAGCATAATGTAGTCCATGTAAATTGCATATCGTAAAGCAAACCTAGGTCAATGGGAATAAGGTGCAGGAATGCCCTCAGAGCAGCAGTAGGATCTTTTTTCTCGAAGTACCAGTAATACACAATGCTGCCGATCCATGAAGTCCCTTAACCAATCTCCTGAAAGTGATATTCCGTAGAGATGGACAGCAGACTATAATACTATATATAAGTGCGAGCATAGCAACAGTCGTATAGGGCCACTTCTCCATCCGAGAGCTTAAATTCTGACGTTTTTCAATTGCGCTTGTGCACGTGTAGAGTGCAATATACATCTTTTTTAATCTCATCGTGACATTTAACGTTCAGTTCAACTTCCTCTTAGGATATAAACGAGATATTTTACGTGATCCGATAATCTCTGCATAGTACCATTCGGACACGGAAGTTTAAAGGTAGGAATGCTGTACTTGACGTTCAAAAAAATTATGACCCTAAACTCAGCTGAGGGGAAATTTTACCTTTTTTACTGTTAATGTTAACGAAGGTCTTCGAGTTATGTTATCTTCAAATTTTTTCGAGATCCAGATAAAAAAGTTTTCATTATGTCTCCGTCAAAACTTTCGAACATTCCAAATTTTAACATTTGATCTTGGTATTTTAAACGTTATCCTTGTTCAATTTTCCTAACAACTTCAGACTATACTTTCTGAGATATGTTTTATCTTATTCTGTAATAATTCTGTTTAGTTCATACAAAATTGACTTTATAACTAAAAACTGAAAAAAAAATCCGCAGAATACAAATAGCAGTTACGATTTAGTTATACAAGATATTGACGCAGTTCTTTTTCAGATTTATTTTTGTAGCGTTGTCTATAAATATGCAAAGTTTTATTTGATTTTTTTGAAATTTGTTTAACAAAATTGGACAACTATACTGGTCGGTAAAAAAAACACTTTTTTACCCTCCTTTAAACTGAAATAGATGTACCAGATGAAATCCGACGTGCTGAACATGAATCCGCTTTTATTTATTTTTTTCTATCAGGTCCTGATTTTTTTAATGTTCATGTATAATGTGTATTTCACCATAAGTGTATTTCACCGTAACTTGAAAACGGTTTGTCTGATTTAAATAGAAAAATCTTGATTTTATTCACTATTAGATGCAATTGTAGACAAAAAGAAATTTGTTTTCTTTCTCCTTTAAACCAAAATTAGGTGCACTAGATGGAATTTGACGTGCTTAGCAGGAATCTGCTTTCACTTTTTTCTATCACGTATTGAATTGTCTTTATAGACATGACTAATGTGACCTACTTATTTGGCGGCTACCATAGTATAACTCGAGAATGGTTTGTTCAATTTAGATAAATAAAACTCGGATAGATGATAAGAAAATAATATTCAAGATACCTGAACAAATTTTTAAGGACTTGAAGATAATTTTGGTCCGCTTCTGTTGCACACATCAAAATCGGACAAACCGTTCTCGAGAAATATTAGATATGCTCATAAAAAAATCAGAAACCGATAGAAAAAAATTAAAGCATATTCATGTTTAGCATGTCAAATGTCATCTAGGTGGACTTTGTTCAAGGGAGGATTTTTCTGCCGACCAGTTTTATTGTTAAAAAATTAATGATCATAAATTAACGTCCTTTTCATAAAATACTCCATAATAAGCGACTAATTGTCATTTTATATTTTCTGTACGATATCGGTTTCAAATATGAAAAATTATTTACTGCATATGAATGTCCTTTTGTCAAATAAACCAAAACATGTGTTATGACAATTTAAATTTTCTCTTAAAACTATATCGGGGGTCTGTATTCAAAACCTCCTATCTCAGGATTTCATGAAACTGCATTTTTGATGCCATATATTCCCTATAACAACGCTCATCTATAATATAAATTTCAAATGAAAATTCATAGTTTTTCCAATTTTATCAGCTTTTATATCCTTTTATCTTACAAAATAAGAATTTCTTTTTTTTATTTTTTAGTGCAAAACACTTTATCACTCTGAGTAATTATTTTATTTTTTGATAAACTAAATATAACATATACCAATTCTGACTCATTTATACATGCTGTATATAAATCTGGTCAAAAAATTTAAATCGGTTGCATAGTACTTTAGCTATACAACAATAAATATTCACTTTGTATGGTGGCTACTACTCCTTGTAATACTACCACACCTATTTTCATATCAGTTATTGAATTTAACAAGAAAATTATTACCACAAAATCTCGAGACTTTTTCATTTAAAAGATAAATAATTTTTAATACTTATTATTTTGTTTTCATGGAGGTACCATTCCCTCTGCTACGATTCCAAAATAAAGTAGCCTATTTAAGTTACGTTGGTTTTTTGAATTACTAACTGGTTTAAAAACTTTAAAAATCATACATCACAGAAAAAAATAAAAACGGATTTCAATTACGAAATTGTTTATATTAATTAAAATCTTTATTGATTTTGCTCATATTATCAAAATAATAATATTAATTAAAATCCAATGTTAAATTGAATAAGAACCCAGCAAAAAGTAAGCTAGCAGGTATAATTGGAAACAAAAATAAACTACTTATTTTTTGCCTGAATAACTAGTTATTTTTGTTTTGTTTTGTAGTTATTTTTTGACTTTAGGGGTATTCAAAAATATGTACCTAAACGAAAACAAAAATAAAAAAAGAAACAAAAAAATTTTGCCGTCAGTGAGAACTTGAACACACACTAACCATTCGTTTTTACTGACTAACGTCTTACTCAGTACACCATCTCGCACATAGCATCCTAAGCGACAAAAACTGTATTTAGTTTAAAATATCTTTTTAGATATTTTGTTATAAAAAACTAACAGCTTCAGAATGGGGTTGAACCAACAACCTTCTGGTTGTTAATCCGGCGCTCTAGAAAACTCATTCATGTGATTGCAGTATTACTGCGCTATTATACTATTGAGTACTTATTAATGTAATACAGAGTAGGCAAATAATAATGACGCCTCATTACCAAGAAAATACTTTAATAAGTAGTTGTTATTACCGAAAACCAAAAAGTCTTTGCTGGGAAGTTTATTGAAGTATTGCGTAGTAATTTTTTCTGTGATTTTATTTATAAACACTGAATGTTTTAAAAATACATAACATTTTATCACTCTTTAAAATTGTCAATATTGAAAAATATTAAAAACATGTATAATATTTGGTCGTAGTTTTAAATAAATATTTATTCTCTTGAAAATTTGTACTTTTCTAGATATATGATTTTGATTATAAGTCCTCGATATGTTTCTGGTATGGTCAATATAATATTTTTATGAAAATAAATTTAATTCTTTTCAGCAACTTTTAAGTCTGTCCTGTTTTAAAAGCTATTCCAATTATATTTTTGTTTTTATTTTCGGCAGTGGTTTAATCTTAAAATTACCTCTGAAAGACCATCCATATTTCTCATTCTTTTCTTTTTTATTTACTTTTCAACTTTTCGTGCTCTGTTACTTTTCTGTTAATGAACTTGACTTATTCTTTTGTTTTTCCATCAGAATTTTTTTAAGTACCAAGTTTTACAGGTACAAATGGCACTTTTTTAGTTTTCTCTATTTTTTACTCTATAGTTTTAAAGTTTTGTTATTGTTTTCCAATTTTCATTTTGTTTTCTCTATTTTCTCGTTGTGTGGAAGAAAACTTGTAGTTTGGTTTTGTTTTCTAGTGTTAAAAAGTGTTTTACTAAACTTTTTTGTTTTTTTTTTTTTTTTTTTTTTTTTTTGTTCAAATCTCAAGTAGTTTTGAATTGCTGTTATTGTTGTTTGTATATTTTATTTTCATTTATTTGATTTCAATGTATTTTTCTGTTATTTCTATACATATATGCACACTAATACCTGCATCTTGAAGGTGTACAATTGACTAGTGTTGTTTTTAGGGAGAGTATAGTAGTACCTGCATAGTTTTATGGTTTTCATTTGAAGCTTAAAACTTTTCCTTTTGAATGATTTTATTTATGGTTGATCTCTTTGTTTTGTTTATTTTTTACATTTTCTTTCTATTTTGTTAAATTTTCGAAACAAACTTTTGAAATTAAAATTTTATATCACTGTCAAAGTTGGTTTGTCTGATGATGTAATGGCCATTGAAGAAAA
Organism: Protocalliphora azurea; assembly: GCA_932274085.1. Lineage (NCBI taxonomy): Eukaryota > Metazoa > Arthropoda > Insecta > Diptera > Calliphoridae > Protocalliphora > Protocalliphora azurea. The sequence goes on from OW026520.1 coordinate 114,567,624, forward strand.
CTTTTTTTTGTTATTGATTGAAGTTTTGATAAAGCTTAAGAATAAAAGATTATGGTATGTGGTTTCTTTAAAATAGACAATAAGTTTTAATTTAGATATTGGTCTATATATGTGTATGTTGTACACCTTTATAAAGGAATTTAGTCTATTAAAAATATTATTATTAAACGAATTTTATCAAATATTTTTCATTATTTTTATGAAATTGTTAAGGTTATGGGTAAACTTATATACAAAAAATTATGTGTAAAATTTTTCCACATTAACCATTATTTGGATTTAAATTAAATTTAATAAATATATATTTGGTTTTAATACTTTATTTTATTGGTTATAGATATTTTCAAACTCAATATAAAAAGCAAAAAACCATTTCCTGTACTGTGACAAGTTCAATAAAAATAGCAACAAAATTATTAAACTACTGAAAAATAGAATTAATTTTTGTATATGAAATGCAATATTTGTAGATGTCTAGAGGCAACTTATATTCTTCTAAGTAAAGATTTTCCAAATGCAATAATTAATATTTATGTATTTAATTCTAGACAATTCGGCAACCTTTTCAATATCGATCTGAAAACAAGTTAAAATTTATCATATAATGATCTTAAGTAGTGTTTTTATACTCCACACCACCATAGTTGGTTGAGGTATTATGCGTTCTGTACTGTTATTTCAATGAGCGGTACAAGGAAATATAAAGTAAAGTATCAACGTATGTCTAAGTCATGGTAAATATAATCTGATATCTAAAATATTTATTGTTATTAACAGTCAAAATTTCTTACAGATATTGACCAGCGCCATATGTCTGGTTCTGATTTTTCCACTTCCTAATTCGGTGATTTAAGTTCGCGCGGCATAGACGATTTCACAAATTATAAAATTAAGGAGAACCAAATTATGGTAGGAATTTTCTGCTTCTGTTCATATGTTTGCGAAGATAATTACCCATTAAATTACGAAGGAAAAACTATAACCATATGTAGTGCAATTTTATAGTACATAACATAAAAACTGTTTTTTTTAGCAATATAATTCTTTAAATTCTAATGTAATTAAAATATTACGCTATTCTACCTCGAGGACCATATCCTCATAAACTTTTTCGAGTAATTTCATATCTAAAATCTATATATTATGTTCACCACAATACCCTAGCATTCATTCCAAATGTTTATTTTGGAGTTAATATGAAACAGAATTTTCTTGTGGACCTGGCAACATTTACCTATTATTTTATTATTGTTAAAATTTTTTAAATTTAAAGTAAAATTGAAGGTTGTTGTGGTTTCTGTCAATGCAAATGAACTACAAATTTATTTTCACATAAACTAAAACAATTTATAAAAAATATCTTAATGATGTTCAATATATTTTTATAATCTTTAAATTTTCTTATTAAAATTAATTTAAAAAACATTTCTTTCATATGCATTATTCACAATATTTATTAGTATATTTAATTTTTCTCATCGAATAATACAATTATTATTATATATCATGTGACAGTACACGCAACCTACTAAATTCAATTGGTAACAAATTCCGTTGCCATAATAAATCTGCTATCTCTGTGTATTTATTCACCGAGAAAATTTTCTGAAAGTAAGTACAATTCTGTGGGAACACCTGCCTTATATCACCATAGGTGGTTGGGATATTGTGTCTTATAGTACATAATAATACGGTGCATACCCGGGTATCTTTTATGATTTTAAAATATTTTCATTTCTTTAATAATGAAGATATGGTCACCAAACTTCAGATCGTCGCGACTAAAATATTACTAAAGTTTAGAAACTGCAGCAGCCAAATTTTGTTAACTTGGTCTATATATGAAATGACTTAAATGTTGACACCTACGGGAGTCAATACCCAGGGTGCCCTGGTACCCCATATTATTTTTATGTGTTTTGCACTACAATTATTTTTTAAGTTAAAATTAATTTTATATATATATATATATATACATATTGTACAAAATCAATGAAAAACACACTAAAGTATATATATACATATACTTATATATATATATATATTATTAATGAAAAACACACTAAAGTATACATAAATATACATATATATATTTATATATATTTATATATATATATATATATATATATCAGCATAATATCTGTGGCACCAAGGAAAAACTATATAACTTAAAATATGCAAAAAATATTGTTTTTCCATTTTTGAATTTTTTATACCCAGTTTTAAGCTGTGTCATTTTTTTTTTTTTATCAAGCAAGTATTTCATTTAAAATTAGAATATTCTATACTATTGCATGGAAATTAAAAAATATAAACTGCTCTCCTGAAAAGTTCAAAAAGCTACTTACGTACTTTTTCCTTGTTGTTTCATATTTCAGAGCGAAATATTGATGGCGTTAATCCAAACCTTTTCTCTTATGATATTTTAAACTACAATAATAATTTTGGTTACAGTGAGCACTATTTTGGTAAAAAAAAGTTCACAACCAACTGAATATCAGTATAGCAAAAGAATTGTAATTTTTTTACACTTTTTAAAACTAAATTAAAAGCTATAGAAATAAAGTTAAAAGAAAGAATTCTAACAATTCAAGCCGACATTTTTAAGCAATGGCACTTGAACTTGACAACTAGAACATTGGTAATGATAAAGTAAGTGTTGAATTGGTGACAAAATGTATTTTTATGTTATTTTTTTAATACGTAACACGAATGTTGTTTTTCACAGTATTTCATTAAGTCTTTCAAAATTTTTCAAGAATTGGTTTTGTGGCAGTAATTACACCTATTTTCAAGAAACAATAATTCAAAGGATTGATTTGCTTCCCATTCAAACATTTTTAGAAAAAAGTAAGAACATTTTTTTTAGGATTCGGATTTTTGGAACCAGCCGGATATGAAGTTCACAGGAAATCAATCCCATACCAAAATTAATTTATATTCTGTTGTTTACCATTTCTCCTAAAATCTCTAAATTTGGCTAGTTTCTGAACTGATCTTTTACTAAATTATCTACTTTAATAAATTTTCGTACACATTCGTTGCATGTATTAATATTGTCTTTAAGGCGATGTTATGGTATTTTGGCATCGAACAATAATTAAAGACCTCTATCCATTCTTTAATACAACTCGAATTTAACCCCTTCTCCTAGTAAGTATGTTATTTAGTCGGGATTTTATGAATATAAGTTTTGTAATAGTTTCTTATTTCTTCCATTGCAGATATCAATTGGCTCCTGTTAGTACTTTATATATGTCAGTTTTCATGGAAAATTTTTCCAAAGAATTATATAGCCAAACTACGGAAGGTGACTCAAGCTAGAAACAAGTGTTGAAGCAAACCGTCAAGTTTACAATCTAAGTATATTTAATTTATATAAATCCCATTATTTACATTCAAACCCCAATAAAATCTCATATAAATGAAACAAATTATAAATATGTACCACCATAGGTGGTTGGGGTATTATGCGTTTGTGCTGATGTTTTTAATGCATAGAAAAAGTTATCCAATAGTTATCTTAAAGTATACCCATCGACTCAGAATCACTTTCTAAATCGATCTAACGATATCCGTCCGTCTAGCTGGCTGTCTATGTAAACCTTGTGCACAATGTACGGGTAGCAATTTTAAATATAATTCAATGAAATTTTGCACGTGGAAATTTTATGATACAAGGACGAAGTCTATTGAAATTATATTATTTCACCTAGTCCCCATGCAAAAGCCTTCCTGGAATAGAATTTAGATATTCAAAAATGCCTTAAAAATAGGAATATTGTCATGAAATTCGGTGCAAAAAAGTTCTGAACAAGTATCAATATTTGTATCAAATTTTATGAAGATCGCAACACAATTGACCATAGCTCCCATATGAAACCATCTTCTGAAAATCACAACAAAATGGTTCTCGCTGTGTGCGTATATATATATATACATTAAAATCATATATATATATATATATATATAATATATTATGGAAATATAAATTACGCTTGGTTTATTCGGAATTCAAAGAATACAATGAAGCAGTCAGATACCTATTTACAGTAAGTACTATACAAGAAGAATAAATATTTTCTAACATTTAATTAACACTTAAAATATTATTATATGTGTATGTGTTCATGAATGTATATACATTTTGCAATATTATTAAAAATGTTATTAGAAATGTATTAATTGCAAAAAATATTTGTTTTGAAATAATTCTTATCAAACATTTTATTGTTTCAAAAATAAATATGTATTGTTTGAAAATCTGTTAAAAATCAAATATTATTTTTATTGTTTCAAAAAAAGAAAAGGAAATTTGTGAGAATTTTCAAACATTCAAATTTATAAAGATATTTTAACAAAACAAAATATTAATAATAATTTTTTTCAATAAAACATTTACGAATTTGAATGTCTAATTTGACTTATTTAGTGATAAGTCGGATTGCAGTAAAAAATTTAATTTGTTTTATAAATTTATTTATATAATACGAGATTTAATTTTTTTCTATATATCCTTAAAACTTTCTTAGAAAACCTTACCAAATTACCACTTCAAAATCAAGTCATTTCAAATTCAGACCACATCATAAAAACTCTAAATTCATTATAATCTTAACAGTTTGTTAAAGAATAAATGATCAGAATAAAAATATAAAAGAACGCCAATACAAAAGAAAGAAAATCATTGTATATATTTAGGGTGCGTGAACAATGATGCAGTTATATGCGTATTTAATGACAATACGTGCGTATGTAATAAACACGCACACATGTTTAATCACACCAAACTAACACATGCTGATAAAGGTTTTCACATACATTCGCACATACGATATTCATGCACAAACACGCGCGTAAACACAGATTGTTTTAATAAAACGAAATTTTAGTAGAAATGTGTAAAGTTTTCAATTTTAAATTTTAGCGAATGGGAAAAAAATGCACGTGTATTTTTTAAGCAAATAAAATGAAAGATAAAGTGAATAAAGAAATGAAACATTTACAAAAACATTTATAAAAGATTTGATGTAGTGTTTCAAAACAAGAATAAAAAGTTATAAGACAAAATTCAATTGAAAGAAAATATACGTAGTGGCGCAAAATAATGATTCCAAAGGTTGATGAAAGTTTTTCAAAAGCGGAAATATATAAAGATTAATGGCATATATACATGAGTTTATTTCGTATTTTGCTCTTTGGCCATTTAAAACTAAAGGAAGATTACTTCTAGCTTTAGGTATTCAAGGAAACAAACATTGGCTAATTGACTCAGAAAATTTTATTGCTTTATAACATTAAGATTTTTATTTAAAGTAAAAAACAATTTTGGAAGATTTATGCCTGGTCAAGAATCCTCATACTAATATTTCAACAATAAGTAAATAAATAATAAAAGAGTTTAAGACATCGGGTATTAAAATAATTATTGTTTTTAATAGCTTTAAAAAGTATTATTATTGTTTTTTATAAATGTATTTTTTGCTACAGAGAGAACATTTAATCAGAGTTACCTTTGGAGTCCAAAAAGGGGATTTCAAAAAAGAAAAAAAAAAGGTCGCCAAAAAATTGGAATTAAGAAAAAGTAGTCAACTGCTTCAGTACCTAAAAAAACTCATTAAAGTTTATTTAAAGGGTGGTCCAAAGTGCTTTTTTATTTTTGAAGTGCTATAAAATAACTAGATTTTGCCCTATAGAAAAATTAATGATTCCCAATTAAAGGTGATTATCTATGTATTTGACCCACATAACAATTAACGTTAAATGTTTTCCCACTCTGTCTCATAATCTCACTTTTTAATTTCTACATATACTATTGTATGTGCTACATAGAGGGTTTTAGTTAAATTCAAAAAGTTTGTACAATATTTTTAAGTATTAGGGATTTATTTGGAGCATAAAATTTCTTTAAACGGCTTAGTTATAGCTAAAACATATCTCAACATCTTTAGTATCAAACTGCACTTATTGAAATCCGGGAACGTATAACCCATAAATTATAATTAAGTACTTGACAATCTATATCATCAATCTACATCATTAAGTACTTGACAATCTATATCATCATTCATTCTAGTTAGTTCTGGCTATATTAATTGGTACATATTGAGGATGATATCTTAATTAAAAATTATCCATAACATACCAGCAAATAAAAAAAAAAAAAAAAAATACTAGATTTTTAAGTAATTAAAGAAAATGTATGTCCAAATATATCTTGAGACTTAAACTGCTCTAAATAACACGAAAACTTTGGCTATCGTGGTCAAGATAATTGCTGTGCACCAGGTTTTACATTACCTTATAATTTATTGATCAGTTGGATTAAATATTTGAAAGGCATCCAGATGATTATTTATTATTATATAAGTGTATACAGTTTTTAAGATAATTTTCTCTTATTTGTGATATAGTGATACCACAAAAAAGAACAGAAGAACTTGCAAATGAAGTGAAACTGTTTTGGAAATCCCTTTTTTCCATTTAATAGCCAAGTTTATTGCAAATTTAAAATATGTAATTCTTTCTCCCAAATGTAGACGTACAAATTATAATTAGCCCCATTTTAAATGAAACCATAATTTTTATTCCAAATGTTTATCATAATGTTTTTCTCCCTTCTTCCTTTTTTTTTTTTTTTTTTTTGTTATAACTTAATAAATACGTCTCCAATATAATATTTTACACATGAATTATATGAAATTATATCAGTTAATTCGTGAAAGAATTATGGAAATATATTTATTAGTTTCTGAGTTTTTGCATTTTGAAAACAACAAAAAGTTCTTCCGACCACCCTTTATTTGATCAAAACAAAAACAAAAATATTTTACTTTTAGAAAAATTACTAATTAAATTTTTTTAATAGCATCATTGGACCTTATTTCTTCGAAAATCCAAATGGAAGTGCTGTAACCGTAAATGGAGAGCGGTATCGGTTTATGATAGAACTTTTTTTACGTCCTGCTCTTGAAAACAAACCACAGATGTAGTTTCAGCAGAACGGATCCACAGAAAACATTGCTCGAGAATCAACTGGCCCACCCTTGGTTTTAAATGTAATGACTTCTTGACATGTTAAAATATAAAAAAGTATGTTAAAATTGTAATCTTTTAAATTTTTGGAAAATTAATTCTTTTTGAGCTAAAAATACAATCATTTATTTACTTTTAAAAAGTAATTATTAACAACTTCCAAAATATGCATTTAGTTTTACTTTGAAGCGCTGAAAATTTTAGTTTTTGAAAGCACTTTTTAATGAACTGTATTAGTTTTTGGGCTCATAATTTTGAGATTTTATGTTCCATCTAGTACTTTGTAACTTTGTGTCATAAAGCTATAACGTTTTTCTTTACGTTAAAAGATGTGGTTTTAAATTTGGATTTTTAAGCTTACCAGCTACTTTTTAACAACCGCTGGTGATGATAATTTGAAGGTTTCGTATATGTTTATAAAGTAATCTTCATTTTTAAGAAGGGTACTTTTTTTTTTTTTTTTTGCTGTGGTAAAAAAATCTCTCGAGTAATGCCATTTGAGGATATTATATACCAGTTTATAAAATTTCCATTACATAATAAAAATTTTAAGTTATGACGAAAGACTGTTTTTGGATAGAATCCTATATAAATACATCTCTATTTGTTATTTTATTTTATTTTTTTTATTAAACTTTTTTAGAAAGTGTAGACATCGAGGTAGGTTTGTTTGTGTAATAATAAAATTTTTCTACAATTTAGTTTAATTGCAATTTATTACAAATACTTCCTGAAACGTTTCAGTTGCAAAAATAATAACATTTTTAAAAATTTAACAAAAACTGTGAAACTAATTAGATTTTATCTGGAATAACTTGCATAAACTTTATATACGTTTTTAATTTTTGCCACAAATCAAACATAAAATACTTTTTCGAAAAATATATGAAGAATGTTTTAGTAAAGTTAGAAAAATAGATTTTAAGCGATTTTAAAAATTGATATGCCGTTTCACTCTAGACGAAATAATATTTTAAACCTTGTTTGCCTGTCCGCGTTCTTATGCTTTTAAAAGTTGATTTGAAAATCTAAAATATACTTAAAAATTGGGTAGCTACGACATCTTTAATGGAAATTTTTTTCTTTTTTTTAAATATCTCAAGATTGATATGATGGAGTCATTAAGTCGCCTTTCCGGTGAAAATAAAATATGTTAATTTTAGCATAGTTTTAATAATTTATCTTTTAGATATTATCAATTCAATCTCAATATTGACAATGCTCATTTTGATTCAAATTGATCGAAACGAAATCTAATTTTTTCCGATTCAATTTCAAATTATTTCCGAAATTCGACAGTAAAAACTTGGATGAAATTCGAATTTACATTTTTTAAACTAAATCACACAAATTGTTCTCGAGTTGTGTATATATAAAGTTAAGAGACTAAAGCTAAAATATCTAATATAACTTAAAATCTAAGACTTACATTATATCCGTGAAATCAAAAAACCAAAAAATCCACTGCCTGACTATTGTGATGTAATTTCCAGTAGGTTTTATGCAACGGCATGCGATAAGTTTCATTGCATGAATACTCAAAACTTTCATATTCATAAAAATCCAAAATCATGTTATGATGAGTATGCAATTGGACCAAAGGATGTCTTCTTAAAACCTTGCGATTCATAGTGGTATTACCACCTTCCACTATCAAGGTAAAATATAAATTTCCACCATAACTACTTATTCGATCACCATAGAATTGGGGAGACAATTGAAAATATAAAGGATAATATTACCTGTGGAAAGGGGTATTAAATATAAACCAGTAAAATTTTGTATCTCAGCATCTTCGCGATAAGTTTTGGCCCCTGTCATTTGTACTACCACTATATATTCATGTAACATGTTGAGAATTTAAATATTGTATAGAAAGATTGCAGGATTCTGACATTCTTACATGACCCCAAGACCAATTACTTTGTTCACATTCTGAAGCTCGACCAAAGCAATAACATCTTTTACAACCTTCAGGATTTAGAGCTAATAAACCAAATGAGGACAAGTATCACACTTTAGGCCCACTACCAAACTTTTGCAGAGACATCACAAGTTATTAGACCATCTTTACCAACATATGAACCATCCACATCACAATTACAACGTCTACACTCGGGATAACCAAAATAACCAGCCGAACAGGCATCACACCTACGTCTGGTATAACCTTCTCTACATTGACACTGACCCGTATGAGTGTGACAATATATTCTTTATAACGGTTTATCTCGAGACAGGAGTCAATTAAAATAAGTAAGAATGTTATATTCGTCTTTGCCGAATCCATTATATCCTGACGGATAATACATAACTAGATTGATTCAGAATATATATTTTTTATGGGATCATAAACTTTATAAATTCCCAGTTTAGAGTATATAGAAGGATTAATACCGAATTAATTTTTAAAGAATATCTTGTTAAATTAACAGCTTTGCTTTAATAGTATGTGTTTATATAATACTAGATAGCTTTTAATAAAATCCTTTTATCAAAATTTTTGTTATAGCTAAAAATTAGTTTAGATTACAGTGATCTATTCTATATATACAGATTAATGTTAAGGGAATGTTTTGATTAAAATGCATATATGCTGTGTATATAGCGGACAAGAATATAATTTTGCAATGATCATCAACATAAACAAATTCCAAAGGGAAAAAGTGCTACAAATCTCTTCTAAAATACTTTATAATTCTTTATTGCAGTTACAATAAATTTTACACTGGGGGCAAAGATTTCATTAATTATTACCACAACTAGTAAGTAGGGAGGCACTTGCTCATAATTGAATCGCCTTTTAAACTGGAAGTGATTTTGAAATGCAAAGGTATTTATTACCTTATGTGTAATATATAATAATTTTGATCCATTATATTTTTTTTTTTTTTTTATAAAATATACAAACTTCATACTGCACTAAAGCTAAGACTAAATGATTTTAAACTGGTTAATGCTCAGGTTTAAACATATTTCAGTTAGAATTAAGAATTTTATGTTAAAAAGTAAGCATTTATACCTAACAAGAGAAGTGAGAATTAGTAAACACTGTTCATAAATGATAATTTAGAATTCAGTATGATTATAAATATTAAATTCTCCTGGTGGAAAGAATACTTAAATAACTTTAAATAATACCTGAAATACTATTATATCGAATAAAATCTTAACACCTTAACAATCAGCCTTCCTATATCCATACAGATAAACCGGCACACTCATCAAATTAGAAGATAACAACAGGAAAATGAAATGAAAATATTAACATTTTGTTAAGAAATGTATAAAAAGTACAAGATTTGCTTTATACTTTTTTTAGCAAAGAAAACGAAAAAAATTAAATAAAATATATACTATTAAACGAGCAAAAGGAAATTACATATGAAGAAGGCAATATACAGGAAACGGAAATACATGTGAGGATTTTTAACAACATGTACCAAAAGAAGTAGTTTACACACACACACACATACATGAAAAAACCTACAAACAGGCATATGTTGAGATTTAATATGTGTGTGTACGATTTAATTGTGTAATGTTCGTGTTTGTTTGTTTAAGGTTTCTTTAAGGAGTTTGATGTGTGAGATGAGATGAGGTGTGTGTATGTTTGTGTTTATTTTTTCTACTTTGAAGCAGCATGAACATCTGGTGTATTCTGCTTCGATAAAATGACGAACAGTAAATGTACATGATGAAAGCAATAATATTAAGATGATTTACTATAAGTAATAAGTTTATATGTATACATGTGTATGTGTGAATTAGTTTTTCTTGTTGTAAATTTGAGTGTGTTTCATATGTTTGAAATTGAAAATTGCATTTGTAATAAATGTTATTTCATTTTATCAAAAACACAGATGGGTATTGTTAAGACACACTATTATTGCGTGTTTTAAGGCAATAATCTTTTCCTAACAACAACACATGATTATGACATTATAATTACTAACAACAGAAACATTGTAGACAAACTATTTTATTTCAAATCTCTGAGATATGAGAATAAGTTGGTATTAAATTAACAAATTTGTTGAATAAATTTAATGTAGAGGACAAAAGGAGAGAAAACTTTAACGTGTTATTGACATGGACAACTTGATTTCGTATATCCAAATAGTCTAAAGGCTTTAGGGCAAATATATATTTTTGCTAATATAAATAATAGCAGGAGTTTATTTTAGGCCATATATGTATATATGTATATATATATATATATATATATATATATATATATATATATAGTCATTTTTGCATTATTAAATATATATCAATCTGTTATAGTTCCTTTCATATGAGATAAATTTATAAATATAATTATTGTTTATTTATTTCTTTTATTAATTTTAACATCTACATGGTATCAAGAAATAATTTTAAAATAATTTCTTTAAAATTTTCTTCGAAATAGAAAAATTTTATTCTAAAATCGGAAGAATTATTTGGGAATTTAACCCCTCTTAATTTTATAATTTCATACCATTAAAAGCAGACCAAAGCCAATCTTTTTTAATTTGACCCACTAAACACGTTATTATTCTTTCCTTTCTTTCATTCTTTCCCAACGTGCGGTTGTATATGTATATATTTATGATCAAATATTAAATTTTCTATATATTCTCTTAAATATTTTGCCAAACTATATCTCTTAAATTTAATTTTCCATTTTTTTTTTTTTTTTCTTAAACGTTTAGAAAAAAAGTTTTACTTTAACTTATGTGCTCGCATGATGAAACTTTTATCACCTTGGGCTATTATACTTATACATCAACTTCTTCTGCTCTGATATACTATACTTTAGTGCAAATACTTGAAACATTTTGCATCTTACATAGATTGTGGCATGCATTAACTAAATAACCATTTTCATATGTTGCAAGTTTGTTGCTGTGTGCATGTATTATTGGTGTTGCTTACGTTAAAATCTTGCATGTTTCCTGTATTTTAGTATTTATTCCCTTATACTCGTTGTTTCTTATTTTTTTTCTCAGTTTTTCTAAAAAGTTTTCCTTTTAATGAAATTCTCATAAATCTCAGCTGAACTATGCTGAAAGTAATAATTACACACAAGATTGAATTTTAATTTAATTTTACTTTAACATGAAGCAATTTTTTATAACAAAAGTTGCTGCATTTAATAAAAGGAATGCAGGAAAATAATATATTGATGTAAGATAGAAAATAATATATTTTTTTTTTAGAAAAAACATTAAATAAAAAACATTTATATAGCCTGTAGTTAAGTTTTTACCATTTAAAATACTTTTTTCTAATAGAATTTAAAAAGAGATTTTTATGTGTATGACAAATGTTTTACTGATTTGAAATTTTTTTATCTATCCAAAAACTACAATATTGAAATTTTATATATTTATTTATATATATAAATTATATATATATATATATATATATATATATATAACGAATAATGAATCATAATATTAAAAATATATACTTTGGGAATTCCATTTTTAATGAACTATGAGGTCTATTTGAACTAAAAAACACAGCAATTAAAACTGTTTCTGATTGATATCTATAGCATTATTGCGTAATCCTTTTTTCTATGAATAGTTCTAGGGTTTCATTAGGCCTTTGTCAGGAAGTTTTATAAGCCGAACGGTATTCATTACTCTCCATTAGTATATATAGCAGAGATGTTTCATGATTCGGCACAGGCACTGCTTCCAAAGTCTGAGCAGACTTGATTTCTATCATTGTTTTCGCCTGTTGGAAAGAGTTCTTCTAAACCAAGGCTATGGCCATTATTTTAGGGCATTTTTATAAATGTCCTTCATTAATCGTTACTGCAAAATCTTCTTCATCAGCATCAGAGCTGCTACCTAAAGCTTGTGGACCCTTCGATAAGGCCAGATATAGGGATATCAATGATTTTGTACGTATTAATTTGTGGTGGCTAAAATTTCAAGATTCGTTTGAACAGTTATTGCTTTTGACACTAGGGTATCCAAAACCGTAACCAAAAGTCGGTTAACCGCTTTCCGGTTTTTTTTTTTAATTTTCCGTTTTTTTTAAACGTGTTTTAAACACGATTAACCGGTTTTTTAGAAATAGTTTTATTTAACTTAAAAAATAAATTAAATTAAAAATAAGAAGTGTCATTTAAATTGCTAAATGCAGAAAACAAAATCAATGAACTTGGATAATTCTCTTTATGTAGCTGAAATAAATTGAACTGTTCAGTGCACACAAAAGTATTTGAACGTTTAAATTTTTGTTTTATAACATACAATGTATACATCAGAAATGAAATATATTTATCATGATTAATTATGATGATTTATATGTACGAAATGAGTCTGTAGTGTGAACCCTGTGCGAGAGGAATTGGAAACTTGAACGCGTAGAAAAAGGAAAAATTTAGGAACTTGTAGACAAAACCCAAATTGACGAAAGCAAGAAGAAGAATAATAAAAATATAAACAAACTAATTGCTGAAATGTTTAGATAGGAAAATGGCCAGGGAGACATATTGGTTGATACGAGGTATCAAAGTAGATTTTGAAAAGAAAAACTTCCTTTTTCCTTTGGATTGGTGATGAAGGTGAGTCCAGTGGCTGCGGAGAAAAAAACACCCCAACAACGTTTAAAAGTGGTAAAATTTTGTTAAATTAAAACTGAGCTTTACAATTAAAACTAGTAAAACTTAAAGCTAATTAAAACTTAAACTAGTTAAAACTTAAAATAAATAAAACAAAAACTAAAAATACACCAACATTGGAAAGGAAATCCTGCCGTAATCGAACATCAGCCACTTGCCACTGGTAACTCATCCAACGCTGGAGAAACTGCATAGCACACACACGCCATGGGTGATAGGTAAAAGGTTTTCGACCATTAAGTGAGTTTACCCGTACGACTTAACGGACCGAACTGAGCATCCCTAAAATAAAAAAATAAAAAAAATTAATAAATAAAATAACTAAAAATTAAAAGAAGATTAGGTAGAACATTTAGACTTACCAGGAAAGAAAATTATAATCCGTTCTGTTAGTGGTGTTGCAAAACGAGCGCGGTTATGGTTGAGCCCAGGTCTATGAATTCGTCGCGATAGTAAATCCTGAAATGAGGCATTAGCGTTCTAAATGTTTAATCTATAAAAAAAACTGAAAAGAAGAAAAAGATCCCAAATAAATAAAACCTAAAAAAACAAGAGAAAAAAATATATAGATAAATAATACCTAAAAAGGGAAGTGCCAGGAAGCATTCCAATCCTTGAAACCAGCCAACGAAAGTAGCAACCTGTAAAATAGAGAAAAAAACGAGAAGAATCAGCAGCTTGCACAGACCCGATAAGAAAAAAAGGTCCATCATCATTACTTTAAACCAAAAAATAGAAATAGGAACTGGAGAATGTATATTAAACTTTTTGATTAATAAACTAAAAGTTTTTTAAATAATAAATTGTAAAGCAGTGAATATAATTGTTAAATCAACAATTTATATTTTCTACTTTTGTTTGTGAATTTATTTTTCTTTTTGTAATTTATTTGAGAATGCTAAATAAAAAGCTTCAAAATTGTTTTAAAATTTCAAAAATAAAGGACACCAGCAATAATTATAATGTTTAAATGAAACTTTTCGAGTTTTGCCATTTAAAATAATGTGGTATGCAAATTCAAAAGCAGTGAGTAAACGGGGAGGAGCGAAATGGTAAGGTATTAAAAATAATTTAGTGACATTCCGAAGAAAATTATGTAGGAATGTGATGGTGAGAGTTAGCTTGCTCTGTGAGGGAAGAGTTTGATTTGCTCTTTCGGCAAGAACCACCCCATCCGGGAGCTCCAGCCTGGCATAAGCGAGCATACCAGCGCCGCCGTCAGTCTGGCCACTTTATGTGCTGGAAAACAGGCAGCTGCTTTATTTTTGCCCCGTCCACTCATTATAAGCCCCATCAACCAGATTGCCTCAAAGTCCGATCAGTTAAAATGCACTGGGCTTTTAATGGATAATAAAAGCTTAGAAATACAGACATTACATAAAAAAGTTGCCGAATATATAGAAAAAGTTTTGCAGAAAAACTTACAAGTTTTTTAAAACCAATAAGAAGTTATATAAAATTTAAAAGTTTCTTACATAAAGAAACATATCAATAGATGGTTATATTGATATAATTTTTATAACCAGAAATTTATGCACTGTTTTTTCATGCTCACTGATAAGTATTTCAAGCAAAAAAATATATTTTATTTTGGAAAGGCATATTTTCAAATACCAGGATTAGGAATAAAATATTAGTGAAAATGTATTAAATAATATAAATGAAATAAGGAAGAACAATTCCAAATTAAAAAATTTAAAGTTATAACGAATAAAAAACTCGAATTTTGAAATTATGCACATCAAAATTTATTAGTTTTGCAAAGTAAAACTTGTACGCACGTAATTTTAGGCTTCTGTTTCAAAAAAATTACAAAAATATAATATTTTCTTGTTAGAAAATTTAAATGACTGAAAACCGGTTAACCGGTATTTTAGGGTCCAAAACCAGACAAGCGGGTTTAGCTAGAATGAGATTTTTCGATTAAACCGAAAACCGGCTTTCTAAAAAGACGGTTTGTTAGAAACTCTATTTGATAACCACTTTTCACAAATCTCCTCGTTGTAATAATAGCTGGTCATGCGATTGCATTTCTTGATACCTTTAGCCAATAGCTACATTGAACGATTTGTGGGCATTTGTAAACTATCTTTGGTATACATGGCTTGATCGGTTTCATTTCACGGATTACATACTTTGAGTATAGAGATCGTACTAACCGTATGTGTGGGTAGATATGTGTATGACTGCGTAGGTGTGGGTGTAGGTGTTTCCGTCAATGCCGAAAAGGGTGTTGTGGAATTTAAATAAGTCTGAATAAAACTAATAATATTTAAATAATTTTGACTAATATGGTATGTATAACTTCCAAAGTATTGCATCCGAATTGAACCATTTTAATATACCCCATATATTTGAATGAAAAAAACTCCCAAAATTTTTTCTATTTTTACTTTACCTGTTCATATCACTCAAATATAAATACACCAAGCCTTATAAGTTGTGATAGGTGTCTTAAGTATAGCATATAATTATTATTTTCTTACTATTTTTCTTTCTTTTTGTGCGTATTTTACCTATTTTTAGCCATTTTTAGTTTTTTAGCACTTTTTTATTGTACCATATAGGAACAGAGTACAATGTAAGAAAAGGATAAAAGCCAGTGGTATTCGAATATAATATAATGCTATAATATATCTAAGCAATAACAATCAAATTTTAAAATCTTTAAAAAAAAATATGGAGAGCTTCATATGCATTTTGAAACTGCAATGTATAAAAAATGCATGCTAGTATATGTATTACCAATTAAAATAATAATGTTTTTATAGATCACCTTTTTTATAACCTTAAATGGTATTTATGCAATTTCTTCTTTCCTTAAGTCATTGACGTGTTGGCTTTAATTTAAATAAATCTTTTATAAAACTGATGTGACTTAATTCATCAAGAATCGTAATAAATGAAACAAATCATACATTTATCAATATATGGCATTTTTTTAATAATTTAGTTAACAAAAGAAATAAAAAATTATGTTGAAGTAAAGTGAATAAAAAGAAGAATTGTTTAAAATCGTAGCATTTAATATGTTCTGTTTATATTAAACATTAAATATATGGGGTACGTCGGGTTTGTCATTCCGTATGTAAGGTGTCGAAGTGATCATCGAAATTGTTTAAATTTTTGACTTATGGTCTTTTAAATTTTTCTTTTTTAAGATCATAGTAGTCTCAGAAAAATCGAAAAATAATATAAATATAATTGGAAGCTCAGTTATTTTTGCACAAATATTTACAGTTTTTAACGGGGAATAAAAGGGAAAAATTTAGAAGGCCATAAATTAAAAATTTTGCGTACCAGCGAAAAATACTATGGAGGATTTATTACACTAGTAAAATGTTATCAATTGTAAGTGAAATGATTCCGCCTTCAAGCGATGATCCTCAATTTGTCATATAGTGAAAGTAACCCTTATTATAAAAAAAAAATAAAAAATAAAATAAAAAAATAGTTATTTTTCAATATTTTTTTGTAATTTGTAACTGAGATGTTTTCACTAATTTATAAATATAATAAAAATTTATACTTTAATTTGAATGAAATATGTCTTGTTTTATTAGCAACAAATTTATCTTTGTGATCCAAAAATAAAAATTTCCATTTCTGCCATTTTCAAATTTTTATGATTAAAAAAAAAAAAAAAAATTTGTTTTGAAATTTTGTACAATATTTTATTTTTTTACAAAATATGCTTAATATCACCATAACTGTTGAGCGTTTTAATTCTAATTCTTTTTGATTTTAATTCAAATTTTTTGATATATTACTGAACCAAATCGAACTAGTCGTTCTCGAGATAAGCTGCAATATATTGTGCTAACTCGTTAATTTTACAAATATCGATTTTTTTTATTTCTTTTTTAGATTTTATTTTGTTTGAAATTTATTTTCATACACAACAAGATTTGGAAAATGAAACATAAGAATTACAAAAATTAATTGACGTAAGAATTAGAATATTGATATAAAAATTAGAACATAAATATATATAGATAAAAATTTAAAATGAAATATGGTCTTTAATGAAGTTAATAATAAAATTTGAATAATGATATTTTAAAGTTATTTGCGTTGCTTTTAATTTGTATGTCGTGTGGGGGTGTATTCCAAATACTTGCGGCATTTATAAGAAATTACTATATAATTACTATATAATAGTGACCTCAGCATCAATACCTGAGGTACAATCTTCGACAGTGATATGGGTGTTAAGGTCATGTTATTAACGTGAACTGATTGATTACGGCCTTCGATATACGATGCAACAAGCCGCTTTGAATTATTTGAGAAGTTGAGAAAGTGTTTTAATTTCATACATCAAATGTTTTACAGTGGTTAAGAAGAATCAAGAAGTTTGGATTTTCATCATTAAGTTTACGTCTTATTTTCTCGATTACTTGAGCTAAGATACAGAGGGAAATCCACTAAATGGAAATATAATTAGTGGGAAAATAGTTATAAAATCTATTAAACGAATGCATGATGTTAGGAAGAAGTAATGGAAAATAATTCTTACGAATTTAGGATGTATACTATCGAAACCAACGGCATTTGATTTAATCAGCGAGAAACAATATGTCTCATCATGTTGATATACACATGAGAACGGAAATACTATCATCAACAGCACTCCTAACAATTTCATTACCTTTGCGAGAACCAAAGCCAATTAAAAAAAAGTTATTTATATGCCTAGTATTTCATAATAAATGCGCGTAATGGCGCTTCATTTAAGATAATTGTCCTAGAAAGTATTTTTGATTTGATCATCTTTATAATTCACAATTTTGGCCAAAAAAATACAACTGTTCGTCAATTTATTTATCGTGATGGTAGTAATGTAATTTTCCAAGGGCTTCTGATATAAATCCAGAAAAAGCTAATTAAATTAATAATCCGTTAAATTTCAATATTTGTCCAATTTCTGATGCAACCCTAATATATTTTTCAACATTAGATAAATCGATGGTTCTGACAGCTGTACAGAATCTAAAATATTCTGATAAATGTGGACCTGACGTTGTTCCAAGCTATACTCTTATAAAATATTGACATACTTTTATATCTCCTATAACCTACTTATTTAACATATCAATATTTAGAAGTTATTTTCCAGAAGTGTTGAGGAAATCTTATATTATATCTTTGTTTAAATTCGAAAGCAGATCCAACATTTCCAATTATAGAAGTATTGCTAAATTAAGTGTTGTACCATCACTCTTCGATAAGATAATTTCGGAAATCCTTTCGCATCAAATTGTTTCTTATCTTTCCCCATTCCAGCATGGATTTAAAAAAGGATGTTCCACTACTACTAACCTTTCGAAGTTCACAACCCCAGTTATAACTGCATTTGATTCCGGTTTACAGACATATATATATATATATATATATATATATATATTTCAATAAAGTAAATCATGATCTACTATTGTTCGAATTGCATTTTCTCCCTTTTTCCTTAAACGAATTTTTTTCATATTTTAAAAATAGATGCCTACGTATATTATTTAGAGAATGTACATCAAAAGCTATTCTATTACGCAAGGTAATCATCTTTGCGTCTTATTATTCCTAATATTTTTAAATGATTTACTAGCTTGTATTAAGAATTCTACAATATTAATCTACAATATTAATGCATGCTGATTATGTAAAGCTGTCCCATAGCTATAACTATCAATTTGCCATACTCCAATCAGATCTTGGCAATCTTTATGATTGGTGTATGATGAATCTAATGGACCTAAATTGAAGAAAGTGTAAATACATGATGTTCTACAGAAGAATTCCAGTAATTTGTTGCCCTGTATGTACACAATAAATGAATATCAACTTGTTCTAGTCGAAGAATTTCTTGATGTGGGTGTGTTACTTGAATGTGAATTATCCCTTAACTTCCACGTTTCACAAATAGTTAATAAGACAAAAGGAATTCTAGGTTTCTTAAAGCGGTGGGGAAGAGAATTTAATGATCCTTGAGTTTCCAAGCAACTAGTCATATATCTCGCAAGACTACTCCTGGAATATGCTTCCGCGGTCTGGATTCTTCAATATGAAGTTCATATAAAAAGAAAACTGAATCGATCTAGAAACAATTTCTCTTATTTTATTTCCATAATCTTCAATAGAACCCTAATATTATTTTATCATCATATGACAGTCGATTACAACTTATTGATCTTCGTACTCTTGAAACTAGGAGAAATTATATGAATATTTCATTTGTTATTAATTTAGTAAATTGTTAAATTAAGATCGAATTCGTAATTCCAATTCGTCCAATTAGAAATTATACTCTTTTTAAAAACAAATATTTTCTAACCAACTATCCCAACTTTGATCCCGTGATATATATGTGCAAACAATTCAATAGATTTTATATTGATTTCTCAGTAAATCCAATCCGCATTAAGAGGAGTATTTTTAACTTAGTTAAATAATAAGACTATTATTGAATGATCATGAAAAACATTTTATTGTAAATAGCTTTAAGAATAATATATATGCTAGCCTGTAAGAAATTTTAATTTCATTGTCTATTAAATAATTAAAATAAAAATAAAAAAATAACGTGCATCCAAATTGAATGGGAAATTCCGAGCTGCAGAATCTGTGTTTTAAACAAGTTTCTTATCTTCAAAATGTTAAGCAATTCAATTATTAATATAAATTGTAATGCAGCATTAATATGCCAGTTTTCCCATGCAATTACTATGTTAAACTCGCTATAAACTCATTAGTCATATAGTTTCAAAAAATTAGTAAAACATATAACCCCTTTATATAAAAAATAGTCTAACTTACTTCATTAATTGAAATTTATAGTATTTTTTTTTTTTTTGGTGTTAAGAAAAAAACAAAAATAAATAAAAAAAAAACACTTGCCAACATATGAAAACCGTAATACAAAGTTTGCAATAAACAAATTGTAGCCTGTTTAACTTTGCATGTAAAACAAATTGTATTACGAGCTTAAACTGCAATATATCCCCATACTTGTAATGGCAGCAATGACAGCAATAGTACAACTACAAATATGTATGTAGCAACATGTTATTTGTGATAAAACATATACACATATGTATATGTGTCTGTTTAAAACGCACATAAGGGCATTTGTTATATTTACGTTGTATATTCTGTCTCATATTGCATTATGTCTGGCAAATGTATGTTTTTAACTACGCGCAAAAATAAAATAGTCAAGTTGACGATGCAACACACTTGAGTGAACTTTACAAATGTCATTTCATATGACTTTTACTATGTTGCACTTACACATATCCGAGGGTAACTAATGGTAAAAAAGAACTCAAAGGGGATGAAGAGGGAGGAAGATTGAGAGTTGGTGGTATACTTTGCTGTTCATGTACTGCATCAACAATATGCTGGTCTTTGTTAACAAATAGTGACACAAAATTTTATGTTGTTTTAATGCTGAAAATTCTCTCTGTCCTTCCCAAAAGTGGACATGTTTTATTATTTTAATTTTTTTGTTATTTCTGTAGCTTTTTGTGTTGTTTCATTTTGCTTGTAACTCCTTGTTATATGACAACCACTTGTGAGTAACTAACTTTTTTATTATTATTTTTATTTTTAAGCTTTTTTGTGTTTCAGTTTTTTTTATTTATTTGTCACATTTCATTTATTTTTACGTAACTTGATTTACTTTAACTGGGTTTATTTATATATATTTTTTTATTTCTATTTTTGATACAATAAAACTTGAAACTTATTTATTCCCCTGTTAATAATTTTTATACAAGTAGCAGGGGTTCTTTATGCAGTTTTAGTGAAAAGGGTATATTGGATTTGTTTTGTGTGATGTAACTTATTAGAGACTTATTAAAGATCAGAATAAATATTTTCAGATGAGCAATAAGCAAGTTAGGATCAATGTATATAATATGTATATATTTGTTATCAATCATAATATTCTCTCGATTGTTGACAAATTTGGTCCCGCTAGGTGCCACTGTAGTACAAGCGAAAACAAATAAACTGCGTCCAAAAATTTCATTGAATTTCATTGTCACCAGCCTTCCACAGTTGAGATCGCTTATCATTCGACTTAATCGCCTATAACTCACTTTACTTCTTAAATATAATAGCATTTTCCAATGATTTTTTTACTCTTTCTATCTCTTTTTACAGCTATTATAACATAGTGTCTATATTAGAGAATTTTTTATCAACACAAACATCAAAAGCTACCCGAATTATGAAAGGTGGAAACAGTCGCACAAAACAACAATAAGGCGAAATCATTAATGTTTTTATATATTCAGTTTGACTGCTAAAACAACCAAAAATAGTAATCAGCTGTTAAACTGAGGTTACCTTGTTTAAATTCGCTCTGATTTTGAAGTTTGCCTTGATAAAAATTTGTCTATTATAGACACTACGTAATACCATTAGTATAGTCAGTGAGAAAGAACAAGAACAGAAAAAGCACTATAAAAACCCTTACTATGTTGTTTACAATTAGGGTTGCCTTGACATTTAACTCATGATAACAACACTATAAACAACAAAAAAATCACATCGAAAAAAATATCAACAGGATACTCACTCAGTCATCTGTAGTTGTATGGTTATTGCGTGCCATTGCGTGTTGTATTGTTGGTCACTTTTGGATCGTTGGTTCTTTTGTAATTTTTTTTATTTAAGTGACGTTTGTTGCAGCTTTCATTTATATAATAAACACTCTTAACTTCATACATACACTTTTAGCAATTGTTGCTGAGTGTCTCCACTTTATTATCTTTTTTTATTTTTTAAACAATAGCAAATGTTGTGTCATTTTTTTGTCCAGTTTATTCAATTGTTTCAAATACAATCATAATGTGTGTGTATGTGTATTTTTGCGTTCTTAATTTTTGTAATTTCTTGTTTATTTTATTTTCTTTTATTTTATTATTTGTTCTTGATTATTTTACTTTACACTTCAGCAATTTTTTCGTGCCCCTCATGTTTGGGCTTTTTTTCAACTTCTCTGACATATTTGTATAGTTTGATATATGATAAACAATAAATATGTCTGATATTTTGAGTAGGCTGTTGTAGTTGTCATTTTGGTAAATATTTTATACAAATATTTTTTTTTTTACTTCTGGATACCAAATGAACAATTCTATCCTTTTTATTTGGTTGAGCCCTAATTTAAAAATAACTTAGTGTCATTTGTTATATTTGTGTAGTGATTTTGAAAAAAATAGAGAACATAAATAAAAGACAATTTTGAAAAAGGTCAAACGAGAAATTATTCTTACTTTTTAGCACACAGAAAAAATATCGTTTGGAAAATGGTTATTATTAAAATTCAGCTGAATTTGTACAGAATAAATTATAAATATAAAATATTGTGACTTCAATAGATTTAATGCAGTCGAACACGGTTATAACGAACTATGGCATAACCATATTTTCTTCGGTCCAATTGATTTTACGAAATTTTCCATACAAATAACTACGTTTGTCACGAAAACGGTTATAGCAAACTTTTTTTTTTATTACGAATTCATTTTTATGATCCCGAAAAGAATATTTCATGCAAACAACTACGTTTATAACGTACTCCCACAAATATTAGTTTTAGAAAAATAAAATTGCAAACTAACAGAAATAACTTTTATTGATTTTAATTTAAATTACGGAACAAATTAATTTAAATTTAAATCATTAGAAAATAAAAAAAGAATTTTTATCGAAAATATTGAAAAAAAATTGAAATTATAAGAGAATTAAAAATTAAATATTTGAAAATCGATATTTCTCAAAAAGTAAAAGTCTCATCAATCGGAAAATAAAAAAATCGGAAAACAAAAAAAGAATTTTTATCGAAAATAGCTAAAAAAAAATTTAAATTATAAGAAAATTAAAAATTAAATATTTGAAAATTGTTATTTCTCAAAAAGTAAAAATCTCAAAAAATTCCAATTTCAAAACATCAGTAATAAATAAAAGCATTGAATTAGTATAAAAATATAAACAATCTCAACCTTCCTCTTGTCAAATCACTGAAGAATTCAAAAAAAAAAAAAAAAATTCATACAGCCCATTTTGAAAGGAAATAAAGGTTCATAAATGCACCTTTATCACTAATATTAGTATCGTAATGAAAAATGGTATTTTGCGGATATAACCCACTACATCTATAAAGAACTAAATTTGTCAATCCTTCGAGTTCTTTATAACCGTGTTCGACTGTAATATAAGTCAATAAAATAGTTATGAAGGTATTATAGTAGTTATTATAAAGTAAGTTATATTAACTAATTTTGATTTTTTAAATCAAACTTAAATTATTTGGTGAAACTACATAATTAAATTCATACTTAAGAACGAAATAATGGCAGTTGCTACCGAAATCATGTTTTTAGTGAAAAAGATAAAATTTAACGATATTTTCAATTGCAGTACTTAGATTTTTATCTCAACCGAATAAAAGTTGTGTTAATAACAAAAAATATAAAGAATGTAAAGAAGGTCTCTTTCGTACAACAACAACATTTCTCTCTCCTCACATACAAGATCTGAGTGAATTCAACACACTTGTGAGAGAGAAAAACAACACAAAACAAATACAATTTTCCTTTAAAATTTAAGGAAAATTACACTTGCGGCATTTTTTCACTAGCGCACCATATTCTTATTATTTTTGCACGCACTTTTATTGAATTTTAACTCCCGTAACACAAATATTTTGCATAATCTAAAAAAAATTTTTTTTTTTAAATTTCTTTTTTGTGTGTTGAAATTTTAATTGAACGTACAGAGTTGTTACTTTAGGTATTGAAAATAAAAAAAAATTTAAAATAATTTTAAATTATTTTCATATTCATCAACAAAAGCCAATAAATACAGTTATATTTATGCTTGTGGTTATAATCCGCATAAATATATTAAAATTTATTAAAATCTACGAATATAATTCTGCTGAATTATGTTTAATAATTCTTAAATCCTCTTTTTTGCACCTACGTGTGCTTATGATGTGTGGTGAAAATGGTTTCAACACTAATACTTTTAAGTAAAATTTTACTAGCACTTATTCCAAAGTTATTTTTTTTACAACAGAGTTGGGTTTTCTTGACAGGCCTTCCATTCCTTGTATTCTTTAATTAATAAAATTAATTCGCCTCAAACAAAATCATTTATTTGTTTTCACATTTTTAAAAAAATAAGTATTAAAATAAAAATAATTTCAATTTAGAAATACGAAATATATTTAATTTAAGAGAACCTTCAGTTATCTCTACAAATAAGCGCTTAAATGGAAAAACTATATTTATTTGTGTTTACGTATTTATCTCAACAAAAATCGAAATTTTAAAATTTAAATCTCAATTATTTCTTTAAATAAGCATTTAAATGAAAACAGCGCGTCGATATTCTTGATCTCTTGTTTCGCAACAAAAATCCAAATTTTGGGTAAAAGATTTAAATTTAGGTTAAAAATTGATAAAAGTGATACCTCGATTTGCGATCTCTTATTTATCTCATCAAGATCTGAACTTCAGTTCTATGAAAATCGATGAAAACTAAAATCAAAATTATCTCGGTAAATAAGAGTATAAACGGCAAAATGTTATCAATTTGTGATCAGTCAGTAAATAAGCGTTTACATAGAAAAGGGCCCCGATTTTTGATTAATTACTTATCTCAGAAAAAAATCGATTTGTCATCACTTATATTTCATAAGAAAAACCGAAGTTTAAGGTGAAAAATAGATAAAATCTTAAACCTCAATTATCTTAGTAAGTAAGCATTTAAATGGAAAAATCACCTCAAATTGTGATAATTTATATTTCTCAAAAAAGATTTAAGTTTTGGTGAGGAATTAATTTTTCAATTACATATTTTGTAGCGTCATCATGTTGTTGAAATATATTTGCTCGATACTTATTTGCGTAGCTGCCTGAATCGTTTACTAAAAAATATCTTAGAGAGATTTTGTTAAAAGTTTCTTAAGATGTATTCATCTACCATAAGTACTATCTGGGATATTTTTTGATCAAGTAGTTAAATCATTTGTGATAAAATTAATTAAAGTCATTTTCATATAATTGCTAATACAAGCTAACAGCAGTTCAGAGAGGATCTTTTACATGATTTCTATATATATATATATATATATATATATATATATATATATATATATAGATTTTTTTGCGTTCAAACAAATTACTGAGAGAGCGAAATTTATCGCTTTGTATGGCTGGGCTAACGATATTGCCTTATTAGAACTGCCTTGTACTTAATCTTCTTAAATATTTTTGATACAGATTTTATTGCTTTTATTATTACTTTTTTTTTAATTTTAATATCTTTTTTACAAAGAAATTGTAAAAATTATTTTTCTACAAAGATAAATATTATACAAAAAGCATAAATTTATACTGACTGCGTCTTAATTTTAAAGCTTTTTTCATATTACTTTCTCTCTATCCTGGGACAAATAAAAAAATTTATAAAAAACAATTCTTCTAACAACTCAAAGGAACATAGTCATAAAAATTACAAATAAACCAAAATTTCTTCAAAAAACATAACTTAAAATGAAAAAAATATTTTATAAGCTACAAAAGTTTGTTCGAAGCTAATAATTTCAATTTTTATTTTCTAAAAAATAAAAACAAATAAATTTAGCATAATTTTTACATTTTATTCTAAATATTTTTTTAAGTTTTTAGTCCACAATCATAAACGTAGCTATTATACGCTTGAGTAAAAGTAGTAAAAGTTCTAATAAAAAAGAAACAGAAATTAAAAAAAGCAAATAAAATTCAAATACTAAAACTGAAAAAGAAAAAAATAAATTAAATTTTGCGAGATGAACACACAGATAATTTTTCTATATAAAGTTTATACTTACAAGGGTAACCCACCCAAAAAAATAAATGCACACACACACACAACTACAACAGCAATAAGCGGCAACAATATTTTACTTGTAGTAGTAATATTAATTTGAAAATGTTAAGAAACAAGCATAAGTTTTAATTAAAAGTTAACATACTTTTAGGCTCTTCAAATGAACAAAAAACATAAGGGTTTGTTGTGTTCTAGCCTGAGTTTGAAAAAAATCAGCACAGCACGTTAAATAAATACAACTTTGACTAATAACAAAAACAACAGCAAAAAACTGTTAAGGAAAATAAAACTAAAATGAGGAAGAGACTAGAAATACATCCAAAAGAAAATATATGAAAGTACTTAATTTTTATGAACTAAAAGTTTATCTTAAATAGAAAATCTTAAATACCATTTAATAATGTTCTAAGATCCATATACACTCGTACTGTTAAATATATTAATTTTGTATTAAATGTGTATAAGGACTTTTCATACGCACAAAATATATAAAAGAAGCACTGTAAGATATTTATACTACCAGCAGTTATACAAACATTTAGTAATATTATTTGTATCTTAGATCTGTTTATTTGTCATTTGTGTGTAACCAATATTATTAAATGCCTTTAAGCTAGTCATCCAAAAAGCCAACTATTGCAAAGTATTAATATCTCCCAAAAATTTACCAAAATTGCGCGTTTTAATATATGAACACAAGGAGCAATAATAACAACACTGAACTTAAATTTATGCATATTACGATAAAATCATACATACATACATACATACATACATACATACACACATACATACAGTACTGTGCACAACATAAGCAACAAAATTAAGGTTATCTTAAATGTTAAATGTTTTTTAAAGTATTCAATATGCAACTAATTATAAAATTGTTAACATGTTTGGGTATTAACAAACATTTTTACTTTAGAGAATACGAATTTGATTCTATTTGCAAAAATGAGAAAAATACCGTATATGCACATCAAGAGCAACAAAATTTCAACATGTAAAAAATTAGGCAATTTTTTAAAATCTGTTGCGAATTTTTTAATTTAAAGTAAGTTTTATATCAAAAATATGTAAATACAGTATTTCTTTTGGTTTTTGTTTTTTTTTTTTTTTTTTCTTTTAATTATGATTTGTAATATCCCGATGAAGAAAATTTTAAGTTTGTTTAAAATAAAAAAAAAAACGAAAAGTCACTTTATTTTATTAACAATAAAGTCCCTTTTTAAATAGAAATTTTCTAATAAAAAGCTGTTAAAAAATAGTAAAAAAGTTTAATAAATTTTCTATTATTCTATTACACATGCTTCATATTAATAAAAACTCTTCTGTTCCCAACATGTCGCTAAAAATCTTTAAAAACTAAAAATTCTTCAAAGAAAATTTCAAACATGAATTTACAGATTGAAAATATAAATAAAAATTTAAACAATTTGTTCAATTCTTGACATTTGATTCATTTCAAGAAATGTAAAAAAAGTATTAATGTTAAGACAATATTCTTAAATATTATGAACCAAAATCAATAAGAATAAATTTTTATATTAATGAACAAATTTTTTCTTTGCAAAAAAATTTACTTTGCAATTTAAAAAATTTTTGGTTTTTCAGTGTATGTAAAAGGACTTCCGTTAAAAACTTCATTTAGTTATTATTAAAAATAAATTGGTAACACGCTATAACATTGGATTTTTCTCAAAAAAAAAAAAAAAAAAATTCACTGAAAAGCTTATTCAATAAAAGTGGTTTTTTGTTTTTTAATTAGTTATAAATAGCTCGATTTTCTCCTGAAGTCAACAAAGTAAATATTATTATAAAATAAAAGCACTTTTTTCTGTCAAACAAGATATAAAAAGCAAAAATCGGTTTAAAAATGCTAAAGTTATTATGAATTTCTCAGACCATTAATGTGTTTTAGACCACTTGTGTAAGGAGTGTACAAACAAATTTTTAATTTTTTGAGAAACGTTTAAATAAAATGCAATTTCTATTTATATTTGAGCCATAATTACTGTAAAATATGTTCTTGTCCCTCTCGGATAATTCAAACCCCTTTCAGTGCTTAATTAAACAATTTTGAATTTTTTAAGATTGTTTAAAAACTCCAATTTCAAAATTTAATAAATAAATTTCAAGAAAGAAAGACATTTTTTAAGTTTTTAGTTACAAAATCAATTTTTTGAACTGATATTCAGAATAAATAGAATTAGTACAGAATAAGATAAAATATGTAAAAGAAAATACATTTCGAAGTTTTGAAAAAATTTGACAAGGATAACCTTTAAAATAAGAACGTCAGTCAGATTTTGAAATATTTAAAGTTTTTAAGGAAATCATAATGAAAATTTATTTTTTTTTCATCTGGATTTGACTGCAATGATTTCTGTGAGGAATTTTAATGGTTTAACATGACTTTACTTATCAAAATGAGGTAATTGTTCTTTTATTTGTCTATGATATTAATTAATGAAATTTACTTTACAAATATTAAAAAAAATTTACGTTTAAAAAATGTTGACCGTAAGCCTAAATTAGCCTTTTTTGCTGTTAATATCAACGAAGATTTTTCAGTTATATTTCCATAAAATTTTGTCGAAATCCAGATGAAAATAAATAAATTTTCGTTATGTTTGCCTGTGCCAACTCTACAGATCCCCTCAACTCAGATCGAAGCTAAAAAAATGCCAAAAGCGCCTTAATAAGCTACTAGAGTATCAAAAAATTTAATCACTGAATAAATATTTTGAGAACCTAGATGCTACTCCGTATTCGAATTACTCACTATGGCGAGCTACGAAAAAGTTAGAAAGACGAGTTACAAGTAGTCCTCCTCTACGTAATACAAATGGAGGCTGGTCAAGAAATGATAGAGAAAAGGGGAATCTGTTTATTAATCATCTAAAGAACGTGTTTTTCCCAAATTTATCAGATGACAAAATGGAGTTGCTACCTGTTGTACTCCTTTTTAGAGCAGTTTTGAGATTCTAGAGATCGACAAGGCTACTGTTTATTTAAACTCCAAAAAAGCATCTGATATTGACAAAATCCGTAGCAAGATGCTTTTGGAGCTACCCCGGATAGCAATAAGAATAATACTTTTTATTTTTAATGCTATATTACGCCTAGAATCTTATCCACCAGAATGGAATGTCTCATTGGTTACAATGATACCTAAGCCCGGAAAAGATCACACTAAAGTAGAATCGTATAGGAATATTAGCCTGTTGTCTAATATATCAAAGCTGTTTGAGAAGGTATTAATGAAAAAGTTGAATCGTTTCGATTGTGTTCCAATACATCAATTTGGTTTTAGAGAACAAACTCACAGATTTATAAGTGTTATATCTAATACGTTTGAAGAAGAGAAATATTGTTCTGCTCTACTCATTGGCGTTTCTGAAGCCTTCGATAAAGTATGGCACGAAGGATTATTATTTAAAATTAAACAATATTTACCCACAAATACGCATAAGTTTCTCATCGAAAGTTTGTTTTTCAAGAGGGAGACTTTACAAGCTAAACACCCAAGGCAGTATACTGGGTCACTTTCTATATTTAATATACACTTCTAATATGCCAACTAATAGTCGAACCCATATATCAATATTTGCAGAAGACACCGCTATTTTAGGCGTTCATGAAAACCCCTAAGAAGCATCTAAACTCTTGCAAGATCATATACTCTATCTAGAAAAATGGTTGAAGCAATGGAGAATAAAAGTGAATGAGCAGAAATGTATACATATTACCTTCACGTTGCGGAGAGAGTCATGCTCCCCAATCGTGATAAATAATCAGATTATACCCAAAAAAACGGAAGTAAAATATCTTGGTATGTATCTTGATCGACGGCTTACGTGAAAATAAAATATAGTTACAAAACTAACCCAAATGAAGTTAAAATCACTTCAAATTAACTGGCTTATTGGTAGAAATTCAAAATTAAGTCTAGACTGCAAACTATTGATCTATAACTCAATTATAAAGCCAATTTGGTGCTATGGTATCCACCTATGGGCCTCAGCTTCAAATGTTAAAAAAATTCAAAGACTCCAAATAAAATACTACGAAAGAAAACTGCAGCTCCCTGGTATGTGAAAATTGAAAACATTCACAATCCTATTTGAGGAACCTTGAAGTACACCCTAACCCACTTGCTCGAAACATAATTAGAAGCGATGGCTATAACCGTTTGAGAGGAGGGAACACAACAGACCTCCGCCTAAACTAATCCCTTTGATTACATATAGTTTTTTCGTCCGCCAGTGGTTGTACTTAATATACATTAAGATTTAGAGTTCAGATTTGAATGCTTTTTGTTAGTTCACTTAATTTTGTGAAGATTCAATAAATAAATTTAGATGAAAAAAAAATATTTTCCTTAAAATTTTCAAATATTCCAAATTAACACTTTTAACATTCGTGTTTTAAAGATTGTCCTTGCCCAATTTTCCTAAAAACTTCAATATGTGTTTTCGTAGACATGTTTTATCTTATTCTGTATGAACTATGTTTATTCTGAATATGAGTTCGAAGAAATAGCTTTATAGTGAAAAAAAACGCAAAATATGCCTTTTTGCCGAAATCCGCAAAATTCAAATCGCAGAAACGGCTTAGTCACATAAGGTGTTGACATGCTTCTTTCTTACTTTTATTTCCTGTTATTAAGAGCTTTGATATGAAAAAGAACATTAAAAATTACGACTTTTTAATATTCTTTTTCAAAGCAAAGCTCTTAATAGCTAAATTTTTCTAAAATCTGTAAAAAAAAGTCATATTTTACCCATATAAATACACTCTACAAACTTCAGGTCCCATGCGGCACAGGTTAACGATATCCGATTTCAATAATATTTCACAAGATATCTTTTTACATTAGGTTGTAAGGATTCAGGGGTATTTACGTTAAAAATTCAAAAGTCGGTAAATTTAGGTTCAGTTTAATATACATATTGTACAGTAGGAAGGAAAGCTTTAGAACAGGAAATTTTATTTTTTATGATTTTTTATCCAAACATATTATTTATTTAAGAAATATTCAAAAAGTCACTATTTGAAATAAACATTTCAATGCAAAAGACACTATAAAATTACAAATAGTTAAGTTATTCATAGTTATTATTATTTTTCCTCTCGAAAATCATATAAATGTCGAAAACGTTATAATAATAATAATAATAATAATAGTAACTAGGGTATACAATCGATTAAATGTCATTCGATTATCCGATTAATTTTGGTCGATTAACTATTCGAATAATTTAAAGTGGTATATTTTCAAATAATGAATAAATCGAATAATTTGTGTCGAATAAAAGATTAAACGAAATTTAGTTTTCCGGAGTTATAAATTTAGATCACTTTTTATTTCAAAGATAAATTTATGTCAATTATATCTTTTTTAAATATAAAATATCAAACATAAATAAAAGCCGTTTTTTAAAAAAGTATTTGTTCATTACACCTAAAGTATCAATAAGTATACGTTTTCTTGTGCCTAATAAGTAATACAAAGAGCATATAAATATATTATTAAAAAATATTCAAATGAAAATACAAATATTTGTTACTAAAAAGAACTGCTTTAAACAAGTGAAAAATAATTTTATTTTATTAGAAATATTTTATTATTTATTGATTTTTTTATAAAAATATGGTAGTTTTATTGTTCTGAGATTAATAATATTAATGTGGTTTGAAAACAAAATATGTTTTAAGAACGAGGAAAAAGATTTATAACATTTAATAGTTGTATAAATAATGATATATTTTCATATTAATAAAATTTTGTTTCTGGTAAAAATATTCAACTATATTAAAATATTTATTGAATGTAAACATTGAATGATGAAACTGAAAAAAAACATTGCTGTCATGAACACAGTATTATTAAAAAAAAAAGAATATTAATAATTAGAACATAACATTGTTGTAGTGATAATGCCGCAACCATGGTTTTTCTCTTCTTTTTATCTTCTAGAACAATTCTGTTAAAAGAATTTTCTAAAACAACATTTGTGGTAACTTTATGCACATTTCTCTCTACCACAGCAAACAAAAAAGTAGATCACAAATTTTATGCTTAAATTGTGTCATGACGCGCCTATCAAAGGAATTGAATCAAATTACCTTGTAATCTTAACCTTAAGGTTATATTCCAATCTTAATATGCCATTCTATAGTTCACTAGAATATTGCTCTCCGCCCACGAAATTTGTTTCAAGTTTATCTGTGTTTAGGCATCAACTGACATTTCTTTAGAATTATTACCATTCTTTTTTTACACGTTGTAGATTTTTGCAATTCTTACTTATCTTTCTTTAGTGTAGTTTGTTATATGTGCATTTCCTTTTATGTATTTCTATCTGTTTTCTTTCTTATTGTCTTACGGGAAATATAAATGGAAATCTTATATTTCCGCTTATCGAGATTGAAAAGTTGTAGTTACTCTCCAGAGTTGGTGTTCGTTTTTATGTTTTTCTTTTCTTTGGTGTTTGTGGTTTTTAAGTTTTTGTTGTATTTTGTAAAAAAAAGACTTGTAATCTTTTATATTTTATATATATTATTTTAGATTTTCTTATGAACTTTATGTAAGTATTGGAATATATTGGTTTTATTTTTTATATAGATAAATATTTAGGCAGTGTTGCCAAAATCTAAGTGAGAAAGTGCTAGAATTTATAAAGAAAAATGCTGGAAAGTATTAAAAGTAAAAAAGGTTCTAGAAGAAAAGTGCTGAGAACAACAATTTTTTATATCTGTAAAAAAAGAGATATATTATATATTTTCAAATTTAAAGCTAAGTATTATTTAAATTTTAGTAATACTTATTATTCTAAATAACAAAAAGTTTAACATATTGACGAACTAAAATTCGATTCTTTTACCGAAAATTTGATTTTTAAAATCTTATTTATCATTAAAAACTAGATACTCTAGAACGTATGCTACAGTCAGTATAACTGATTGCATACCCAAATCTGGATTGTCGGTTTTTCGGATTATTTCGGTTTATTTTCTAGTTCACTTTTATTAAAAAAAGTACTAAAATATATAATTTATTTAATATGTGAAACACTTAGGGAATCAAATTCAAATATTTCATCTAATAACATTTCATGAAGAATTTTTGGTACAAAAATTAACTGAAAATGAAGGAATTCAACTACACTCAACTCCTGCAATATTATATCATAATTCCTATTATACTTTCCAAGATATACTGAAATTAAAAAAAAAAATCTTTTTATTTCTTAATCCAGAATATAAAGTTTAGAATGAGTTAGGATATGTCAATAATAATAATTATATTTATAATAATAACAATAATAATAATAATAATAATAATAATAATAATAATAATAATAATAATAGTAATAATAATAATAATAATAATAATAATAATAATATAATAATAATATTAATAATAATAATAATTAAATTCAATAATAAGAGTTCTGATTTTTAATTTTCATAAAAATTATTTAAAAATTTCAAAAAATTTGTTTTTATATAATATTTCAAAAAATAATAAAAATATATATATAAAAAATATAAAATATAAATATATATACGATTGTAAATAATAAGGTTTTGTGATTCCATTTTATCATATTGCGTCCGATTTTATGGTTCGAGTTTTTAATATTATTATCCCATTCTATCATTATTATTCCATTTTATCACATTATTATCCCATCTTATCATATTATAATCCTATCTTATCATAATATGATTCCATCTTATCATAAATTAAAAGAAAACACATTAATTCAAAATTATTATTATTTACCCTTCAGCCGTCAGTTTGTAATTTGCAAAATTTTCATCGGAGAGCAAAAAGTTTATATTTTCTGTATCCTTATAAGAAATGATGTCAGTTGGATGATGTCCGTCGTTTGAAATGGCGTTTATGAAGCCCACCGACATTGTCATATATCAAACGATAGGAAATCCTTTTGAGAATTTTCTTATTGAAATTCAGCAATATCGGCTCATATATGGCGATGATATGTGCAAAAAACCGTTTTTGTTTTAGGTTTCTTCGACTTAAAAAGGTGAAGCTGCTGATAACTAAATATATGATAAATATATAAAAAGATTAGACTTTTTTTCCAGAAACCCAGAAAAAAAACCAGATTAAAAAATAGCGAAGACAAAAAATCAAGTTTTTGAAGCCCCTACATAAAACGAAGTTTTTGCAAAATTAAATCGAATTTTTTTTTTGTATTTTTCTGAAATGAACTCATTCGGTCCATTTGTTACAGAGATGTCGGCCAAAACCCATTTTTGACCGACATCCAAGTCTTAAATAAGCTACGGATTTGGTTCTTATAGATATTTGTTTCTTATATAGATATTTTTGTTGAACTTCGGTTTTTGAATCAGCCAAACTGGTTTACAGACAAGCGAGTTAATGGCAAATCTGCATTTTTTTATTTAATATCTGTTTCCATTATAGTTGCTGTCAGTGTTGCCAGTTTAGTCTTTTTATTTTGCTTTTAGCCTCAAAATTTTTGTTTCAGCTTCTAGCTTTTTTCTAGCCTTTTTAGATTTTTAAATTTGCCTTAAAATGGCTAAAATTGTAGCATTTGAACAACAAATAAAATAATTTCTTATTTGACATTACTAATTTTATTTTTACAGAATCATCCATTTAAGCATTTTTGTATACTTATTTTCACAAAAAAATCGAGGTCATTTATATTTAAAAAAAAAGATTCCTCCTGTGGCACTCATTCCCCAAATCAAAAATAACTTAATTAATTTTATGGACTTACTAAATCGATTATTTTAATTACTTTTTTTTAATATATTTCATTAATTTAATATACTTCATAGAAACTATTTATGAATATAATTAAAAAATAAATCTTATAAAGGCGAAAAATAATACAACATTTTGTAAATGCTTCACTAAAAAGGAATTATAGTTCAAAAATGACAAAAATCTCTTCAAATCATTGGGTTATTTTTCATATGAAATATATGTATCCCAAGTTTAAACGGACATTTTTTGGATCATTTTGCTGGCAATCATTCTATGTTTTATTAATTAATTTAAAATAATAATATTAAATAAAAAGAGTTATCAAAATAGTGAGTAAAAAGAAAAATAAAAAAGGTTTTATTTAAAAAAAATCTAATTTTTTACGGCTTTATTTTTTGGGACATTTAGCTTTTTTGACTTTTTTAAAGTTCAATTTAGCCTCCTTTTCTCTCTCCTCCTGGCAATACTGGTTGTTGTTTTCATGGGTACTAAAAAACGAAAACAACAATAAATTAAGGCATTGTTGAAGCACCTATGTAAGCTAGAAACTTTGTTCTTTCACAGAAAATTCTAACATTTGTTTAAGAACTTTTGTGTTGAAAAAAATAACTAAATAGATCCAGTATTAAACGTAGTATAGGCCAAAGCGCATTATTAGATTTTTTGAAACTCCTATATAAGCTATAAACCTCATTCTTATATAAATCTATCACAAATATTTTTTTCAAATTTCAGTTTTTTAAATCAGACAAATCGGTACATAAATTTTTCTCCACACCCTTTTATAATTTAATATGGTCTTACATTTATGTTTTTATGTCTTCCTTAAATATGTGCAAATTTTTGTAAAATTCCAAAATTATTAAATTTGTTATTTAATAGCTTTTACCGGTGAGCTTTGCTACCCTATTTAATGCGATAACTAATACTTACTTTGTGTGGAAGCTACTATTCCCCCTGAACCTATTTACACTATTCGAAATTTTATATAAAATTACTTTTAAATTTTTTTAAAACTTTCACTCTAATAGTACTTTAGATGAGAAAATTTATATCTTCTTTGCATAGGGGCACATCTTCCCCTGGACTTATCCGTCATATTTTCATTTCATCAATGCTTGAACTTGATAGTTTTTTAGATATGCCATAATGAATATTTTCTTTATATGGAGGTACTACTATTTTAGGCTGATTGATTCATCCTTTTGAGAGTTTTAAAAAAGTGAGCATAAATATGGGCATGGCATCCGAACAAAGTCCAACAAACCTATAATATTCTATAGTACAAGCTCTATCTTTCCATCAAATTTCATAAAAATAGCTTCATTAATAACGTGTAAAATTGGAAAAAAAATTTGATTTTTTAAAGGTAGGTGGGTGTGATGTCCAATCAAAATCTAATAAAGTCTAATACCACCTCTTGCGCTGGTAGTATCTGTGCAAAATTTCTTGAAAACCGGTTCAGCCGTTTAGATGTAATTAACACACAAACAAAAAAATAAACCAACAAACTTACACCTCATTTTTATAAGATATACAAGGATTTATAAAATCTTGACTCTATTTTCAACTACATTTGTAATAGGTAGAAGTGTTTATTAACATAAATAATTATTTGTATATTATTTCTTTATTATTAATTCGTTTTATTTATTTGTACCATCATATGTTGTGCAAGGTAATACAAGATATTTTTTATTAACTAAAACTTTTAATAAAAGTTAATCAATATCTTATAATGCTTGAATCACAACAAATATAACAAAACCTAATCTTATATTAATTCATGTATAAACTAAACGAGAATTATTAGGTTCAAAACAAATGTTAAAAACCAAATTTATTCAAAAGCAAACAATTTATGTATTTATTTTTCAACCATATTTATAAAAAAATATTTATTTGTAACGTTTTATTGTTATCGGAATAATAATATTAATATGGTTTGAGAACAAAATATGGTTTAAGAACAAGGAAAAACTTTTACAATATTTAATGGTACAAATATTGATATTTTTAATATTAATAAAATTTTGTTTTTGGTAAAAATATTCAAAATCATACAATTTTTAAATCAACTATATTAAAATTTTGATTGAATATAAACATTGAATTATAAAACTGAAACAAAAACATTGTTATCATGAACACAGTATTATTAAAATTAATGAAAACTAACAACGAGAACATAATACTATTGTAGTGACCATGCTTTTTCTCTGCATGAACGATGTTCTGAATTTGATAATAAATTATTTATATAAATATTTGAATTTTCAAAGAGATTCAAAATTTATTAAAATTTTGTTTAATTTTAATTTACAGTTACGTTTACAACCAAATTGCAAACTATATTTAAATAATAACTATTTTTATGTAATTACACCCAAAGCCACAAAGCGATGCAAATTAAAACGATGCAAATCGAATCACTGTTTCCTATGTATTTACACTGTTTTTTTAATAATTGATACCAGAATAAAAATACTTGAACAGGAAAAAAGTTTAAGAAAAAAGGAATATCTTCTGTACAATGAGGTGAAACTAAAACACATATATAATATATTCTATCTAGATTTTCTATCTAAAGATTAAGAATTGATTTAATTTTTTCCATTAAATTTTTCTACAATACCTTTACATTTTTTATTAACAGTTATGAAAGTCCTTATAACATGAATTTTGACAAATTTATAGTGAAAAATTACTTTTCTTAAAATTAATGATAAGAAAATCAATAATCAATACATTTTTTACATACAGTTACTTAAGTTACTTTAACTTGCAAAGAAAAAATATGCTACAACGCAAATCGAAATTATAATGACGCAAATCGAAATATTGGAATTTCAAACAACGACTTAAATCGAAACGACTCACACAAAGACCATAATGTATTTTTTATAAAAAAAATAATTATAGTTTACTTACAAAATTACAAAATTACTGACAAAATTTTATTTGACAGTTAGGATAATTGTTTGTAATTCCATTAGTTTTTACAAAGTTTATTTTGCTAAATACATTCTTTAAAGATCGCATTAGTTTCATTCGCTAAAAACTCCATATTTTAGCTGTAATTGTAAATTTTAGGAAAAAATAAACCATTGATAACGTTTTTATAGTACAAAGCTGCAAATTAATAAAAACATGTGCAACATATGCTAAAAAATACAAAAAATAAATCGAATTTGCTAGGTGTAGATTGATTTTTTTCATGCTAAATTATTATAAAAGGTGCTAGATCTTACACTAAAAATTCTAAATTGATAACATTGTATTTAAATATTTGGGTTGAATAAGAAGCACATACATTAGGGATTTTCTCTTATGTAATTACTTTATTATTTTTATACACTACACTACCATAGGTGGTTGAGGTATTATGCGTTTGTGCTGATGTTTATATACCAAATCGACTCAGAATCACCTTTAAAATCGATCTAACGATATCCGTCCGTCCATCCCTCTGGCTGGACGGCTGGCTGTTTTTACATGTAAACCTTGTGCACAAAGTACGGGTCGCAATTTTAAAGATAATTCCATTAAATTTGGCACGTGGGACTTTTTGATACAAGGATGAAGCCTATTGAAATTGCTTGTGAGCGGACCATCACCTAGCTCCCATACAAATGTCGCCCAGAAATAGAGTTTAAAAACTCAAAAAGGTCTTAAAAATAGGAATATTTTAATGAAATTCGGTGCAAAGAAGTACCAAACTTTGTACCAAATTTCATGAAGATCAATTAAAATTGACCATAGCTCCCACATAAAAACCTCTTCCGAAAATCACATTATCATGCATAAATCCGAATGTTAATATCAAGTAAATATTCGACACAAATAAGTTTTGTGTAAGTAGAAACAACATTGCCAAATTTTATGAGAATTGGTCCAAAATTTACCATAGCTCCCATATAAACCCACTTCCAGGAATCGCCCTAAAGTGCATAAAATTATCTAGATGTTAGTGTCAACTCATTATTCTGTATTTGTATATTTTATTTTACATTTAGTAGAATTAATATTAAAAGTACTTACAATGCATTTAAGTAATACTGACAGTAAAAATAATAAAAAATCTATTCATAAATTATTAAATTCAATTAAGCACAAATTAACCACAATTATAAAGAGTACAAATGCAATAATTAAAATACACTAAGCGGCAACTGAATAATACATTACTGGCAATAAGGTAATATTTGTTCTTCAGTAAAATATGTACATATATTCATATAATAATTACAAGCACATTTTCAATGATAAAATTAACAGCAAAATATTTATAATTAATTAGCCGCACTATAGAACAGATACCTTAAATAATCAGGGATTATATGGAAACCAATAACAATAAAATACGTAGCTTCGTGATGTGACTGAAATATCCATACTTTATTTATAACAAGTCAAAGATCCATATAACTTTTTAATCTTTTAGATATTGAAATATGGATATCGTAAGTCGAATTGTATACAAAGGCGTATTATCCATTTAAAGAGCTTTTTGTTTTAAATGTTTATTAAAAAAATTTTCTTTATTTCCCTATTTAAATTACGAATTATTCCTGCTTTCTACGCTCATATAGAAAAAGTACAAAAAACTGTAAAATAAAAAAATACTAAATTACTGCAATTAAACCAAAAAATATATAAATTATTTCAATTGCAGATGCAGCAAAAAGCCAATAAATCAATTGCACATAAAAACATTATAAAAACAAATATAATTTTTTCCTTAATCTATATATATAAAAGAATAACGTGACTGACTGAATGACATGACGCCTGAAGCCAGAGAGATGAAATTTGGACTGTAGGTTTTTCTCCCGCCAAATAATAAGATGGGATTTTTGGAAATTCGAATGTTTGGGGGGTAAAAAATGGTAAAAACGGGTAAAATCGGTAGTCTTATATCTCCTAAACTAATATAGATACAAACAAAATTTAATACCTATCGTTATACATTTAAAAAATAAGCACACATATGTCTAGTACTTTTTTGAAAATCGGTCTTTTAGGGAAAGATGAGTAAAAACTATATTTTTTTTACAAATAAAATTTATATCATATTCGTAACTTATCGAAAAATGACAAATACAGATTTGGTACTTTTTTGAAATTTGAATGATTAAGGGGTTAAAATTTAAATTAATATTTAATTATGGGATGCCACTATAATTTATCAATTCATTGGAATAAACTTTTTTTACATCCATGAGGGAAAAAAGTACCAAAAAGGAGATAAAAACGGGAAATTAGGTTTTATCAAACCCAATAATAATTTTATATTATATGAAACAAAGAAACATGAACTATGTAGTCCTAAGGGAGTGAGAATTCACAAGAATTTACAAGGGAGGCTTTGTGGTACTGTCTTCTAATAGTACTTTTTTAATTCTCTATAACATTGAACCTAAAAACATGAAATTAAAGATATATGGTCTTGAGTGAATGAGAAACTTTAAGAGGGGATTTTGTGGTACATTTTCGTTTTCTAAGAATCGACAAGAGGAGACTTTATGGTGCTTCTTAATTCTTCTAATGTTTCTTCTTGAATTTTATATAATATTGAACCTAAAAACATGAAATTAAGGAGAGTATATGATCCTAAATGAATGAAAATATATAAGAGAGGATTTGATGAATTCACAAGGGCGGACTTTATGCTAAACTTTTGTTTTCTAATGGTACTTTTTGAACTTTTTGCAATATTGAACGAAAAACATGAAAAATAACATACATGGTCCTATGTGTACTTCTTGAATTATCTGTATATTGAGCCTAAAAGCATAAAAATGAAGATATATGGTAATAAGTGAACGAGAATCCTTTTGAGGGGATTTTGTGGTACTTTTTTGTTCTTCTAATATTACTAATATATCTAATATTTTTGTTATAACTAACATAGAAATATGAAATTAAGGATAAGTCGTTCGATGTGAGAATCCATAAGTCTATTAGTAACACACTCCACTAAAAAATAATAATGGAAATAATTTGGTAGTTTTTTTTTAATATTATTCTTTTTTTATCACAAATATATAAAACATGTCGTTGATACTTTTAGAAAATAATATATATTTTACTTTCGGGTACTTTTTTAACTAAAATAAATTTTTAAAAACGTCATTGTTGTTAACGCCGACACAATGTCCTATATAAATTATACTGCAGATATCACAATTTTTAGAAATTTCCAGTCTTGGGGGTAAAAGCGTCTAGAAAAGGTACTTTATAAATTTCCCAGACTGTGAAATGTAAAGAATTTAAATCGTTTCTTTTTTTTCAACCCAAAAAATTAGTGTCAAATTTTACAAAATCTGATTTTTAATAGGGTGATATATATACTTTGTTAGACTGTATTTTTTAATGATGAATTCATAAAGGATGAAGAAGTGTTACAATATCCTACTTCTTAAATGTTTCTTATTTAAATAGAAACCTGGTTGCATGAAATTTGAATCATTAGAAGGTGCGATTGAGATGTATGTTATTCACTTTCTAAATACACCAATACTTTAACTTCTGCAATTGGAGTTAGGAGTCGTAGTTTAATTTTATGGGGTTTTTCCACTTTTGGTATTACATTTTGTTTTCTCTAAATAAAAAAGCTATCAAGTTTAAATCTGGTCTCCGTAAGTCCGCTAGCGCAGTAGCGGGTTAAATACTAGTATATAAATAAATACTTGTTTAAACTCACATATGTCTTTACCAATATACTTGTAGAAAAATATAATAAATAATTGACTTTATTTGTTATTCATAAACTGAGCAAAATGATATGGTTCAAAAGTCACATGGTCATCATCATACACTACAGGATCAGGAAGAGAGAGTGAGAAAAAATAAAAAATAAAAAATAAATAAAAGATGTATAAATAAAACATACTTGATTTTTAAGTAAATTTATTTATTTCTCTTTAAATAACCAAAGTTACCACCACTATTGCTTCTTGTCTGTATGTTTATGTATTTGTTTATCTATATTTCTATCTAGCAATGCAAATGTGTTCAACCTTATCTAATTCTTTATGCTGTAAATGTTTAAGGATGGTTTTTAAAGGAATGTTTTGTTTAGAAAATATCTTTCGAATGAAAGTTTGTATCTGAAGTAACTTTTCAGTATTTTCTATAATTAAAATCTAACTGCTAGCTTCATTCAAAATTTACATTTTAATTTTTTTAAACTACTCTAAAGAAGTCATTACTTTACCCTATACTATATTACTTTATTACATTTAATCCCACTACTATATATTTTTACTGTCCTCTAAATCAATTCATACTGGATTCTTTATCTGCTGTAACTGTACTCTTATTTTACTCTAACTACACTTTATTCTAAGTTAATTATAAATATACTCTAACTTTACTCTAACTATATTTATAACTCCATTCTAATTCTGCTCTAAGAGAGGGAACTCGAGTAATGTTGACAGAAAAATGTTGTGTGAAATCTAATATAAACTTATAAACTTTATATATATATATATATATATATATATATATTATAAAAATGAGGTATAAGGTAGTTTTAGGCTCGATTAGATGTCACGCCCACATTTTGAGCCTATTTAAAAAAAAAAATTAATTTTACACTTTATTACCCAGCAAACATTTTTTAAAGTAGTTCAAAGGGATGTAATATTTTCATGATTTCTTTCGAATTTATTTATTTAAATAAATTCTTATAAATTTATCATTTAAAACAATGTTCAATCCATGCATTCAATCCTAGTTTTGGAATTACAGTATTTGTAAATTATATAAGGTTATGTTTTTTTATAACTAGGTTAGAAATAAACTTAAAAAATTAGTGCTATTTATTTGTTTTATGCATATAAATGTGCTTTGAGAAATGCATATACCAATGTGCTCACCAATGAAAAACGCAGTTAAACTTTCAATCATTCTAATCACTCTAATATTAAAATTACGTATATTTAACACACTATCACGTGAAATCACACATTTTCTGCTACTTTTGCCTGTCTTTTTTTTTTTTTGCCGTGTAATGATGCTATTTAAATACTTTGCACTGGAGAATATTATAGGCTACATTGGATCTTGATTGAATACCACGTCCACATTTTACGCTTTACTGGCTATACAAAGCAAATATTGATTATGCTATATCTAATTTTATAGTGAGATCCCTCGAACTTCGTTAAAACCACTGTCTTATCATGCCGCGTTGATGAAACGAAAATAGGGTTAATAGGTCTAGGTGGAGAGGTAGCCCCATACAAAGCAAATAAAAAAAAGTGTATTATAGTGAAAGTCTAAAAAATTTGCAGAAGTAGCACATCCCATATAAATTAAATATTAGTTATCGCATCAATAAGGGTAGTGAAGCATATTGGAAAAAGCTAGTATTTTAATAAAAGTAAAACTATAATTATTTTTTCTCAATCTGTTTACTGAATTGTGTTTACAGTCGACATATATGAATCAGTTTTAATAAAATATATTTAATTTTATTTGTAAGAGATAGGATTTTACGATAAATATATCGAAAATAATCTAAAAAAAAATTATTGAATATTTATTTACAGAAAATTTTCTAAAAATAGAAAATTTATTGAATATTTTAATTTAGAATAAAATTCGTTGAAAATTTCGTCAAATAGAAAATTTTTTTTTAAAGAAGAAATTCATTGAATTTATCAAAAAACTTATAATAGAAGGGAATCCATGGAAAGTATACCACAAAAAAAAATAAATTAAAATTGTCTCCAAGGTATTTCATACTATCCATAAATATGAGTTTGGAATTATTCAGTGTTAATTTCAGATTTTTGCTTCCCTGGACAACAGTCTATTTACATTTCCCGGAAGCATTTCGCAAGCAGATGTCATTACTTTTCAAGGTATTTATTTTTGTTCCCCAATGAGAATAAAATTCATCGACAAATCTAAGGTAAGACGAGGCACCCTGAAGTACAGCAAGAAGAGACTCGTGTTTATCTCCATAAAATTCATAATTTACGAAGCATATGTTTACGATTTTTGTAAAAAAATATGCAATTTCCTTTGAAAAGATCGGAGAGAAATGAACATTGTAAAAATAAGAAACTTATTTGAAGAAAACATTGAACAAAATTCGAAAATTTTTTTCAATAAAATAGTAAAATAGTAGATATTTAATATATTTCACTTATATGGCAACACTGCTATATGTGATTGTTTTTTTGTTATTTCAAAAACCTTTCGTAATTAATAGCTATACACAAATTTTAGAAAATATTAATTGCTTCACTTATGTAGACATTTTGTAAAATTATTTTTCTCATAGAGTAATTCCACTTTAAATTTAGCAATTTTTAACCCTATTTTGATAAAATTTAGTGCTTGTGAAGATGACGATATGCAAACGT
Source organism: Protocalliphora azurea (assembly GCA_932274085.1). Classification (NCBI taxonomy): domain Eukaryota; kingdom Metazoa; phylum Arthropoda; class Insecta; order Diptera; family Calliphoridae; genus Protocalliphora; species Protocalliphora azurea. The sequence continues at coordinate 114,612,322 of OW026520.1, forward strand.
GTAAAATGAATTTTATAAATTATCTTGAAAACTCTGAAAGTGATTAATATATTTTTTAAATGGCCATATCTTTTGTTATATAGGAGATATCAAAATATTTTTTTGCAGTGAATTTGCCAAAGCTTGTATTTTAAGATGTCATATTAAAATTAAAAAAATTATTTTTAGAGACGTATATTTGAAAAACTCCACCTTTTTTCTTTTTTATTTTATATATATATATATATATATATATATATATATATATATTTTTTTTTTTTTTTTTTTTTTGTAGGAACCTTATCGGTACACTTACTACAGAGAAAATTTCATAATGGTCAAAATTTTTTAAATTTAAAATGGAATTACTTCACATCGGAATAAATTTTAATAATAAAAAAGATTTTAGATTTGAAATTAGTGAACAAATTTACATATAAGTTTAAATTTTTCTGACTGTATTACTTTTCCTTCTTTTTTCCCCCCTTTTTGTTATGAGCTCTATTTACTGTTCGTCACTTAAAATAAAACTATTGACTTAGAACTCTTTAAGTCTCATGATCAAAAAAATGTCGTACGTATTAAGAAATTTGATCAGCCAATTAGTGGGTTCTTTATTTTTAGCTTCCAATGAAAGGGACACAACAACTAGCAAATAATCTTTTAGAAACGGAAGTCGAGTCTTGTTTCAGAAATTTTAATAAAAGACAAAGTAGAATGAGTTTCGAATATTTGAAAAGTAGGATGGCATTCATTGTTGCCAGTTTAGTCTTTTTAAGACTAAATCTATGCTTTTTATTTTATTTGTATCCTCAAAAATTTTGTTTTAGCTTCTAGCTTTTTCCTAGCCTTTTTTAATTTTTAAAATTACCTTAATTAAAAGCTATTTCAACAACGAAGAAAATAATTACTTATTTGCTTTTACTAATTTTATTTTTTCAGAATCATCCATTTAAACATTTTTTCTATTAATTTTCATAAAAATCGAGATTATTTAACAAAAATTTTCACCCGCGGCGATTCATTTTCCAAACCAAATATAATGTAATTTATTAGCATAATTATTTATTAATAAACTTCATTAATCATAGAAATTATTTATGAATATTATTTCAAAACAATTTTTATTAAAACGAAAATCGCCCAAAAATTTGGAAATTATTAATCAAAAAGGAATTTTTTGATTATAAAAATTATGAAAAATCATTTATCATTTTCCCGTTTTAAGTTTTTTTTATTATTTTTATCACAATATCTTTAAAAAAATATCAAAAACTACACAGAAAAAATAAAAATACATTTAAGTTATAAAATTGCTTATATTAATTAAAATTTTGATTGACTTTGCACCAATCTTCAAAATGATAATATTAGTTGAGTGAAATTAAATATTTTTTTTTTCTAATTTCAATTAATTATTTTATTCAAATCAATTATATTTATTATTGAATTTGTTATTCAAAATAAATATAATTTTAATTAACTGAATTAAAAGCGCGTAGTTTTACTAAAACTTAAAATTCTTTCTTCCAATAACAACACATAAATTTTACATTACAATTATTTAATACAAAATTACATATAATTCCAACCGTAAATTGAAAATCACATTTCTAGAGCATTTAGGTAAAAAGTTAGTTTTTTTTTTAGAAAGAGGAAATTTTAATCCTTTTTGCTCTAAATTAACAATTTATGAAAAAAATACTTAAACTCAAAACGAAGAACAATTTGAGACCTCTTTTGAAGAAACTCTAAACCTCTTTTTTGTTTGTATGGAACTGAAGATGTACTATACATTTTTTTCCTCCTTTGAAAAGTATTCCTATAACGAAATCATCCGGGGATACTCTAATCAACATGGGTGCGGGATGATTTGGGTAGTGATATGTAAATATAACGTAGAGTAATCTTAATGCATACATTTAAGGGCATAGAGATACTGTTATTATAAAAATAACAATAATATTTTGACTCAACTCCAGAGTTTCATTTATTCCATCATAAATTTTATAAACATAAATTTTATCTAAAGAAAGATTAATCATTATTAAATTTTAAAAAATTTTGAAAAATGTGACTGCATAAACTGGATTTCCAGAATAAAATTCATGAGGACCTATTTAACAAGAAAGATGTGACGAAAATTTTTGGATGAATTCGAGTCAATGTAAAATATTTATCTGCTTACATTTTCCTATAAACTGAAATGTATTTTAGGAATTATCTCAATGAAAAAAGAAATATCAATTGCTATATTTAGAGGGAATCCAATTTATTTAATATGTAAGATTCCTTTAAAACAATTATTTTATTTAATAATATTTATAGACTTTTGCTACTCTAAGTAAATAGTTTTTTTTTAAAGAAAAATTTAAAATTAATACAAATAACATTTTTATTGAATTTCAATTTAATATAAAATCTACTTTATTGAAAAATACTAGTTATAATTTTTCTCTGTGTAATGAAAACAAAAAAATAAATAAATAAATAAATTTTTAAATAAAAAACATATTTGCCTTTTTTCTGGCCTTATTTTTTGGGGCATTTGGCCTTGTGTGACCTTTTTGAAAGTACAATTTATCCTTTTCTTTTTCTCACCTCCTGGCAACACTTACAAAGGCCTAAATAATAAAGGATTAATCAAAATAAACCTAATAAATAATAACAAATAATTTCATTATATAATGAGCACTTCAGTAAGCGATAAGTAAAGCAAGCATTAGTAATGGATCTATCAGAAAAGTAAGCCGAGGATTACTTTTCATAGTGGTGGCAAGGTGAAATGTGGTTTGAGAATTGAGGGTAGAGGCATTTAAGAAGTCCTGAACAATAAAGGATGGTAATTTTTTCCCGTTGGGAATTAAATAGTCTCACCAATGTGTTAAAATTAATGTGCCCTCTTTTTACTCTAATTTCTCAGATTCCTTTGATTACAGTATGGTCTACTTTTTCTTTTAAGAAAAAGTATAACTTTTTATTGAATTTCAATACCTTCCAATATACTTCGCAGATCAAATAACGTGAAAGCAATTGGCTACATAATTTTAACAAAATATATAGCATGAGTTGACATAGCTTAACCTTACACTCATTTAAATCTAACCTGTTGTAACTTGACTATATTTCAATTTTAACTGTTCTCACTTTTCATTCAATCTTAATTCATACATCACTTTTAATTTATTTGAAATTTACTAAATTTACTATTACAAACAAAATTCTTATTAATTTTATGATATTATTTTTATTTCATTCACCTTTATTTTTTAATAAAAGTTTTAACTCCTTTAAAAATCTGTTAACAAAAAAAACAAAGCTCCATGTATGAGTATTAACAATATTTACTTTCCTTCTATTCACCCCACTTCTCATGTTTTTGTTATTGTTGTGATTTTATTTTGTTTTTATTGAATTGATAAAATCACGAACGAACCCAGTAGCAAAGCAACCATCAAACAACTGTTAAAGATAAAAATCCTTCAATATTCAATGAAATAAATGAAGAACCAAATTGTAGATTTCTATGTCGCCTGCTGCATAAACAATATGCGAAAGAACGAAAGAATAAATGACTGGGGGTATTTCGAAAATACCACATGCGAATACCAACAGAACAAAGATAAATAAAATATGGTTGCAAATACAAAAATAAAAATATGCAAAAAAAAAAGAATAAAAATATATTTCTACTCAACAAAAACGACGACAAATCTGCCATATAACATACAGATACTTACAGCAACAATATTTTAGCATTCGACATTTAAAACCTCCCTGCTATTTATTGATGAAAAATTTGCAAATACATGTTGTAGTATTTTTATTTCATTTTCCCTGTTCCCTCCGATTTCTCCAGTTACCCTTCAACCTTCTTGGGTTTTTTTTTTTTGCGAAAACCTTAATCGAATTGTTTTACATCAATATGTTGAATATTGTATTGAATTTATTTTATTTCTATTTTAAGTTATACTACACTCAGCAAAGGGTAATGAAAATATAAATTTAAGAGTTTATACATTCATTTCCTGTTTTGAATTGGTTATGAATCTGAAAAATACCACATTTATTTCTTTGAATAAAATTTATAACAAAATTACTTAGAGATATTTATCTCCATATACTGGAACCTGCTTTCCTGAAATCAGCTATTGTAGCCATTTTAATGAAAAATCGTTCATCACTTTCTGGTTTACAATCAGAGGTAAATACATGAAATATTACAGAAGTTGACTGATAACTAGACTTCCTAATATTCGATTTAATGCACCAACATGTCACTAAAGTGGTTTGTTTAAGACTGAGTTTAAGTGTCCTGAAATCAAGTCAGATGGTTAGATCAGGTTATAGCTCGTAATCAAGCGAAAGCTTAAACCGTGATTATTAATAAAGTTCGTTGAGTATTGGAGACAATTTTGTAAATGGCATAAATAGTATAACGTCGACAAGCTCAATGATATAAAATCATAATGTAGTGGAAATAGATAGAACACTACCCGATAAAAACATCACTAGTTAAGCATCTGTCGGAAAGCAGGCTGTTCAGAAAAAAATTAAACTGAGTCAGTTCTGGCCAAAATACAATATTTAATCTATTTCAAAACACCGCACTTACAACCTAAAAAGACCAGGTTTTATTGCTAGTTATTATCTTCCAAGCGCAATTGAACTTGCGCTTTATAAAGCAGTGTTGCCAGTATAGCCTTAAGGTTAAATCAAGCCTTTTTTTATTTTGCATCTAGCTTAAAAATTTACGTTTTAGCTTTTAGCTGTTTTCTACCTTTTTTTTAATTCTTTAAATTGCAAAATTTTAGCATTTCCATAACGAAGAAAATAACTTCTTATATGCTTTTTACAGAATCATCCACTTAAGCATTTTGTGTATCAATTCGCACAAAAAATAGAGATTATTTATATCTAACACAAATTTTCGCCTGCAACGCTTCACTCTCCAAATCAAATATAAGTCAACTCAGTTTACAGACTTACTTAATTATTTACTATAATTTTTTTAATAAAGTCCATTAACCACAGAAACTATTTTGAATACATTTACTTAAAAAAAAAAAAACACTTATAAAAAGGAAAAATCGTCCGAAAATATGGAAATGATTAAGCAAAACAGTATTAGGTGTAATTCAAAATGACAAAAAATTAATTCAAAATATTGGATAGATATATTTGTATGGGAATTTTGTGTGCGATTTTTCATGGATCATTTTGCTGACAGCCGTCTATGTTTTATTTTTAATTTTACAGTATCTTTAAAAAATATTAAAAACTAATGAGAAAAAAAAACAATACCAATTTAAATAAAAAATATTGCCTTTTTTCTGATCTTATCTATTGGGTCATTCAGCTTTTCTTGACCTTTCTTTAAGTCAAGTTTAGCCTCTTTTTTTTCATCCCCTGGCTGATGAATGACTGCTACGCTGTGTAACAGTCATTTTCACATATGAGAAGATCGATATTTTGAGTTTGGCATTCCTAATGGTAATATCTTTTATTTCGGTATAGTAATACAAAAAGTTAAGAAAAATATCTTTTTGAAAATTTAATTCTTTAATATTATATTTATTAGTTAAATACATACTTTATATACATGATATACATGATATTTTCTCAACATTTTGTGCTGGAACATTTAAATAAATAATTTTGTTGTATTGTAGGGATTTTAGCTTTCATTTGGTATCCATACTGGGTTGAGATAATTTTGGTAAATGTTTAAACATTTTTTTTAAAATTTGTGTATTTTTCGAAACTTTGAATTCCTTTTTAGAGATAATTTAAAGCCCTTGAGAAGGACTAAGTACGTCTTTCTTAAGGGCATGGGGTCTAGTTTGATGCATATATCGATATTTTCAGGTGTGAGAAAATTTTTGGGAAATTGTTTCACAGTGTAATACGTTCTATAAAGCTGAAGCTTAAAAGTTTATAGTAAAATCTTAGAAACTGGAACCTCATGATAATGATAAAAATTCATTTAACTCTTTATCCTAAAATTAATTTTTGTGCTCATTTTGGAGAATTTAGTATTTAAATTTTAATATGGTGACTAGTCATCGTGTCTACTTACCGAGCATACTTAAATATGTGCATTTTTCTTTCATTACTCCCTTCTGTATATTTTGTGAATGACCGTTAAGTAAACTAAAGCCTTACCGACCCCTTATAAACTTGGAAGTGAAGACTGACACATTACTGTTCCATAGTAGCGGGAAGAAGTCGTAAAGCTGATAAACGATAACAAAAGAAATTTACTAACTCATTATAATGAACAAAAAGATTATGTGTGCAAAAAAAATTGCAATTTTGTAGCCGTGGAGGTGCAATAATGTGACTCTACGTGGCCGTGGAGGTGGAAGTAGACTTCCTCTTATGACATGCCCATGTTAAGGTCATATGGTTAATAAAATAACTAGTAGTGCCCTAACATAGTCAGTCGAGGTGCTAGTTCGGGACAGCCATCTGAAACTGCTGGGTTGCTTTTATATATGCTGATATGGTTACATAATATCTGACGAAAGATAAAGAAAATAAAGAGAGACATTGCTGTCTTCTGAGAAACTAAGTCATTCTAAAAGACAGATGATATAACGACCGATCATATCTAACAAACAGAATTAAGTTAAATACGAAAAATCTTCAATGGCACTTATAACCTATTATATTAAATAATATTATTCATTTAACTAAAAAAAAACTAAAATATATCATGGAAAATAATAGTTTCAATAATGCAGGAATACGTAAAAAAATTAAATTAATTATTAAACAGTGATATTAGAGTTACCAGAGTTACCGTTTTCAACCACCTAGCCACTATTTGGGCTTTTTTTTTAAATGGCACTAAATGGCGACTTTTTAAAACTATGTGCTAAATGACGAAAAACTAAGCTTTTTGAAATATCTCCATATATTAATTCCAACAAAGAAATTAATTATCTTGATATTGTTTCACAATACAGTGATGTAAAAAAAGATCCCGAAGAATCTGCATATGAACTGAAACTTTTAAAAACTAACGCTCATGACAAAGCTTATGAACAACTATTTAAAATATCAAATACCGAATCTTTTTGGACCGGATTCTGAAAATTAAAGAAAAAAAGATTTTATGAATACTTATACCCTCATTTATTTTTTTACTTTACTAATTTAATTTTTAATTCGGAACGTTTTTTTCCTAAATTATCGCTCATGAAAAATAAATAGTCCAACACACCTAAGGTCAACACTTGTGAATCCATGCTTACCTAAATTTGTCCTAAATTTGTAAGACGGGGATTTTTAAGACTGCAATGCGAGCGAGGACCTCGCTAATAAAAAGAGAATTTTATGTTCAGCATTTTTATGAATAAATCTTTATTTTTGAAATAATAAAAATTATTATAAATAAATTATTTGTTATAAAATTTAATTTAGTAGTTCTTCGTAATATACAAACAATTTGGTTTTTGTTTTAAACAAATAAACAAATTTTGAGGTGTTTTTAGGTATTGAAGTGGCTCATTTTGTTTTTTTTTTTAATCGCCTTTTTGGCAACTTTATTATTTGAAATCCCCTTTTTTTAAATTCTCAATGCTAACGCTGCTTACAACGGCTCGTCCAATTGTAAAAATAAATATCAAATTCAAACTCCTATTTCGCATTTTGGTCTACACAGAAAAAATTAAATTTCGTATTCTATTACTAAATTCATAAAACCAATTATATTTTTTACTGAAATCGGACCTATCACTAAATTAGTAAAATCAAATAATCAAATTCTCAAATATTTTATTGAAAAAAATTTTAATTTTTTTCTTATTAAAATATTTTTACTATTTATAAATTTGAATATTTGAAAATTCTTAAGAAATTCAATAATATGGTTTATTAAAATCAATAAAAATAATATTAAATTTTTTGTAGATTTTCACACAATTTTTATTTTTTATTTATGGTGTCATAACTAATAGTTTATATATTTATGTATAGTGGTATATAAAATATACATATATGAATAAAAAGATATATATGAAATAAAAGAAGACACGACACTATTTCTAAATTTCATTAGCGTCCAAAACCATCTAAAACAGAAACGCAGTCGTTATGAATTGAAGCATTTTCTAAATGAATTCAACTTACATACCTTTTAACGGAGTGTAATATCTAAGTTTTAAAATAGATAGGATATAACAAATGCGCAAACAAATTATATGAATGCCTCTTAACATAGTGATCATAGCATTGGTGTAATTATGTAATATTGTAATATTGGTGTAAAATATGTATATTTCATTGAATATTTGGAAAACCATCAAATATTGTCTTCCAGCATTAAAACAAATGAGGTTCTTGTTTTTTGACATCAATGACGGAAACATCTGTAATAATTTGGAAACAATTAAAATTAACAACAACAAAATAACATTTAAATACTTACCGAATTGGTCATAAAATGTCTGCACTAGATATCACCTCTAAAATCTAAAGATATCTTCAAAATATACGTTGAATAAAAATCGTCCACAAAATCACATTTTATTCAGTGTTTACAAATCGTTGTTGAAAATGTTTTTTTTTTTTTTTTTTTTTTTTTTTTTTGTTTTTTTTTATTTACTTTTTAAGTTGTAAATTTTTGTGAAAAAAATTATACCAATAATCACGTTAATTATATTAATTTAATAACTCAATTAAATTTGTACAAAAAAAAACTAATTATTTGAAAAATTTTATCGAATACTTTTTTTTCTTTTGTGTAGATTACTTTGTCCCAAAACAATTATTATTGCATTTTCTAGTGAATATATTTCTTTTAAATATATTAAAAAATAATTAACATAGAAGAGGTAAAAATTTTTCAAAAACGCGTTGTAAAACTGCAAATGCATTACGATCGAATTTTTAAATAAACAAATTATCCTTTAAAGAGGTCTCAATTAGCCTTCATTAGAGCCTAAAATTGTTAGAATCCGTCTACATCGTAAAGAGATATTAACATTTAAAGTTACATACTTTGTGGGATTTTTTAGCTTTTATGAAAATTAAAATCGTGGATAGATTTGCGATTTTTTGAAATTGAAACAAATAATAATCAGAACAAAATCTGATGACCATCTTTCAAAAAAATTGCCTTGTTTCTATAAATCTTTAATAGAATGAACGATATATTTTAAACAAAACTTAACTTATTTTAGAGGCATTATAATTCGTGAACCATTGCTTAAATCATATTGAAATTATGTGTTTGCATTAGTAGCGTTAATTTTGATAATGTGTGGAATCAGCTGCCGACTTTTCTGTTCATAAACGAAACAACAAAAATTAAAATAAATATTTTGTGTGATAAGTCCAAATTTATAAGTTTTAGTATTGTCTTTAAATGGAGTGTCTGAAAAGACTTTCTTACACTGTTACAGCAGCGTTTAAGTCTGTGTTCTTCTCTTATCTATTTATCTCTGGTACCAACAAACACCTACAAAAATTCAAATCCGGTTGCGAATTTGTATATAAAATATTTCCTAAATCATTAACTTTTACGCACAGGGCCCTTTCCGATCAAAAGACATGACGTTTTGAGAATTTAAATTAAAAATAAACATACTAAAATTTTAGTTTAATTTCATATTACAGATAAATATGTTCATTTTGAAATGATGTGCAATAAGTTAATTTATTTTGAAAGTGTAAAGGTTAAAGGTGGACGTATAGAAATCAAATTCTTATAACTCAGTAAACGATATTTTTAAAATTATTAAAAAAAAAATGATAACATAAGACTTCTTTCTAATTTTGCAAAAATTCAAGTTTTATCTCCATCTTGTCACTACACCAATAAACTGAGTGGTATGAAGCAAAGAATATCCAAAACTCCATCCATTCGATAGGTATTTAGTTTTAGTAGTTAAAAAAAATAAAAGACTTTGACATGTTCCAAGAAAAAATAACAGAAAATACAATGAAAGATGTTCTAGAAAAAATTAGAAATTTTATTAAAAAAAGTATTCTTTTAAATTTCAAATTTTAAATTAAAAAGCTGATTAAAAAAAAAAAAAAAAAAAACATAATACAAAAAGAATTTGCTCACTGGTTTTCCTTAATTGCAATATATCAAATAACAAAAATATTGTTAAAAAAGTTTTTTTTTTTCTCTGAGCAGTGCTAAAATGTTTTCGACCTCGAAGTTATAAAAATTATTTGATATTCAATATCTTAATATACGGTTTATTGTGTAGTTCAGAAAAATAAGTAACTATAGGAAATTTAACTACAATATATTATGTCACAGATTTATTTATTAACAAGTGTAATTTATGCTTCAAAAGTTTTATTTATATATATATTTTTTTTTTAATTTATCTTAACATTCTAGATAAATCACAATATTTTATATCATTCCCAGGTCGTTGTAAGTCCCTTATGATATCTATTATCTTTATATATTTAACAAAAATGTACAAATATTCAACACAGTAAATATACATAGTTATAAAATAAAAAAGTAACATTCATCAATATAAATACATGTGAGACATATTTAAAATCGCTACAATAACAATATGTGCTAACATTGTGCACTGGCTCTGCTATTTTTGCATTCAACGACAGTGTGCTAGTAGATACGACATGAGTCTTATTTCTATAAAATATTTGTGCATACCAACCATTGCAATTCGATTTAAATTTGGTGTCATCGTGTATATGTATGTGTAGTGAGTAGATTAATGTATTTATGTATTTGAGTGCGGGTGTTTTTGTGTGAAATATTTTATTGGAAAGCCAAATGCGTGTGTATACATACAAATGTATATTTATATATGTATGTAAATGTATTTTGGTTTGTGTATAACTATGTAAATACATTTGTGGTTTTTATTTAATGATATCTCGCTTTTAAAACTCTATATTTATCTCATTTCAGTAATAGTTGAAATGCGAAATACAGCTTAAAAAAACACTCACGACATAAAATAAACCAACGTGTGACATCCTTTAATACATTAATATACACTCAGGCATATGCACTGGGTATTGACAGATACATATACATATGCACATATAATTATAAATTTACATATACATGTGTGGCAGTGCATACTTTTAGGCTTGTTATCATTTCTCTTTTCCGTTTCAAATAAACATACGAAAGTCTTATTTGTAACATCATTACAATTCTCATTTCATTCTATTTTTGTTTCAATTTAGTAACATAATGCTTATGTACATATGTTATGTATTATTGCTTGCACATATGTATATTGATTTATATTTTATTGCTACATACTTTACAAATGTATTTGTTTTAAGCTTAATGATGATTTTAACTTGTTTAAACTTAGTTGCAATTTATCACACAATATTTACCCAATGTTTAGTTTTCAAATACAAATATTGTGTAGCACGAGTATTTATTTAAAAGCAATTGATAAAGTTTACCAAAGAATCGGCTTTTGTAACAAGTTAATACGATTTGTATGTACACATGAAAGAAGCCACAACATACACTTTTCAAATGAGTTAATCGAAACCTTTGACTTAAATTACATCTTGTAATTAAAGTGTACTAAACTTGTTATATATATAAAAAAAACTATAAACAGAGCAAAATTATAAGTTTTTTAAATTTTTAATTTAGTAATTTTTTCTTATTTAAAGTAAAATAAATTATTTGGTTTTTTTAGAAAATAAATTACTTAATCTTCTCTCTTATTTTAATTGTACATAATCTGACTCATTATCAAGGTTTTCCAGTATTGTTTTTTTTTTTGGGTATTTTCCACCACCAAGTAAGTATTTTAAGATTTATGAGACATTTTAATTTTTTTTTTTTTTTTTTAACTTCAACATAAAATATAACTTCATTTACAATTTGTTTATCGTTAGAAGAAAATACAAACAATCCGTAAAAAAGAATATGTAATACTTACCATATTGGATAGGTAAAGTAGTTTATTCGCTCTTCATTAAATTGAATGTATATTTATATAAAACATACATATCCATAATTTTCAGGGCTTATATGGTCAATTATGGATTGATTTACATGAAATTGAGTTTCCATATATATATATATATATATATATATATATATATATATATATATATATATATATATATATATATATATATATATATAATTTGGAATTCAATAAAATTATTAATTAATATAAGTACTTACTTTAACAATTTTTAAATTTGGAAAGAAATAAGAAGTTGAAGTGCTCTGCCAAAATAAGGTTATAAGGTGAAATGCATATTTGTTTTTGACTCGTATGTGTTAAAAAATAATTGAAAATTTAATAAAAAAAAATATCACATTTGATATAGAGATAATAAGAAGACGCGTAAAACCCCGCAAACTGTGCAATGTGTGTAAGTTTGCACACTCGCAAATAAACTGCCAAAATTGTATGGAAAATCATCTGCACATTTAGTCTCTCAAAATTGCGCTGTTTAATTGTGCATTTATAAATCAGCTGTCCTTTTTTATATTTAAAATTATTAATAACTGCAATGTAAAAAATTATAGTTACGTTAATTATAATGAAATCTTTGTATGTATCTTAAATTTTAACAAAATTTTTCAATTATTTTCAATGATTTCTTATTCTTAATATTGCACAACATGTGAAAAGGGGTTTCATGAAACATGTCGCGTAAATTTTCACAATTGCACAAATGGGAAACTTTTGCGTTTAAATAAGTACCCTTAATATTGTTGTATATGTTGTTTTTTTTTAAAGAGGGAGCATTTTGCGATGTTGGAGGATATTTGAATTGTATAAATAAATATTCTAGCTAATTTCAATCAAAGTTCCAATCATGAAAGTAATTAATTATTTAATTTAAAATTTAATTGAAATTATAGAAAAAATCAATTAATTTCATTTAATTAAAATTATCATTTTAATAATTAGAGCAAAATCAAATAAAATTAAGCAAATTCGTAATTAAAATCTATGTTTTCTATCTGTGTACTTACGGAATTTTAGTAATAGTTAGTTTAACGTTTTATAATTTACCATTTAAAAAATATTTTAAAATAAGAGCTAATGATCTATACTTCAATAGAATCTTCGTTGTTCAGTTTGTCTAAATTTAACAAATAAATTATTAAATTTAAAAACTACAAAAAAATAAAATAAAATGAAATAAAAAAGAGATAATTTTACTAATCCTCTTTTAACCTTTCAAAATGAAATATCTCAAAACGAGAGCTAACTTTTACAAGTGGTTCACACCATTAAATTTACCATTATCGATTTAGTTTTACTCCGTGGATGTCCATCTTATTAAATAAGATAATAAGTCTAATTTTCAAGCACAGTGTAATTGATGTTCCTTAAATGTAAAAAATAATTATAAATTATATTTTAATATTATTACACATTTTTGTATAATACTTCTTTTAAGAAATAAAATAAATTAAGACATTTTTCTCATTTTTTGTGGTCAGTGAAATTGAAAGATAACACCGTTATTTGAAAATAAATAAAAATCTAATAAAAAAGTTGTTGAATTGGTATTATTTATTTTTTCAAAATTGATAAAACTTCTAGTCAAATAAATGTAATCTTTAGTTTAAAAAATATAAAATCCAACAAAGAATTTGTTGATTTAATTAAAATTTTAGTCAAAATTATGTAATTAATTAGCAATTATAATAATCATAGTTTAAAATTAAAGTAAATATTCAATAAATTTCTTTGTCGATATGCTATTTTTAATCTAAAATTTAAATTAAGAAAGTTGACAAAAAAATATATATTACAAACTCATTATTCATTATGACCAGTGTTACCGTTTGGCGACTTTAGTCGCCAATTACGCATTTTCAAACACCTAGATACTTTTCTGGTCCCTTTTTTTAAATGAAACTAAATGGCGAAATATGCTAAACAACAAGAAACTAAGCTTTTTAAAATATAATGGAACGTTTTTTCTCTCTGATTTATCATTAATGAAAAATAAAAAAAGATAAATACTTGTGAATCCATGCTTTCAGTCCTAAATTTGTTAAATGGGACTTGTACAAAGTACAGAAACTTAATTAGTGAAAAGCGAATTTTATGATAACTATTTTTATGTATAAATCCTTTTTTTTAATAATAAAAATTATTATTAATAAATTATTTTGTTATTTTTTTAGTAGTTTTTTTAAGGTACAAAAATCTCTGCTTTTGTTTTTATCAAACAGACAAACAAAAATTTTGAGGAGTTTTTAGGTATGGAAGCAGTTGGCTTTAAAAAAAAAACCTTTTTAGGCGACTTTATTTTTTTGATTCCCTTTTTTGAATGCTTTTTAGAACTTCTGAACGGTAACGCTAGTTATGACAGAAACTTTGAATCTTTGATTTTTGTAATTAAATACAATTTTTATTTTTTCTTTTTTTTCTGTGCACGGTGTGAATTAAATCATATTGGATATGAATCGTTCATTTCTAATAAACTTTTTGTTTTACACTATAATTTTGATAATAATTAATAAATTGTAATAATTATAAAATCCAATAATAAGTTCTATTAGTTCTGCTGAAAAACTTTAAAATCAGAAAAAACTTTCTTATCAACCCAATACATACAAAATTAGACCCAGCTCATTATCCATTAATTGCTAGAACTTTTTCATTTTGAATATAATTTGTACACTAAAATAAGTAAGAAAAATCGACCTCTTAGATTAAAGAAGATACACTTAAACTTCCAACAAATTGTCAATCATTTGTTAAACGACAAATTAGTATCAAAGACATCCCTTTCATTTAAAACAACAAATAGCACAGACACTTATAAGTAAACTTATGTGTGTGTAAGAAATATTTTTTTTTCTTCACTTACACAATTAAAGGACATGACATATAACTGTTTTAAAAGGAAAATAAATTTCTTAAAAGAAACTCAAATTTTTTTCATCATTGATGTTTGAGATGTTGGCTGCATGTATTTGTAAATATTTCTTTGCGTAATTTAATTTAATCAAAACACAAAACAGTTAAACTGTAGGTCAAGCCTACAAATCAATCTGCTGTATAAATGAGATGTCTGTCTGCCTGCCTGTTTGTAGTTGTGTATGCTTTAGTTGTTTGCAATTTAACCACCCTTCAGGATGTATAAAATACAATTACAGTCACACCAGTATATTTCCGGTTGCTTTCTTATGCTTTTTCATTGTGTGACAAAAAAATTTCAAGAAATCGTTTGTAGTTTTTATATGCTACTTTTTATTTTATATATTTTTTTCTTTCTTTCTGTTGCTGCCTTTCATTAATTTATGGAAAGCTGCTGGCAATTGCAATTGATTAATGCGCAAATACGCACCATAGAAAAGGACCCTTTTTTCCGTTCGTAAATTCTTTTTAATTTTATTTTCTTATTCTTAAATTTTCTTTGTTTGACTTTATTTTCTTGCTTTCCTTGCCTGAGGATTATTTCTGCATTTCATTTCCAGAGGTTTTTGCAAATATCCTTTTGTTTTTTTTTTCTTTGTATTTTTTGTGGGCTTTAAAGTACTATTTATTTAATTTTATCAAGGCAACAATTCTTATTTTAGTTTTTGCCTAAATAACCTTTAAAAGTTTGTTCAATGTCTTATTGTGTCCGGTCTACAGTGGTTGGCAGTTAAGGCAGTGGGGGTTAGTTTAGTTTGACAAGCTTTTACAGGATTTCGAAATGCTATATATTAGATTTTATTTATGTTTGTCTTATATTTAGTTAGAAATATAGATTTTGCATGGTATTTTTTTTTTTTATTTATTTAGAATATTTTTATGATGTTTTGTCCACTTGTGTTAAAAAGGGACATTTTATATGCTTGAATTGTCTTTGAAGCATTAAGGAATTGTTTCTTAAATGAAATCTAAAGAACAGTAAGGGGCAGAACAATAGAGGGAGTTTTAACTAAACTTTACGATAACCAAACGCATTTTTTATAGAATCTTTTCTCAGCAAAAAAAAAAAAAGATTTTCCAGGAAAATACATATTTTACTGAATAATCGGTTTTACATCAAAAAACATACATACACACTTCTCAACAGGAGATCGATATTTTACCAGAAAACTACTTAAATTTGCACTAAAAATAAACCTTCTTTAATTACATCTTGAATTTTATAAACCCCTAGTATTAGGATTATTAACTTTGTACTTTTATTAAATATTGATATGTGCTATTTTTCTTTACAACACTGCTATGTTTAACAAGTGTATACTTAACATACATACACACACAATTTATCTGAATTATTTTGCATTTAATTTCTATCTTTTGTTCAACTTGTTTATTTGCCATTCATTAAAACAATTTCCTTAACCTTCTTTGAAATTGGCAAAACACCCCATCCCCATTTTCATTCATATCGGCGCACATTTCTTAAATATCCTTCTTACTTAAAAGATTTATGCTCGTATGCTGCGAAAAAGGGAAAAACCATAAGTTTTTGTGTTCATTTTTGACCTTAAAGTTGTCTAAGAAAATAAAGGACAGTAGATAAAGCTCTGCATACTTTTTCCTGTAATTTCCTCTCCTTTCATTTCAGTTTTTTTTTTTTAACAAAACGTTTTTTATTTATCTACACCGTTTTTTTATTTTTTATTTTTTATTGGGGGGTTTTAACATTGCTTGTCTCTAAATTAAAATTGATTTGATTTTCGTCTAGATTTTTTTTCTTTAAGGATTCTTTCAGCTATTGGATTTTCTTATTCTTCTATAAAGACTTCTATTTCGTAGCTGTTGTTGTTTTATTATAATTTGTCGTTGTTGTTATTTTTTTTTAGCTGTATGTGTTTTAGTTTAATTTCATGGTAATGTGATTTTCCACATATGTGCACATCTGTAAAACATTTCCGGTATTTTGTCAATAAATATAGAATGGTATTTTAATTTGATAATGATATGTATTGGATAATGTACCAAAAAAAAGAACATCTATAGAGTTTACTCTCACCACTGGTTATCCACATATTAGACAAAGACAGAAATTGATTTCATTTGATTCTGAAAATATGTATGTATGAATGAAATTTTATAAAATAAATCAAACTAGACAAAGAAAAAAATCATATTTTGGATATTTAAATTTAAATACAATAGAAGTAAGAATTATATTGGCCGATATTTAATGCTATATGAAAATATATACATTCCTGTTCCTTGATATGGAACGAAAGTAAGTCGAAAATTAAACAAAATATACAATTTGCCGAAATGAATTTTCGACTTACTTTCGTTCGGATTCGAGGCACACTGGATCAAATTTCAAGCATAAAAGGACAAACCGTCAGATTATTTAAATCAATGTAATAAAACTGTAAAATAATAAATATAAAGCAAAATATAATGTTAATTACCAAAATAATTAACTTTGAAAAATACATTTTTTGATGTAAAAATATAAGTTTTTATTTTACAAAAAGTTTTTTTTTATCTCGATTATTTTTTTAAAATATAGGTTTTATACTGTTCCCCTAGTGTATACTTAAGTGCAAATTTTTTTAAGAAACATTTAAGCTAAAGCTCACACTTAAGTAATGTTTCGTTTTAAAGTTTACAACTTAAGTTGACAAGAAAATGAACAACGAGCTTTTATCTTTTATATATATACAATAGGGTCGTCCTAACATTCCAAACATTTTTCACTAACTAAAAATCATAGATATATTTTAGTTATAGTAAAATATTTTATACTAGTTATGCTAATTTTATATTGAATATTTTCTAATTTAAATTACTATTTGCTTACAGTAAGAATCATTATAAATATTAAACTTACTTTTTTGGGCAAAATATTTTTTGATGCCACCTTAATGTAGCACCAAAATAAATAAAAAACTAGCAATTTAAAAAAAATTGAAATACTTGAAAGGTGTAAAGAAATCTTAGGCCTATGGGCTGTAAAATTAAAAAGGAGTTTGTGCAAAATAAAAAGAAAATATAAATTTAGAGCGTATTTTTAAATCTTTTTAAGATTTATATTTTGTATCTTTATTTAATTTTATTTACATTTAATAAATATTTTTTAAGACGTTAAACAATTTTCATACTTAGGAACAAGGGGTGTAAAAGAATACTTTTCAATCATAAAATAATTTTAAGAATTTAGGTCGGGTTTTATTTTATTCCCTTAGTGTATACTTAAGTGTAAACTTAGTTAAGAAACGTTTAAGTTAAAACGCACACTTAAGTAATGTTTCGTTTTATAGTTTAATACTTAAGTTGCTAAGGAAATAAACAAAGAGCTTTAAGCTTTTATGTGTTTACAATAGGGTGGTCCTAAATTTCAACAAATTTTTCTTTAGCTAAAAATCATAGATATATTTTATTTATCCTAAAATGTTTTATCCTAGTTATGTTAGTTTTTACACAGAAAAAAATATTCCATAAAATTTTTCAATTAATTTATTAATTATTTTTATTTTAAAGCTCAATTAACTTATTAATTAACATAATTAACTTTTCAAATTATTTTTTTTAATATTTGCTTGTTAAAAATTGAAAATATTTAAAAAGAAAAATATATTTAAATAGAAAAACAATTTAAAGAAAAAAAAAAGCATAATTTTATTTAAAATACGGCTGATTTTGGTTTTTTTGGTTTTTATTGCTCCCGAAATACAGATTGTAAAGAATAATTTAAATTTCTTTCGTGACGCTGTATGCAGATTCCTTTAATACTTAAGTAATTACAATTTCATGCGTTTGGGGAGATTTTTATGTGTTCCATAGTTTTTATAGATATTTTCGTGACTTATGAATGAAGTGAAAGTATATACCAATATCTGAGTTAATATTGAAGCTATTTGCTGCTTAAAGAGTGAGTATGTGTTGATTATTTTATTGATTTGGTTTAACAATCGTTTAATATTCTGGTTAAAGCGTCGCACCAGATATTAAATACAATTTCAGTGCTATATAGAACTAACACACGAGGTGACCGCCCTAGGCAATAATAAATATTTTCGTGAACTAATCATAATCACCAAAGAAATTTTTCGCAAATCTAGTACATAAATAATATATTTCATTTATATTAATAATTTTTGTGGTTTAGTTGAAAAAAAAAAAAAAAAAAATATATATATATATATATATATATATATACTAGCTGACCCGAGCCGCGTTGCTGGCCCTAAGCAAACATTAGTGTTGTATTACTGAACGATTTAAATTGATATTTTAACGAAATTTACGACCTTTAAATAAAAATCTAAGGAATACCTATTATAAAGTGTTTTTTACAGAAGAATTTAAATATGATGTAGAAGCTGAGCCGAGCCGCGTTGCTGGCCCTAAGCAAACATTAGTGTTGTATTACTGAACGATGACCCGAGCCGCGTTGCTGGCCCTAAGCAAACATTAGTGTTGTATTACTGAACGATTTAAATTGATATTTTAACGAAATTTACGACCTTTAAATAAAAATCTAAGGAATACCTATTATAAAGTGTTTTTTACAGAAGAATTTAAATATGATGTAGATGTGGGCTCAATCAAAAAATATACGCATGTATTTAAGGCAAATTTGAATTTATATTTATTTATTACTTCATCTTAAGGTTAGCGGATAGACAATGTCTTTTTTTTGAACGGAATGATGAGAGCTGTAGTCGAAATTGCAGTTGTAATGGAACGCTGCTTGATTCAAATCAGAACTTGAAGCAATTCTTCTTATGCGTTGATTAAAAATTTTAAAGTTGTTGAATTGCTACATTTGCTCGACGATTTCTCATTGCTAACCGAGTCGTTTCATTTCTCGCCTGCCTTTCTTCCTGCGTTTGTGATGTACGAAGTCGGGCCAAACTAATACGGGGTTGTTCTCGTGCGATTTCTCGTTCATATATATTCAATTGATTGACGATATTACGATAAGTACTTGCATTACGTGTTCGACGCGAAATATTAGATCTCCGGGGTCGCGGCATTGTGAATAACACTTAATAACGAATGCCAAAAATACAACAAATGGTTTTAAATATCACAACCTCACTAAATGATGAGCTTTAATTGGAACTTACCGTTTGGAAATAGAATTCTACACCACCACCAGAAAACAAATTGCACAAAAAAGTAAGCGTTTCGATAGAAACAGAAACAGTAATTGTTATAATTTGTATTAAAAAAAATATTTTTAATGATTATTAAGGCAAAGAAATTATGACAAAAAAGAGTTTTTTTTTTATCGAATTTTTCGCGAATTTTTTTCGTGTTATCCTTTTCTGGCCGGTGACCGGTCCGAATTGGTGAGAATCATCAAAATCGGTCTAGTCGTTCTTGAGTTATAATAATAGTAACTAACATCACTTTCTTTTATATATATAGATATATATATATTATATATATATATATATATATATATATATATTAGTTGAAAATTGTTTATGGGAGCATTTTTTTTTTTTTTTTTTTTTTTTTGAATTAATCCAGGTTTATTTAATGTTTAATTAATAAATATATTTTTTAGTTTTAAGAAAAATATCAATCATATATATTATTGATGTAATAAAAAAATTATTAAAATTCGTCAAAAAATCAATTATTTTTACTTAGTTAATAGTATCATTCAGATGATTGGAGCAAAATCAACAAAAATATATGTAATTAATTTTAATTTTTAATTTTTTAATTTTTTCTGCATATTGAATGTCATTTAATTTAGATTGCTATTTGCTTATGGTAATGCCAAAAATCTTTATAAATATCGAACTTACTTTCCTGGGCAAACTTTTTTTGGTGCTATCATGTGGCACCAAAAATAAATAAAAAACCAACAATTAAAAAAAATGAAATAGCGTGAAAAATTAAATGAAATATTAATAAAATTAAAAACATATTTGAAATCTTTTTATAAATTAAAATAATTTTATTCGATTTTGTATTTTTATTTATTTTTGTTTATTTTCAATATTTTTTTTAGGCATCAAACAATTAGGAAAAAGGGATGGAAAAGGTATATTTAAGTTTTCAATCGTAAAACAATTTTAAAAACTTAAGCACAATTTTGCCACTAAGTGAGCAGTATAATACCAGGCCTTAAGTACGATTTTGCTACTAAGGGAGTAGTATAATACCGGGCTATAATATCTTACCTAAATTTGTTCGTTATTATAATAAGGGCATAAGTTTTGTAAGTACATCAAAGAATTATTATTTTGTTGAAAAAAAAAAATATTAAAATGACCATTTGAATTTTATTTTGCTGGAAAATCGCAAAAAAAAGTACAGGATAATTGTATACTTTTGCATAGTGAACATTGTAGTGGTTTTTATCTAAAAGCTTAATAATCTAAAATCGGCTAAACTTTAAATATTTTGGTCCACTGAATGTTAACAAAAACTTTTTTATATGACACTTTTAATTTAGGCGTTTGCAAATTGTTAAATTGACCTTTACCATTATTTTGAAATATTTCAAATTTAGTCAACATAAACTTTATGTCGTTGCAGAGCTTCGAAAGAAACTTATCTTAATTCCCTTAGATTTTAATACCGAATTAAGAAATACTGGTTTTTCATCCCATAATATCATTCCCAAAAACATAATTCAATAGCTACATTCAAAGTCTTTTGTTGGAATAGAATTAATTCTTCATTGAATTAATTCATAAGGATTTCATTCAATTTTTGTTAATTCAAGTCTTCTCCAAGTTGAATAAGAATATTTGTCTTTCATTTATTTTTTAATAATTTGTTTTCTTTTCACATTTTACAAAATAAATTAAAAAATATTTTGTAAAACAAATTTGTAATAGATTTGAATTGAAGAAAATTTGATTGATTCAATATATTTTTTATGTTCGAATTATAAATTGATTGTGTATTTTTTAAGGAATTAATTCTTTATAGAATTTAAGTCTATGAATTAATTTATTATGCATTTTTTAAAAGAATAAATAGGATAATAAATTTAATTCTATTTTGAAAATTGAATTAAAGAATTCAGCCTTTCGAATTTACGTGTCGCTGCAAATAAATTTTATGGTATACTTTGCAATTAATTGGACAAAAGTTTGCGTAATTGTAGAATATTGTGTGTTACACAGCAAAAAATTACGCACTCTGACGACATTTAATATTTGAGATTTGTCCTTCTTGGGTGATTCGATCTAGTGTGCAAGGAACAGACAGTTCCATAATTTTCCACCTTGTGTCGTTAAAAGTTTTTTAGCAGAGCTATCAAGCTACCGGCAATATGAGATCAATTTAAGAGTTATTTCATGTATTTTAGCTTGATTCTGATACCTGTAATTCTCCTAATTTATGCTGAGCAGTGTTGCCAGTAGATTTATTAAAAAAAAACTAAAAATGATATTAGTATAATATGTATTTTTAGTCCTTATCATTAGTAAATATTTTAATATTTCCTAAATATATTATAATAAATTCGCAAATAAAACAAGGTATTACTAAATTTAAGTGAACTTTATGACGGTTATTACATACAAAATTTTTATTTAAAACCACATAGACTAAAAATATTGAAACATTATGAAGTATTATATTTTCGAAATGTCCATAACTTTAAAAATAAATAAAACTCACAGAAATGCATTGAAATATAGCAGATTTTAATTAAATTATTGCAATATAGGAGCTCGAATATCCTTATGAATATAACTTTTTTCTTTTTTTTTTTCTCCCTTAGATACAGTTACATTAGGAAAACATCAAACACAGCTTCCGAATAACACAAACGATTTTGTTGAACTGCTTTTCATTATTATTTTTTATTTTTATTGAAAATTTTAACCCTTTATTTCGTTGAAATTTTACAGCCAGTAGATTTTTGGTCTAACTAAGATATGTTTTAAGTTTAAAGAAAATGGAAAGATTGATTACTGAAATCTGAGGTGGTGATTTTACTTACCAGTGGGCCAAAATGTATAACGTTTTTGGAATAATAAATATTTATTAGAAATCAAAATCTTTTGCTTAAGAATCTTTAAAAATAAAAATATTTAGTTGAATTTGTAAATATTTATTTACTTTTTGCTTTTAACTTACACATTTGTCATTCTTTGATCAGTTGGTATGAACAACCACCCAACGTCTTGGTTTTCAAGAAAGTGCTGTAAAATAGAAGTTTAGAAATTTCGTCAAATAAACTACTTATAACGGTTTAAACGTTTGAACTTATTCATCAGCATATAACGTTGTAAATATTAGTAGATAACTGCAATAACTGGAGGAAAATAAAACAGTGATATAGGCTTTACTAGTTATTTTTTAGCATCAGAAATTTGAAGATTTATATTTTTAGGACATACTTTCCTTATGCTCATTATACGTTGATAGGGATTTTCGCTTCGCAATTATAACATTTTTCATTTAAATTGGTACCTTGATTTGTGGGAACACTTAAAAGTGCACTATCTCTCCGTTATATGGCCTACATCTCATTGATATGACCTAACGATGATTTCGCATTAGACAGTACCAGCTCTTACTCTTTTTATATATAACCAGTATAACATTCTTGCATTACAAGTGAACCATTTCGGTCCATATTGTTATTATATGATCTCTATCTGAGAATTTTTGCTTCTTCCTATATTCATAATGTGAAAAGTAAGCAAAATTTCTGGTCATCATCCAATGCAATGTACTCAACATTGACTGCTTGAGGACGATACAACGCAAAAATTTCTCTATTTATTTTACTTTTTAAAGCAATTACGTCTTGAATATTTTTTATATATATGTTCTAGCGATTTTGGAGATAGGTTTGAGCTAGGCCTGTATATAGGGTATATTTCTAACGATCTAATAGGAGAATATCAATTTTTCAATCATTATATAATATCTCAGTATATGAGAAATTATGCGAGTTGTGTTATAATGAATAAGAAAAGAGATTAGAGTAGTGAAAATTACTATTAGGTTAAATATTATGAGATGAATAATTGGATGAAAATTAATATTTTTGTGTGTATGTGAGCTCACCTTTATGAATGTTTGTTACTGTGTGTGCATGTATAGACTTTTTAATAAATATTCTTACTTATTTGTTCAATTTAAATTAAACAATTTTTATTTTTTTCTTATATATTTAAATTACCTCCAAGTAATTTTAGTGTTATTTAACAAGTTAGGCAAATAAATTTAGATATAAGAAGGTATAAGTTTTAGCCAATTTAATATTTAAATATATGGTTAAGATTTAAAACGTTGTATGTATGCATAAGAGGATGGCTGCAAGATGAACGACTTTTAAAATTTTTATAAATACCAAAAGAACCTAGCGGTTAAGGGATCAATGTTTATAAACATGTATAAAAATAATTCACAATAATTATTATAGGATAACTTAATGTTATAAACTCTAAAGCTACGACTAAAATTTCAAATATAAATTTTTTGTATTTAGTATAAAATCAGTCGATTTTATACAATTGACTTAAACATACATATTCGCGACTAACCATTATTAAACTTGATGAGTGGAGCAACCTAAAACAAAAAGCGAATCAACTATAAGATAGAATTAAATTCCCTACTCTAGAAATACACTTATACCCGGGTCTACAGGCACCGGTTCATTTAAGTGTTTCAAGAAATCTAAGATAAAAATCCACCTGGATCTCGGAGAACAAAGCGGCACAGTAGGTTAAAAAATTCGAAAAACAATCATTACAGAAAATAAAATAAGTCCGGCCAATCTACTAATTATATGAGATATTCCATTTCAAGATCAGTTTACATCTTGGAAAATATGCAATGTTATAATAGTTGTCTTTTTTAAAAATGAAAATAACCTTTAAAAGTAATTCGAAATATTTTTATCAGTTTGTTAATTCGAAACGATGAGTCTCCGAATATCTATCAATGATGAAATTTAAAGATTTTAAATCCTCAAATGATTCAAATATTTGCATTACATTTGCTGCTTTCTTTTAATCCACCTATTCCAAAAAAAAAAAAAAAACATTGCAACAACTTAACAATTATCCATATTTAATTCCAGAAGCAATCTTGATTAATTGCCCAATTTTAGATAAATCGATAGTAATGACAGCTGCACATAATCTTGATCCTACGGTATATACCCGAGTATCTTTTTTGCCTTTAAAACGCTCGCATTTTGTTAATACTGAAGATATAGTCATGAAACTTCAGATCGTAGCGACTAAGATGTTTCTGAAGCTTAGAAACTGAAAAGATCCCAATTTTGTTATCTTGGTCTATATATAAAAACGCTTTAAATTTGACACGTTAGTCAATATCCAGGGCACCCCGGTACCACCATATAATTTTTAAATGTTTTGCACTACAATTACCTTTTCCTCGAAGTATTTATTTATTTATTTATTTATTTATTGCCTTTTGATGCATTTAATTTTATTTTTTTATTTATTTATTTTTTTTTTTTTTTTTTTTGGTTTAAACTAGTAAAAATGTTAGGCAATTTAGATTTGAAGGAAAACTAGTTTCATAAATAAGCTAATTTTGAACTTTCTAGGTTAATTAGGAGCTTCAGAAAGAGGAGTAAAAGATAATATATGAAAAACTAAATACAAACCTTTCTCATTATGACAATGAAAATTATGGCGCACATTTCAGCCATTTTTACATTCCTTAATACTGGCTGTGGTTGTTATGAATTCCGTTTTTTTTTTTTTTTTTTGTTTTTACTTCATTGTAACAGTGTCCAACGTTTCTACTCTAAAATATCATGCAAAAGCTCAAGCTGTTGATATTATTTCCGCTATTCGTGGCAGGTCATACAAACTTTATATATTGTAGCCCCAAACTTGACAGGACGGTATGCTATCACTGAAAATATTATTTAGGGTTGTAAGAAAGCTATAGTCAGGCTTGAACGATTTAAGGAGAGGATGTTACATGGAACCTGTGCTCGAATGTAGATTAAGTCAGTGCCATCGCCAACAACATTCTTTTGGGTTGTAAGAACGTTATAATCGAGATTAATCGACTTTGATTTTGCCTTGTTTTAAAGTATAAAATTATAACTTATTCTTTTTAGAATCTTCGGTGAAAAAATGGTGACTACCAATACTAATTTATGCACTTTATAATGTTTTTCGGAAGCTATTGATTTTTTAAGAGCGATTCTCATAAAAATTTTATACTGTGCTTTTTTACGTTTATAAAAATTATTATATAAAATTAAATAGGATTGTTAACGTATATAAAATTTGTCTATGTACTGAATTACCCTATTCTAGGAGAAAACTTGTACAGGTTATAATAAGTACCCATTATTAACTAATTTGAACACAGAAAAAATTATGACTAAAATTTTGATTTTAATAATTATTTTATTGATTTTGAATAACCTGAAAATTAAATGAAAAAAACATTTTAAGTGTTGACAATACAAATAAAAATAAGAAATAAATAATTTATTTTTTTTGTTATTTTTTTTTTTTTTTTTAGTTTTGAGAGTAAATATTATTACATTTATAGGTTTTTCAAGAGCAATTAACAATAATATTGTTCTTCTTTAGGATTTTCCAATACATGTATTCCTGTGAAGACGATGAGCAATTATGGCTCAATTATACGGTCATGCTTCCCAAACTATTGTTAAATTTTTTGTGGTCAAATTCTAATAGAAAAGTTCAGTAAATAATCGGCAAACATGCATACGTTTAAAGATCTATTTCAAAAATCGTCAGTTTACTTATTTTGTGTCGAAAACTGTAACTGTAACTTTAAATTAAAATTATCGCTGAATTTTTTGAGTCATCGGAAACTATATCATCACCTAAAGAAAGCAAACAAATAATGTATATATATTCCATATATAAGACAATGTGGGTTATTTAAATACATTTATTCCTCACCTTTTTATTTTAGAATGCAGATTCGAACATGGAACCTTATTTAAGTGTCTTTAAAAATATATTGTATCCAGTTGGAATTCTAAATTTTAATAACGATTAGTGCATCTATAGATTGATTTAGTCTTTTCCGAAGAGAGGTGATAGCCGATAATATGCATTTTGTTTAATTTGATTACTTCATCATTTCCATCACACATTATTTACATTATATACACATAATTTGTTAATAATTTGTTAATATTGTTTAATACTCCCATTTGCGGACTTAGGGCGTACAATTACGTGTAATGTGTAACTGATGCTTTTGAAATACAATTACCTGTAATTGAAATCAAAAAAATCGAATTACAATTAAATTTAAATTAAATAATTAAAATGGTAATTGGGACCCTTAACAAATACCAGCATATCTTTTAACACTGCGCGATATCATATTTAGAATATTCCAAATAATTTCAGCAATGTGAAATATAATTTCATATAGGGAAAAGAATCCTACATTATTTGTACTACCATTCTTCTTTCTTATTTCTTTTGTATGTTAGCCGAAAAACATATGTACCAAAAATTTCCTTGTACCAATATTTTACTGATTACAATAGAATACATATATAATGGCATATCAATGCTATTTAGTATCAATATTAGATGGCTTTAATGAAACACAAATCTGTTCGCATGAATGACTTTTATCGAACAGCATGGAGGTTTAAGACAAAAGGTTAAAAAAATTCCATTTTCAATAACATATAAGTAATTACCACATAATCCACATAATTATGTGTAAAATTCAATTTAAGACTGATACGATATTGTCGATGACACCGAAGATAATCGCGATCATAGTAATTTTTTTAACATTTCATTAAACAAATTTCAATCAACAAAGTATGCGTAGATTTGTTTAATATTTTTAATATTTGACAATCAAAGAAATATGTAAAATGATATTAATGGTTTCTGTTATGGTAGCTAAAAATCAAAAATTGAAAAAACTTCCACAAAACTAGTTCTGAGGGTGATAATTTAAAACATAAATCATTGGTCGTAACGCCAATGATAATATATAATGTTCTTTACTTCAATTAGATTTTGACAATTTTAATGACTGGCTGGTGGATCGGAATTTGAAAAAGTGTAAATGTATGATTTTCTACAGAAAAAATCCAGTACTCTGTAGATATAAAATCTATGAAAATCAACTCGATCAAGTCACTGAATTCCTCGATCTTGGTGTATTACTTGTAAACTATCATTTAATATCAACATTACTCAATGCACGAACAAGTAATGTTTCCTCAAGAATTGAAGAAAAGATTTGAAAGAAACGTATATTTCCAAAAAAATTGTTTTCATATCTTCTAAGACCAATCTTAGAATCTGTCTGTGATCTTTAATTCGAAGAAAATTGAATCTGTCCAAAAAAAATTTAATTTATTTTCCCTTCATAATCTTCAATAAAAACCTGATATTAATTTGCCCCTATATGAAAGTCATCTTATGACTCTTATTGTTCTCCCTACTCTCGAAAATATAAGAAAGTATATGAATATTTCATTTACCATAAATTAAATAAATGGTTTAATTAACTCCGAGTTTTTGTTTCGCAAGATCGAATTCATAGTTCCAAATACTTGAACTATATATTACATTCCTTGGAGCTTTCAAACTACACTAACTTTGAGCCCCACACAGTACGGCCAATATCAAAATTTTTGGTAATAATTCTGTATCTCCTAAACCACTGGTTGAGTCGAATTGATCTGTATAAAAAAATTTGTAGAAAAAGACCTAATCATCATCTCCCTGTAATAACACAGAGGTGTCAAAATTGAAGGCTCTCGAGTATGTACAAGTTATAAAAATCGTAACTTCCTTGAAGGTTTCTTAATATCTATACAGTTTTTTACTAAATAATAAAAAAACATGTTCACTCACCTAAAGAGATATTCACAGCTAAAGAGATATTCACGATTGCATTTTTTATTTTTGCTTCAGTTTTATTTTGTTTTTTAGGAATATGTCATGAAGAAGAATTGTTCTAAAAATATTCTGTAATTTGTAATAAGTTCCAATAATAGTACAGAAGATTTTTTTTCTTTGATTATTTCCATTCGTCCAATTGTGAAAAATTTTAAAATTCAGCGCTCTGATATTAATATGAAAAATTGCTATTTGTTTGTTTGTTACTAAAAAATTTTTTTCTTCACATATTTTAAAAAAAAAGGCTATAAAGTGGATTCTAAAGAAATTTTAAATTGATTTAGTTTTATACCCTCAAAGTACATGCATTAGTTGGAAAGGGTGAATTTAAAAAAATCAAGTTTATCAATTAATAAAAAAAAGATCACGCTTTTTTTAAATTTATTGATGCAACTTACGATTGCAAACTTATTTATGGCCCTTCGAGCCGGATTTCGGCTTACGCCAGTACTGTAACCACATCTATAACAGTGTTTATGACGCTGCAACTTACGATTTCAAACATATTTAAATACCATATTTTTACTATTATTTCTTATGCATTATATAAAATAAATATTAGTCTTCGATTCCTCCAAAAATCGTTTAAATAACTTTTACAATAAATTTATAGCAAATAATATTTACAGATTTATCACCAAAATTTTTACGATTGCCCCACTGTGTCCCACGAGAAAAGCATGCGATCAATTAAAAAAAGTTTATTCTCATATTGATTTCACATTAAATCCAAGCAGTATTAAAAAAATTATTTTAAACTTATTTACACGACCAAATTATATAATTCACCGCCGAGTTCAACTTTAATACAAATAGAAAACAAATTTATGAGAATCACCCATAACATAATATATATGTATGTTTGATAGAATAATACATTACACTCAATACAAGTATTGATCTACAATTGGTCACATATAAGAATTCTACCGGAACTCTGATGCACATACACTATGGTGTAGGGTCTGGTTTGGCCGACTTTATATTTCTTACTTATCTTTCATTGATTCTAGTTTTCGAGATAAGCCATTATATAAAAAATTAATGAGGTTTCAACAGATATTGCAATATATCTGTAGAACGTGTTGTCTGATGTGGTTTACAAAAATACCAGAAAATTTTAATTTAAATTATTTACAAATTATGTCTGATTATTTTTTAAATTGCTCAACAGTTTCGGAGATATTAATAAAATTAGGTTTATAAAAAAACTCTGGAAAATTCAAAAATTTTTGTTTTTCAACAAATCGTAAAAGATATTGTTCAACTTTATCTAAATTAAACTAAAATGAAAAAACTAAAAACCTAAAACTAAAATGATAAAGTCGACATCTTTGCATTGATTTTAGTAAAAGGTAGATCGTTTTAATTGTAATATAAGTATATATACAGCTTTATGATAAAGTAGTTGGAAGTTAGATTTTTTTATGATTTAAAAAAAAATAAGTTTGATTTATTGTTACGAAATTTCTTTAATATCTCAAAATCTGCTAAGCGATTAAAAAGTGATATAGTTCTTTTTCCCCCAAGTCAGATAAACATTTCTCGAGATAAGCTGCATAAAGTTGTGCGACCTCTTCAATTTTCTAAATATAACGATTTATCTCGAAAAATATAGATAAAAAAGTAATTTTCATATCTAGAGAACCATTACCACATGTATTCAAATTGGCTGTGCAATTTGTTTAAAAATAGCAAAATAAGTATCCCGAAATATAAAACTAATCTTATAAAACAATCTTATAAAAACGAATTCTGCGCCACAAATAACCTTCAAAACGACTCCAGGTCAGCGATACCGCTGAGGATTTTTAAAAAGTTTCCAAAAAAGGGGATTTAAAAAAACAAAGTCGCCAAATAAGGCGATTAAAAAAAAGAGGCTTAAATACCTAAAAAACTTCTTAAAATTTGTTCATTTTTAAAAACAAAAAAAAATATTATATTTTAAGAAAAACTACTAAACTCAATTTTATTAGTAATAAAATTATTTATTTATAATAATATTTATTATGGCAAAAATAAAGATTTATTAAAAAAATTGTTAACAAAAAAATTCTCTCTTTTAATTAAACTTCTATATCCCCTTGTAACAAATTTAAGACTGAAAGTATAGATTCACAAGTGCTGGCCTTAAGTCTGTTGGACAATTTATTTTTCATTAGGGATAATTTAAAAAAAAGACGTTCCGTCGAGGTACTGCTATGAGCCAAAATAAAAATATAAATTAGAATATAAGTATTTATCAAATCTATTTTAAATTTTTTCAGTCCAGTCCAAAAAGTTTTGGCATTTGGTATTCAAAATAGCTATTCATAAACTTTATCATTAGATTTAGTTTTAAGATGTTTCAGTTCATTTATAAATTGTTAGCTATACTGTGAAATAAACGCAAATCATTTCTTCGTTGGAATTAATATATAATAGGTCGAGATCTTTCGAACAACTTAACTTTTCGTCAATTATCATATAGTCTTAAAAAGTCGCCATTTAGTTCCATTTTAAAAAAGGGGCCAAAAAAGTGACCAGGTGGTTGAAAAAAGGGGCAATTGAATAATAAAATACTGTTATTGTATGTATAGAATTTCAGCAATTTTAATAGATTTATAAAATTTTATATTTAGTTTTTAAAACGCATACCAAAATTAAAATTTAAATTATGCTAATTGCACATTTTATTCACTCTCTAAAACCAATCGTTTTTAATCTTCTTTATGTCTTAATTTATAGCACGTTTTCTCTAACTCTAAGAAAAAACCTACTACCATTCAAAGACTAACTTCAGTTGTTACAAATATACCGAGGTAATTTGGTATAATCTTCCAATAAAAGTATCAAATTTATTTTATTTTATAATGTTTTGTTTCTTAATTTGATAACAATAACCAGACATCTGTTACCTATAATTAAGCTTCAAGTAATTGTACTTTATAGACGCCCGGCCAAGAAACGAGTAACAGCAAAAACAATAGTAATACAAAGTTAAAACCAAATCAAGCAGCAGCCACAGAGAACCAACGAGGCAAATAACCCAAACCAAATTGTAAAACAAAGACAATACGTAAAGGGAATAAAAGTAAGAATATAAAGTGCTTTGGTATGTGTGTGCGTTAAAGAGGAAGAATAAAAGTGTATATGAGTCTTTGGTAAGGTAGTATTGGTGTACTTAGACACAAAGCTCTATTTTAATGCCATTCGTGTGGCTTTTTAAAGGTTTTTTTTTTCCATACTTTACTAATGACTAAAAACGCACAAATGCAACCAGTTTGAGATTCTACAGGCGTATGTGTACTTATAGCTTGAATTATATGCGTACACTTAAGTGTGTTGGTGTAGTGGTAGATGTTAACTCTCAAGTAGAAGACTTTTGATAGTATGGTCGTATATATGGAACATTAACCACAGCGACCGCAGTCAATTAAGCTACAAAAATGGCAACCATTGGTAACCGAAACAAATCAACATCCTAAGTATAAACAAAAACAGGGATGGAGAATTTGATACTAGAACATTTTTTCAAAATATTTTGCATTAACAATATCAAAAGGTTACTTCAGGGCTCATAATTAATAGTAATTAATACTATTTAATTAATTTTCGATAATTAAAATTATCGAAAATTTTCTATAAAATTTCTTATAAAACAGAGAGAATAATTATCGGAAATTTTACACAAAAAGAGAGAAAATGTATAGAAAATTTTCTATGGAAAGGGAGAAAAATTGTTTAAAATATTCTACAAAAATTTATTAAGAACTTTTTATAAATGGAGAGAAGATTTATCGTGATTGTTTTTTTTTTTTTGCAAAAAACGGATTCAATTTGAAAATTGTTTATAAAAATAGAGAAAAATTATCGAAGATTTTTTATAAAAATTATCGAAAATTTTCCATAAAAAAATACTATAAAAAATTTGACGAAAATTTTCTACAAAAAGAAAGAAAAATTATCGAAAATTTTATACAAAATGAGAGGAAATGTATCGAAAATTTTCCATTAAAGAATAAAATTTATCGAAAATTTTCTGCGAAAATGGAGAAAAAGTGTCGAAAATTTTCTATGAAGTTTCTATGAAATAAAATATTCTACAAAAAAAAAAAGAAAATTTGTTATTATAAGATTAATCGTGATTTTTATAAAAAGACTCAATTTATCGAGTATTTTTTACAAAAACAGATAAAAAATATCGATTAAAAAAATATATGCACAACTTTTTATAAAAAAAAAGAAAATTACTCAAAATTTAACGAATTTTTCTAAAAAAAAAGAAAAAAAAATTGTCAAATAATTTCTATAAAACGAGATAAAATTTATAAAACATTTTTTTTTTTGACGGGAGAAAAACGATCAAAAATTTTTTTATAAAAAAAGAAAATATTTATCAAAAATTTTCTATAAAAAGGAAAAACTATCAAAAATTCTATAAAGAGAATGAAAATTAACAAAAAATTGTATATAAGATCAAAGCAAAATTAAGGAAAATGTTCTAGAAAAAAAAAATATTGAAAATTTTTTATTTATATAAAATAAAAGAAAATTTATCGAAAATTTCATATAAGAAGGGAGAAAATATATCAAAAACTTACTATAAAAAAAGAGAACATCTTTTGCAAAATAAAATTTGTCGAAAAACTTCCTCAAAAAGAGGGAAAATTAGCCAAAAACCTTCTACAAAAAAGTGAAGATTTATAGATTTTTTTTAAAGAGAGAAAATTTATCAAAAATTTTCTATAAAAAAGGGGAAAAATTATCGAAAATTTTATTTTTTTATTTATATAAAATTAAAAAAAATTTTAAAAAATATTCTATAAACGGGAAAAAATTAATCATTACCTAGATTACCTAGCATTACAAGAACTGATTATTTACAAGCTATTCAATAATAGTAAAAGTAATAACAACTAGTTACATTTTAAAGTACAAATAACTAATAAAATATCGGGACATAAAAGGAGAATTTTTTATTTAAACGTAAAATTTCAAAAACTTAAATCTTTCATATATTTATCCCATATCTAAATATATGAATTGCTAAACTAACTTAAAAAATCAATAAAAAGTAGTATTCTCAGATATCTTATCATAAATAACTAATTACATACCGCATTATAAATAAGTGGTTGCTACACAACTTCTATGTAGTGCAGACAGTATGTTGTTGCCATTGAAAAGTGACTATATTCGTAACTACATGCCTTTACCAAGTTTTTACTGGGTGAGTTTGCAAGTTTTAAAATATAAAGGAAAAATATAAATCAAATAATGAGTTTTATGTTTTGAAAAAATATTTAAAATTTTTTTTTTTTTTTTTGTTTTTAAACAATGTAAATATCATATATTTAAATTTGTATTAAAAGGTATACAAACATCAATACAATTTCCTATGAAAATATAATCAAATGAAAGTCGCTTTGAAAGTCGCTCGGAAAGGTATTCCAAAGTTTAGACGATTTATTCGGTGTTAACAAATAAGTGATTCACGGAGACTAATTAGTGCATAAACCTGATAAATAACACGTAAACACTGTATCTTTATCAGTTACAATAACGCAGATAAATGAAAAAGACTTTTATTTTATGCAACAAAAAATTGAAAGTCATTTTATAATTTTTATTTCTTGTTTCAAAAATAAAAAGCATACTGATTTTTATTTTTGTTAGAGAAAATAAAAATCACAACTTGTGTTTTATTTAAAAAATTTTCAGTAATTTTTATTTGAAATTCTTAAAGTAAAAATTAGAAGTAATTGTTATTTATGAGAAAAAAAATAAAAATAAAAAATAAAAGCTTATTACACAATAGCTTAAATAACGTAACAGCAAATGCTATGGTGATATTTTTAAAAAATTTCTTCATATTAATTTTTTTAATCCAAAATTACACAAATAGTAATTATTTTTGGTCTATGAAAAAGACATTTTTATGTATTTTTCTTTTCTAAATTTTAAACTCACATTTCTCCATCCCTGACCAAGAAAAAAATAATCGGATGTAAGGAAAAAGAACAAATTGCTACTGATGAAATTGTATAGTAAAAATTAAACAAAAACAATAGCAACTAAGACAGAAACAAAAACCTGGAAAAAAGGTAATAAAACCAAAAAAAAAGTAAATTACTAATATTACAGCTTAGCCGCCTGTGTGCAAAATAGCAGTTGGTAATACTTGTTGTATTCATGTTACAATACTTCAATATAACTTCTAACTACCTTTGGTATTTTAGCCGGTTTTAGTACAAATTCAGATGGTGACGAGGAGTACAATGATGATGATGAAGGCATCATTTTAAATCATTATAACAGACTTTTTAGCTTTAACAAAGTACCAAGTGCTTTATTTTATATAGTAAAGTATTCGCACAGTGGTAGATCAAGTTAGGAAAAACTAAGTTTTTTGAAAATCTATCTGATAAAGAATAAGTTGTAGTAACCCTGAATGTTAAATAAATGAAATGCTGGTTTATATTACCAATTCTGTAAATATAGTTACAACAGCCTTTACTGTATATCTCACCATATCTTACTGCTAAGGTAAACCCAAATGTATTAATTAATGTGGACAAATGAAAAATTGCAAATGTAGGCCATGGAACTATTATTTCACAAATTTAAATGATCCCAACAAATCACTGTTCTCTTCATAGTACATTGCTGCAATTTTAAATGTTGTTTGGTACATTTTATGCTTTCGAGAAAAAAAAGCAAGATACTAAATGAAATATGGTAATTTTTTGTTGCTGTTACACTACTTTCTTGTATTATTTAGCACTTATTTGTTGCTCCTGATGTTGCTAACGTAGTATTTGCTATTGTAGCTGTGCAAGTAGCAGCAAAAATATTAGCATGTAAGTAGTTAAGCACTTGCAAATTACCGTTTAACAAATGCATTTTATTATACCTTTAGAACTGCATGCAAATGAATTATTACCAATTTCAATATAAAGCGACTTCCACATCATTTACTGAACATTAAGCATTGTGGTTTTTAAACATCAAAATTCACATTCTTTAACAATGGCGCGTTCAAGGGTATATTTATTAATGGGAAAATGTAGTGCCAGTAGTGGTTGCTTTCGATCGTAGAAGAATATAAATTTGTTTAATCTACACTAAACTGTGGTTCTTTACCACCGCCATCATGTAATTAGAATTTATGAATTGTTGTTATTTTAACTTTTATTATAAAAATTTCGGCTTAACATCTTGTTTCAATTACTTGGCTGTTGTCTGTGCATAGTTGATGTTTTTTACGGTCGTTTTAAGAAATAAAAAGATTATTTATGGTGGTTAATTTTTTCTACGTAATGGCTAGCAGAGTGATTTAAAGAAATATTTAATTTTATAAAGGAGAAAAGAAAAAAAAATATCGTAATAGATATAGGTAATATAAAAATAAACACCAGTATTATAGATTACAGTCTAAACTATAGACTAACATAAATTTTACTAATAATCTACGCTATAGCATGAACTATAGTCTCCTCTATTGTCTAGACTATAGTCTACTCTATAGTCTTATCTATAGTCTACACTAAAGTTCTGCCTATATTCTTGTCTATAGTATAATCTATAGTCTTGTCTATAATTTACTCTATACTCTAAAATATAGTCTACTCTATAGTCTAGAATATATTCTGTTCCATAGACTAGGCTATAGTCTACTCTATAGACTAGGCTATTGTCTACTCTATAGACTAGGCTATAGTCTACTCTATAGACTAAGCTATAGTCTCTTCTATAGTCTAAACTATAGTCTACTTTATAGTCTGGACTATAGTCAACTCTATGGTCTGGGCTATATTCAACTCTGTAGTCTGGATTATAGGCTACTTTATAGCCTGAATTATATTCGACTCTATAGTCTGGACTATAGTCCACTCAATAATCTTGGCTATAGTCGACTATATATACTGTACTGTAGTCTGTGCTATAGTCTAGTCTGGATTATAAACTACTTTATAGCCTGAATTATATTCGACCCTATAGTCTACACCATAGTCGACTCTATATTCTGAACTATAGTCGATACTATAGTTTGGACTATAGTCGCATTTTAACTATTATAAGTGGGGTCCATGAGCATCAATTTGTTTGCTTAACATAAAAAAACCAAAAATTTTAAATTCATATTGCAGAAACTCATAATTGAAGTTTATACTTTTAACGTTTTTATTTACAATTTTCATAAACAAAATTTAAACAAATTAACTTAAGTGAATGCTCTTGAATTTTTATTGTTACTTTGTTTATTGTTTTATTATATTATTTTGCATCCTCTTTTTTTCACAAATAAGAAAAATATGTAAATTCGTATGCATAAAATGATCAAATTTAATTACATTTACAAGATAATAAATGAAAATATAAAATTATTTTATAAAGCATTAACACATGGGTAAGCTAAACCTTTTTCTCACACAGACTCTTACAGCATACTCAGACAAACGTTAGCAGACACACACTCACAAACATAAAAAATAAACTTGTGCATACTTTTAGGTAGACATGTAATTTGGCAGACACAAGGGGACTCTGCTATAAACACGTTAAAAAGAGGAGAATATCCTTTTTATTACTACAATATATTTTTTTAGCCAGTAAAAATTGGGTTCTGGTTGTCATTTTTTTCTGTTTTTGGTTTTATCACATAGCTGACTGTTGTTCTTTAAATGTAAAACATAAAAGTAATAATAATTATTATTATTATGGTTGTTTCTTGCAGTTATTATTATTGTACTTATATGTATGAGTATAAGTGTTAATGTGAGTCTATCTGTATTTTTGTGTATTGTTTTTTGTAAAGCTTGTTATTATGATTATACGATGTGAAATACAACAATTGTCGAAAATAAAAATATAAATAAATGAAAGAAATAAACGCACACATTTCTTGGTTGCTTTTTTTTGGAAGGTGACTTATAACCAGACAGTGTTGAAAAATAGAAAGAAACTGTGAAATTTTAGTAAAATTTATTTTCTTAACGTAGGTGAAGTGTAAACCAACTAAGTTATTTATATTTTTTTTTTTTTTTTATTACTTTAAACATAAACCTGATGTTTAGTATAGAAAATATATATAAAACTTAGGAATGCTATTAAAATGGGGAAGTTGCCACAGCTAAAGAGATTAAATTGGATTAAGTGAATTTAATCTTCACAGCTATTTGAAAACTTTTTTTAAGATTTCATTTTAAGAAGGCTACTTAAACGATAAGTATTAATGAGCTGAATACAGTTCCCTACTAACAATAGACCGAAGAGATATTTAAAATATTTTTTCGAAATGTTTATTATGCTTTCGGTATTTTTTTTTTTTTTTTTTCATTATTAAATTTATGTTGCAATACTGATATTCTTCGTCTCCTATTAAGAAAATATTATCGAGTAGCTTTTAGTGGATCTAGTCTAAAGCACCAATAGTAAGTGTTGATTACCTCTTCAACGCATTTTTTCTACTTCCCATGTTTGCCTCACAATAAAAAAAAACATATCGCTCATTTGCTCCAACAACGTAGTAACTTCAAAAATACAAATTTCGAGTTAACATAATTAATGCATAGTAAATAATGTGTTTTATTAAGTGACAAAATCTTGTGTACAAGTTTTTTATATTTCACATGAGCTGTGTTGCCAGTTTAGCCTTTTTAAGGTTAAATCTATACTTTTTATTTTGCTTTTAGCCTCAAAATTTTTGATTTAGCTTCTTCTTTTTTCTAGCCTTTTTCTACTCTAAAAATTGTCTTAAAAAGACTAAAATGTTACTATTTCAACAACGAAGTAAACATTTTATGTTTTTCTATTAGTAATTTTATTTTTACAGAATAATCCATTAAGAAATTTTTTATATTTATTTGCACAAAAATTCGAGATTATTTACATTTAACAAAAAATTTTGCCTGCGACGCTTTATTCTCCAAATCAGAAATAACTTAACTAATTATATGTACTTAATGGATTACACAAAAGGACACTTTTTATTTTCGCTCGAAAAATAATTTAATGTGAGCTGTAACTCTTCTTGAGGACATCGCAATTTTCAAAAATTTTAAGACACTCATAATTTCGATATATTGTGAAAAAAATGTTTTTAGCGCAGCACCAGCAATTTAAGATTTTTAAATTGACATACAAAGTAGGGTCACGTAGCTTTTAACTATATTAAGATCTTTCATACACACTTCAAAGAAGTAATGATATATTCAACATTTTTAAATTTATTTTCCTTAACTTTTTCGAAATTTTGACCATTTTATAAATTTTTTAGAATTTTTTCTTTAAGACTAAACATATTTATATACAAAATTTTAAATTCTATTTTGTTTAGAATAAAACAAGATATCAATATATGAAATCGCTAACAGACTCAAAAAGTTATTAATTATTTCGTAAAAATTATTAAAAAATTCTTTGTATATTTTTATATGTTTTATTTAGGGCTTACTTTTTGAAAAAAAGGGGAATACATGGAATACTTTATTAAGTCAAATAAGTTCTACAGTTTTTGTCTAATTTGAAAGCACTAAATATCGTTATGTTTACAACAAAAATGCCTTTAAAGATTATTGTATCGTTATACAGGCTTTTATAGAATAAATTTTAAATAAATCGCAGTTAAACTCGAAAAATTGTGAAAATCATTTTACTTTTTCTAGATAAAAAAAAGTTTAAAAATAAAAAATTAACGAAAGAAAAACTATGCGTTTTTTATACGGAAATTTATGAAGTCCTCGAGAAGGTCTATAACATTTGCTATGCCATTTCTCGAGTGATTTTTCATTGTAGCATCGTGTTATTATACACAAAAATTGTTTTAACCATGGAAACTATATACGAATATAATTGAAAAAAATATATAATAAAAGCGAAAAATCGCCAAAAGATTTGGAAATACGAGTAGTTAATCAAAAAGAAATTATAGTTGAAAAAGTACGAAAAATCATTTAGAAAAATTGGTAATTTTTCGTTAGAAATATAAACCATATTTGTATATTTGGGCGATTTTTTATTGGGTCATTTCGATGGCAGCCGTTTTATGGTTTATTTATTTATTTATTTATGGCAATATCTTTAAAAAAAAAAACATCAAAAATAAATGAGAACAAACAAAAATAAATTTTAAATTTAAAAAATATACTAACTTTTTCTAGCCTTATTTTTTGGGGCATTTAGCATTTTTTACCCTTTTTAAAGTTCAATTTAGTTTATTTTTTTCTAATCTCCTGGCAACACTGCACATGCTTAACCGCATTCGTGAAAAAGTGAAAATAAATGTATTTTTAACAGGAAAAAAGGTGAATAATTTTTAAGAAAATAAAAGTTTTACAAAATTGAAAATATTTTTGTTATTTAATAACAAAAACCATATTTTTATTAAAAAATAATTATAAATACAGTTTTAAGAGAAGTACTTCAAAAGCAATGAACAAGAAGCAAAAAAGAACATCCTACCAATGACAATCATTAAACAAAGAACTTCTACAGCCCTTTTCAGCACTAAGTACTTCCTTCCAATGACAACGCAATGCTAAAACTATGACTTTTTCAGTTTTTTTTTTTTTGGCTGGGAATAACACGAAAAACATAATTACACGAAGTATTATACTCATAAAATTAAAAATAAAGTATACGTAATCGTACAACTGATCATTTTAGTATTTTACTTCATGGACACTTTCAGACATTTTTCTCTTTCAACGGACCCCCGAACATACATATATCGATACATTAATATTACAAATGCAAAACGAGTAAAACAAATGCACTTATACAGGGTCGGCAAGAAAACGTATAGCATCTTAAAGAAGAAACGTAGTACACAACTTACATAAGTCTCGTCTAAAGCAAGATATTGAATTTGTTGTATCATCTCTTCAATATAGGAATTTTTAAACTTTGATATAGTAATATTACTTCTAGAGAATGGCTTTATCAACACAAAATCATATCGAACATAGAGGTACCATGATTAGAAATCAAGCAAAGCAAATGTTGCGTAGAAGTGGCGAATGATCATTTTTTGTTTACAGATATGGTAACCGATATCTGTTTTACAAATAAAAATTAATATATTTATTAAAGTTTATGAAAAATAAACAAAAATTTAATTAATAATGCAGATCTAAGATCAGTGCAATGTGAAAATCACTAAATAAATTTGTTCTTGAATTCTGTCAATATTGGGGGTCTATATATACAGTAAAATATTTACAGCTAGTAAGTGCCTCTTAGCTGATCGCGACATTCCTGGCGGATAAATTATGTCAACCTACCAACAGTCTGACGAATACTCTCCAGGAGGAGCCTTATGCACCAAAAGCATTTTTTTCACACTGTAATTGAATTTGTTAACACATTTGTCTTCAATTCTTATTCAATACTATTAAGTTTTCAATGCGGAACAAATTAATCACATATACACGCAGAGAAAAAATATAGTTGTAATGGCCATAAACTAAGAGCAATATATTATATTAAAAATATATACGATTACAAATAATAATTGTTATAATTCCATTTTATCATATTGTGTTCGATTTTATGGTTCATTTTTTCATGATTCGAGGTTTTCATATTATCCCATTTTAACACATTATTACCCATTGTTATCATATATTGAAATAAAATATATTAATTCAAAAGTATTGTTATTACAAATTGTTTATTGCATTAAAATAATAGATACAAGTGTTTGTTAGTCATAAAAAATATTTACAATTATTTACACATTAATAAATTTCATTTATATGTACCATCATACATATAGTGTGCAATATAATACAACATATTTTTTTATTAACTAAACCCTTTAATAGTAGTTAATCAATACCATATATTACTTGAATCATACTAAATAAAATAAAACCTTACTTATATTAATTCATATATAAACTAAATGAAAATGTAATGAAGGTGGAAATCAAACGTAAAAAACAAAATATATTAAAAAACAAATAAGTTATGAATTTTTCAACCATATTCGTAATAATCATATTTATTTGTAGCATTTTATTGTTATGGGAATGATAATAGTAATAATAATATTAATATGGTTTGAAAACAAACTATAGTTTAAGAACAAGGAAAAAGATTGATAATATTCAATGATTGTAGAAATAATGATATCTTGTATGATATTAAAATGTTGTTTCTCTTAAAAATATTAAAAACATAAAATTTTGTAGTCAACTATATTATATTAAAATTTTGATTGAATATAAACAGTGAATGATAAAATTGAAACAAAAACATTGTTATCATAAACGCAGTATTATTAAAATTAATGAACATTAACAATGAGAACATATTACTGTTGTAGTGACAATAACGTAACCATGTTTTTTCGCTACGTATAACTCCGACAAAAAGAAAACTGCAAAGGTCATAGATGATAGATCTTCGATAAAGGAAAAGAAAATCAATTAGTCCTTATGGTGAATGCTTTCCCTTCCACCGAAACTATTGGAAATTCTAAAACTCGATTCAAAACAAAATTTTTTAAAACAAAAATATTAAATTTTTTTTACTATATCTAAAAAAATAGTACCGTTAATTTGCTCATATTTTTTATGTTTCCAGTAACTGTGTGCTAAATTTTATTGCAATAGCGTAATTAGCTTTTCTACAAATTAAAATTGAACAAAATTTATCCAATCGCATAATTGAAATTTATAACCAAAATACATGTCATCCATATAAAACAATTGCTAGGAGTGCAAGTGATTTGGGAAATAAAATTTTTGCGTTGCAGAAATTTAAAGAGTTTACCATCGAAAGGCATCCCAATAACCGAAGAAAAATTTTATTTACAGACTGTAGGATCGCAGACAAAATAATATGTATTTTAA
The DNA here is from genome assembly GCA_932274085.1 of Protocalliphora azurea. NCBI lineage: Eukaryota > Metazoa > Arthropoda > Insecta > Diptera > Calliphoridae > Protocalliphora > Protocalliphora azurea. The sequence goes on from OW026520.1 coordinate 114,654,916, forward strand.
TTGAAAATCTTTGGATGAAATGCTATTCATTCATTAAATTCGTTAGTATATTTTACCAGAAAAGTTTGTAAAAGGTAGCTTAAAGACTCACAAAGTAAAAAAAGTTACTAATACGAAAAATTGTGAAGACATAGGAGAGGACGAAAATTATTAAGATTATTACTATTATTATTATTATTATTTTTTTTTTTTTTCTTTTTTTCAAAAACATGAATGCGTCTAAAGGAAAATATAAAGTACGTAGTGTCGAAGTTTTTATAACATGCTGTTCAGAAATTCCATATCACAGATGTTATACGAAATATTTACAGATAAAAATCAAAATTGTTAAAAAAAATTTAGTTTGGCAAGCCTAAAAGCACTTTATTAATAAAAGGGGATACTTTTAACTGAAATATATGCGCAAATGAGTGCTCTCGGAAAAGATTAATTTCTATCATTAGAAAATATTCATTTTTCATTAATTTTTCCGGCCTGATGTCGCATCTCATCATTTTAACAAAAAAGTAGCTGAGTGGTATCAAACAAATGGATCTGCTACTAGAGTATAACGGGCTTTAACAAAACAAAATTTCGAAAGCATTAATCTATTGACTTAATTTTTATAAGCTGAATAATAGTTAATAATTTGTGTAATACTTTTTTATGTACTGCGCACAAAAAAATAATGCACATTTAGAAAATAATTTTTATTAAACGCAAATTTATTTACACTTCATACTATTCTCAGTTAAATTTTGCTGTAGTAGCATAGTTATTTTTTTCTTAAAATGAAAGTTTAACAAAAATTAATTCAAACGCATAATTCAAACTTAAAATCAAAACATATGTCAACTATATAAAAAAATTGCTGGGAGTGCAAATGAATTAGAAAACTGAGTTTTTTGGGTCATAAAAATATAAAAAAATTTTAACATCTCTGAATTGAATGTGACTCATTCTTTAAATTTCTTAACAGAAAAGCTAAAAACAAACTGGACCACGAAATAAAAAAAGGTTCTTAATAAAAATGCTAGAAAAATTTGCAGGCAAAAGAGAGCACGAAAATTACTGAGACTATTTTTTTTCTTTTAGTTATGAATGCTATCCAAAGGGTGATAAAAAGCACTTACGGGTTGACCTTTTATAATATCCTGGTTATGAATTCCATATCACAGATGCTATGGGAAATTTATCACATAAATATTGTGTAAAAAGTCAAAGTTGTGGAATAAACTAAAAAAGCTACCGAAAACACAATAAAGCTCTTATGGAGGATATTCCAGAAAATATCAAATATTTTATTAAAGACGTATAAAAAATTATTTTTTCTTTAAAATTTAAAACTTTAATATAACAGCCTTTAACAAAATTATAATTTAAATAAGATTGTCCCGTAAGTTAAGTAAAATATCCTGAAAAACTTTTATGAAAGTTTAAAAGTCAAATTTCTAACTGCACTGTTACTTGATAGAGCACCGTCAAATAAGTCCCAGATATTTATGCATATATTTGCTAATGAAATAAGTCCCAGTAAAAACAAAAACTTCCATATTTAAAAATTAAATAACTTTCAAAAGGAACAGTAAACTAATTCTCAATATTTCGGGGTATTATTATAATAAAAAATAAGCACATAATAAATTCTCCCAATGAATTAAGTTCGAAAAAATGAAATTATTCCCATGTACACTACGCCGTTCATAGAGTAGTCATTAATCGCTTTTTTAATGCTGTTACTTCTATATGAACATACGTGAAGGTGTTGATATCTGCTGTATCCAAGTGGTCCATTCTATATATTCCCTTACTGGACCATGCCATGATTTGGTAGATGGTAGTATAGTTTTAGCAATAATTTCTCTATTTGGAGTCCAATTATACACAGAAAAAAAATCGTATATTTGAAAATTTTTTTCATAAATTTTATGAATCGAATATGACTTTTTCAAAAAAAGTAAATTTTGTTCATAGATATTATAAAATTGTTCATAGTAAAAATTTTAGTAATTTTGCAAAAATTTTGTTAAATCTTTGGTTAAGTTTTATTAGATTTGATTGCAAATGATAAATGAAAATAGTTATACAATGACAAAATTCTAAGGAAAATCTGTAAAAAAATTAATGTTTAGAAATTTACATAATTTCGCTTGCATTCTTCAGCACATAATTTTGAAAAAAGCGCTTCCCTTCTGTTTCTATAATGTAGCTAAAAAATTATTTAAGACATTATTCTTAAATATTATGAACTAAAATGAATGAAAGTAAATTCTTATATTTATGTACAAATTTTTTTCTGTGTATTTAGGGAATGTAAATTCCGGGACTTTTCGATTTCCCGGGAAAGTGGAACAAAATTTTCGAATTCCCGAGATTCCCGGGTTACCAAATTAAAAATAATATTTATCGATAATCGATCTAAGTTAAAAATTTGATGCACATATAGGATGTAAATCAATCCATTAAAGAATCTAAAACAGGAGAAAATAAATTCGGATCTATTGTTTAGTCAAATTGATTAAAAGTCAATAAATTTTTATTTTCTCTTAAAAAATTTAATTTTTAAGAATTAATTTAAGAATTTTTCATAGACCTTTAGCACAGTACATACATACATACATACATACATACATACATACATACATACATACATACATACATACAAACATACATACAAACATTCATACATACATACAAACATACACACACACACACACACACACACACACATACATACATACATACAGAACCAATTCTTTATCGGAACTTGGTACTTTAATAGTTGGCTTAATGGATTACGTTAAAAGTAAAAACAATGTTCATCATGCCATCAAAGAGCAAGTAAGGGCGATAAAAGATGCTTATAACAAGGCACTTGACGATATGCAGCAGTGTAACATCGAACCAAAAATGCCAAAGGTGAAAAGAGCAAAAGAATCTCCGAAGAAGACTAAGATCCAGGCAATACCACTTACTGAAGAGAAGATGGAGTGTTCTAGAACAAATATAGAGGAACAAGCACCAGAAAGTGGATGGGTTGTAAAGCAGAAGAAGAAGAAACTGCGGGATAAGATTATAATATCATCAAAAGGAGCAGCGTCATATGCTGACATACTTAAAAAGATGCGAACCGATCCCGAGTTAAAAGAACTAGGGGAAAAAGTTAATAAAGTACGTAGAAGACAAAAAGGTGATTTGCTTTTGGAAATGAAACATAATAGCCAAAACACTGGGGAAAATTATAACGAAATAATACAGAAGACATTAGATGGTGATTTTGAAGTTACGACTCGAACAGAAGAAACTTTAATACTCTGTAAGGACATGGATGATGTAACTACAAAACGGGAAATATGTCAAGCCTTTACCAAGGAGCTTGCATGCGAACTGAATGAAACGATGGTCAAGTCTATGTGGAGAACTTACGGAGGTACATAATCTGCCAGAATAAGACTCCCAACAGCATTGGCAAGAAGAGCACTTGAGCTATGTAAGATAAGAATAGGATGGTCCATATGTCGAATAAGAGAATCGAAAACACTTACCAAATGCTTTCGATGTCTTGAGTTTGGACACATATCAAGGAATTGTAAAGCGCAAAATGACAGATCAAGGAACTGCATAAAATGCGGTCATGAAGGTCATATCGCGAAAAATTATAACGGGGAACTAAACTGCATGCTATGCAAAGCCTACGGAGGGAGGGATCTAAAACATATAGCAGGAAGCTATAGATGCCCTATTTTCCAGAAAGCATTGAGTAGCAAACATATATGAAATTCATCCAACTCAATATAAACCATTGCGCTGTAGATCAAGATCTCTTAAAACAGACAATTTGCGAGGAAAAAATAGACGTCGCACTTATTTGCGAGCAATACAAGAATTTGAACAAAAATGTGTGGGAACACGATATACTAGCGAAATCAGCAGTATGGGCTTGTGGAAATAAAGTCATAGAGGAAGGATCAAAGCAACCGGAAAAAGGCTTCGTTAGAGTAAAGATTGGGGGAATATACATCTACAGCTGCTATATGTCTCCAAACATACCATTGTCGGACTACGAAAGGCTTGTAGAAAATCTGGTAAAGGACGCGGCCGACCACAATCCATTTGTCATTGGAGGTGATTTTAATGCCTGGGCCCGAGATTGGGGTAGCAGGAGAACTAATGAAAGGGGTAAAGTACTCCTATACGCCCTTTCAAGGCTTGATGTAGTCCTTGCAAACAATGGAGAAACTTATACGTTTAGGAGAGCGGGTATTGGGTCAATTATTGACTTAACATTCGTTAGTACCTGCTTGGCTAGGAACATGGAATGGCAGGTTTGTGAACAGTATACCCACAGCGACCACCAAGCTATTCTTTTTAATATAAAAACCAGAGGACAAGCACAGTTACCACGTGAGAACACACTATTCAAAGGCTGGGCAAAGGAAAAATTCAATCTAATTACTTTTGGAGAATCGTTCGATAGCCAACAAATTGAAGATGATGCGATATCCAACATGATCGAACAACTCTTAGACGCATTAAAGACCGCATGCGATGCATCCATGCCATTAAAAAGGTCAAACAATAGGAGGAAAGAAAACTACTGGTGGAACGATACCATAGCAGAGTTGAGAAGAAAGTGCTTACGGGCTAGACGAAAATACCAGAGAAGCAGATCTCGCCCCAACCATCTAACAATGAGAGAGGCCTATCACCGGACAAGAAAGGACCTACAAAGGGCCATTAATTGTAGCAAATCCAATTTTTTTAAACAGCTGTGTAACGAAGCCGATTCTAATCCGTGGGGTAACGCCTATCGCATTGTAATGTCGCGTCTAAAAGGGGCAAAGTGCCCCCAGATTTCTTGCCCACATCTCATAGATAAAATAGTGAAAGTCTTATTTCCAGACGGAGAGAACTGCACAGATATAACAATCAGTTCTCAGCAACAGGATATATATATATATATATATCAGAAGAGGAAATCGCCAATATATGTTCGAAGATCGGGGATAATAAAGCCCCAGGCTTAGACTGTATTCCCAATAAGACTTTGAAACAAGCCCTGAAGATGAAACCGACATTATTTATTGAAATCTTCCGAAAATGTCTTATGGAAGGCATATTTCCGGACATCTGGAAGAAACAAAGACTCATACTAATACCTAAACCAGGGAAAGTTCTAGGAGACCCAGAATCGTACCGACCCATATGTTTGTTAGATACTATAGGAAAGTGTTTGGAGCGCATTATATATAATAGATTATCGACAGTTGTAGAGAGCATGCGTGGTCTCTCCGAGAGACAATTCGGGTTCCGGAAAGCGAGATCAACCCTAGACGCCATAACATTTGTAATTGAGTCGGCCAAGCGGGCAATAAGCGGAAGAGGCAAAGAAAGGAAATACTGTGCTGTCATAACTCTTGACATCAAGAATGCCTTCAACTCTGCCGGATGGAACCACATTATATCCTCATTAAGGCGTATAAATGTCCCAGAGTATCTTATTAAAATAATCAAAAATTATTTTTCCAATAGAACTCTGTTGGTTGAGACTGAAGATGGTATAAAAACGTATAAAATCACATCAGGTGTCCCTCAAGGTTCCGTGTTAGGACCATTGTTGTGGAATATTATGTACGATGGAATATTTGACTTAAAAATTCCTGAGGAAGCCTGTGTAGTTGGTTTTGCCGATGATATCGCGCTACTAGTCCAGGCAAGATTCTTAGACGAAGTACAACTGTATGCCAACGAAGCTATTGGAACGATAAGAAACTGGCTGTCATAAATGAACCTCAACATAGCGGAACGTAAGACGGAGTTAGTGCTAATTAGCGGCAGGAGAAAGAGAGAGTATCTAACTGTGAGGGTAGGTGGAATCTCAATAACCTCGTGGGAGGCAGCCGGAGTTACGAATGCATTAGCAAGAATGATGCCAAATATCGGAGGATCACGACACAGTCGCAGACTGCTTATTTCTCGAGTTACCAATTCCGTACTGCTATATGGCGCACCAATTTGGGAAGGTGCACTAAGAAACTCCTCGAAGAAAGAGATGTCCTCAGTATTTAGAAGAAGCTGCTTAAGAGTCTGTTGCCGATACAGAACTATATCAGCGGAAGCAGCCAGTGTTGTATCGGGAATGGTTCCAATAGACATCTTAGCCAAAGAACTAGCAAACGTCTACAGACAATTTACCCAAAATGACAATGCAAACAGAAATAATATTCGGAAAATTGAAAAAGAAAAGACGCTAGAAAACTGGCAAAGACGATGGGAAAATTCTCCTAGAGGTCGATGGACCTACAGACTAATCCCACGTATAGAGACATGGATAAACCGTCGTCATGGTGAGATCAACTATAACCTGACGACAACTCTCCTATGTGTCCGGAATGTCAAAATGTTCTGTCGAAAATGCAGAACATGTAATATTTAACTGCCAACGGTTTGAAAGTATAAGAGTAAGACTTTTGATACACCTCGGCGGAAACTTAACGGTAGATAATGTCATTAGTATAATGCTAAAATCCCAAGAAAACTGGGATGCATTTAACACGTTTCTCACAGAAGTCCACTTGAAACTTAGTGAAGCTGAAAAACTCCGCAAGGCCTCTCACACTAGTGGGCAGCCGAGTGATACGGAAATAGTGAATGGAGTATAGGCCATAAATGGCTGTCGAGCCCTGCGAAGTAATACCAATTGGCAGTGCCGCGGGGTTCTGAGAGGATAGGGGGTGTGGTTTAGTACGTAAGAGTCGTGCATGTTTTCCAATACGGGTTGGATACATATTTGAAGATTCCACACCTCCAGCGCAAAAAAAAAACATACATATAGTGACTTCCAAGATTATTAAACAAAATTTAGTTTTCTTGACAAAATAAAAAAATTAAAAATAGTACATTTTTGTGAACACATTTCTGTAAAGTTATTTCTGTATTAAATTAAAAAGGTTAAGCTGGTATAAATTGATTTACTAAACTAAATTCAAGAATTTTATGTTTTTGGAATTCATTTTATATATAAAGTCTACTGATAATAATTCAAAAAGTAATAGCTTACAAGCATTTTCTCCGAAAACCTCCGGAGTGATTCAAAAGTAAGTCTAAACGGTATTAAAGAGACTGTTGCTTTAATCTACTGAGTATATATATATATATATATATATATATATATATATAAGATTTTTGAAATGTATAGCATTTTTGAAGTGTCCTTCAGGTACTTTATAAAGCCCTGAAAAATTTAAACAAATAATTTGGAATTTCTAAAGTGGCAGATTTTAAAATCATTTAGAAAAGTTTATTATTTTGGAAATTTAAAAGTACTTTTAAAAAGATTTTCGAACACGAAATAAAAAAAACTGAGTATGCAGTCCTATCACAAAATATATATATTTACAAAATTTCTACAAGACAATCTTCATTAAATGTATGACTTCTTTGTCCTAGACAAATATTTAGAGAAAATAGTAAAAAAAAAATAAACATAAAATATAACAAATGTTTTAGAGATGTATATTCAACGAAAAACAAAAAAATAATAAACAAAAACTATTACTCGAATAATTATTTTATCCGTTACTGAAAATTAGTCGTATTTATTATTTATTATTTTTTTATGTCTATTATTAGTTTTATTTTTTATTTTTACTAATTTATAATAATAAAAACAATATTTTAAAAAGAATTCATTTTATGCTTAAATAATAAAAACTTTTTTAAAAATTTCAATAAACAAATGAATTAATAGTCGGTAGTATACAGCTTTAAATATAAATAGAGAATTAAAATACCGTTATCAAAATTCAAAAACTTTGTATTTTAAAACAGTCTTTTTGCATACGTTTTTCTAACACTGGTTTTTTAATGACTTTAAAATATATTTTAAAATTAAAACGATGGTAAGTTAACTTTAAATTCATTACATATAGTAGGCTATGATTTTTATATTATATTTAATATAATTTTTTGAATAATTAACAAGAAAAAGCTGTAGCCAATCAAGCGTACACAAAAGTTATTTTCATGAGAGGTCCTATGATCATATATGGACCGATCGTTGTTAACATTCATATTAAGGTTTATACAATTACACTAAAATTATTTGTGCCAAATTTAGTTCAAAATAAAGCACTTTTATTAAATTTATGCGCATTAAAGGGATTTTCTGAAATAAATGTTATATGGAAGTTATGTTCAATTGTGAACGGATGCTCTTGAAGTTTGGTAATGTCATTTATAAGCATATAAAATTTAATTGTTGCAGATAAAGAAATGTTCTGAAATTGGTGTTTTATGAGAGAAATTGTCAATTAGTTTTTATGGTATTTGTGCTATGGAAACTATGGTCAAATATGTACCCAATCTCCTGAAGTTTCAATGTACGAATAATGCCGAAAGAAAACATTATTTTTCCGATTTTCATAAAAATATGCAAATATTTAAGATAATTATTATCACTAAAGTGATTTTTTTGTGAAGCATTTGTACGACAGTAAGGTAAAAAATTGACCGAATGGTTCAACCATATTTCATAAGTTTTGTCCATAGGTCTAAAAAAACGAGTCTGCCAATTATTATATAATATTTAAAACTGCAATCTATATATAAGATTTTTGAAATGTATAGCATTTTTGAAGTGCCCTGAAAAATTTAAACAAATAATTTTACTGAAATTTCTAAATCATATTCTATTACTTGATGCTTATATCGATACTATTGAGGAAGTGGCAGATTTTAAAATCATTTAGAAAAGTTTATTATTTTTTAAATTTAAAAGTACTTTTAAAAAGATTTTCAAACACGAAATAAAAGAACTGAGTATGCAGTCCTATCACAAAATATCCTTGCTTTCGAAAATGAATGTATCGTTGTTATGGTTTTTTAAAACACAGTGACAGTGGAATTTATTTGACAAATTAAAGTAAAATTTTTGTAATAAATTAGTTTCTAGAGAAAGCATAAATATTGTATCTGTAATAAAATCTTTAATGGCGTATGTTAAGCCAATGAAATTTTCGGTGGATCGGTGGTAAAAGAAATCCAAACATTTTCAAAAAAACTGGCAAAAATCCCAAAAACGGAATTTTCTAAAATTTAATCTCTAAATTACTACATTTGCTGCAGGTCTAAAAAAGCCATTGAGCCAAGGTTTCTGAAACTGCATGCTTTTCATAGATTCATGCTTTTGGATTTTAAAACATATAGGCTAAAATCAAAATTTCGATACAAAATAGGTAAAATTCGGGAGGGTCCATATTTAGCTCTGTTAAGTAAATAGCCTTCTTTTCTATTTCAAAATTATCTCAGTTAAGATAATTTTAAGAAGGGTATTAAAGCGTTATATATTCTTAAAAAAAAATTATTTTAGGGAAAAAAAAGTGTAGGCACTTTTTCGCCAAAAAAAATCATAATTTTTGCAATTTTCAATTTCAAAATTGTTTATTTTTGAAGTCGAAAGGATATCGACTTTTTTTATTCGACAAATAATTTTATTTTTTAACAAAATGCGTAAAAATTTTACAAAATCGGACAAAATATTTGGCTATAAGTTAAAACGTCTGAACCAAGCGCATTACAGTTAAAATTTTTCTATGTAGGAGGTACCCCATTTTAAGGTCCAATAGCTCTGCTCCTGAGATGTAAGTAGGATCCTCCATCCAAACATAAAGTTGTAATCTCCTCTGCAACAACTTTCTGAAATATTATATAAATCAAACCAGCCAATTAGAAGTAACAGATTAATTACCAAAAACTGTTGATTCTGTTTGATAAAGTATTAAAAAAAAATCTAGGTGCAGGTGTGTTTTTTGTTGGAGAGCAATTGGAGGTTTTTCACAAAAACTCACGATTTTTTTCAGAATATTTTAAAGGATAATATGTATATTTTTCAGAAAAATATTAGAAAGCTCCATTCCATCAAAGACCAAAATTAGTGAATTTTAGGACAATTTTCAAAAAAAACAAAAACAATATTTGGAAAAATCAAAAAAAAATCAAGTAATTGCGGAAAAACACAATAAAATACCTGAAATTGATGGTTTGGTTTTAAAATTTTGCTTAAACAAATTACATCCAAAGTTGATGAATTTTGATTTTTTTTTTCAATACATAAAATAAACTGTTGACTTTGACAGTTCTACTGATACATAATTTTGTTTTTTTTATATTCAGTATCCAATTTTATTACGAAAAGTTAATTTTCAAAATTCAATTAATCGCCACTTTTACCCCAACGTGTACTACTCAAAATATAACTTCCATTGGAATACCTTCCCTTATTCCCGTTAACTACCTTTTAATTTTTGAATATGAATAAAATCGTCTGAACAAGTGTTTTACTATAAACCAAAGAAAGGCATGTAACAATGTTTCTTTTTACTTTAACATTATTTAAGCTAAAAGACACAAACCAAACCAAAAATAAAGAAGAAAACCATTTTATTTTTTGTTAAATTTTTCGTTTTCCACCAAGCCGACCGCAATAAACAAAAAGTAATTTTCACAAATTTGCCATCGCATAATCCCCGACAACAAACATCCAACAATCCACAAGAATTTATGTAGCGTAATGGCATAAATTTTACGCCGACAAGAGGGAACGAAAAAAAGAAACAAGTTAGAGCGCTATACTCGGCAGTGCCGAAACTTTTATACCTTTCACCATTTTACCAACAAAAAAAAAAAAAAATAATAATAATAAATAGTACATTTGTTTCACAAACATTGCTTGCTTAAAAAAATACAATTTATAAGCATATATTAATACGAAGTAACTAACTTCGTTATAATACTGCTGTCAACTAAACTGCTTGCTTATACAAAAAACAACAACACTAGTTGTCATTGCATAAATGTTTGTGTATATATTTTTAACAGATTTTTTTTAGTTTTTGGATCATAACTCGGATGTTTATAAACCAATTAATTAGATTGATTCAAAAAACCGAAATTTTACAAAAATATTTGTCACCGATCTACATAAAAACGAAATCAATCCATAGCTTAAAAAAGGGCTTCAAAGAGCCAAAAATGCCTTTTGGCCGATATTTCAATTATTAATTGAATCGATTTAGTTCACTTCTTCAGGAAGAAATTCTCGAATTTTCTTTGCAAAAACAAAGTTCCTAGCTTATATAAAGGTTTCAGTAAATCGAAAACCGGTTCAAAAGACAGTCTTTTAGACATATCTCCAACATTTTTGAAACGATCTTGCTGAATTTCAATAGCAAAATTTTCGAAAGGATTTCCTTTCGAAAAGCGTTCGTAAACGCCATTCCAAACGACAAATGCACGGACAGATATCGTCCTATCGACATTATTTATTACAAGGATCCAGAAATTATAAACTTTTTTGCTCTCCGACGAAAATTGTGTAAATTACAAACGGAATGACAAACTTATACATATATACGCTTTACACCTATGGTGTAGGGTATAAAAAAGTGAAAATAAAAATATATAACAAAATAACTACAACAGTTGCAATTCACATTAATATATACACACGCACTTATACACAAGAAAAATAACAATGTTTCCCTTTTCTTAAAAGAAAAAATAACAACAACTAATACACACCAAAAATATAAATCACCCTCTTTCTGCTTGTTTTAATTTCGTTTTCAGTGTGATTGTACTTAAAACTTGTGCAGCTGTTAACCCGACATTTTACCTCATATTACAAAACAATAGAAAGTCGTTAGTAAAAGTTTATAATAGTTTTACGTCGAAACAATCCAAAGTCTTGAAAAGTTACAGCTACTTACATAGCTTGACTACCTCTGCTACTTTTTCTTGGGCATTTATTTATAACTCTCACAATTTAGCAGAAGCTAAAGCTGAAGCGGGAGAAGGAGAAGATGTGCTGAAAATAAGACAGAAAAATTTTTATGGCTTGAGTATTTTTTATACTAGTGTGTTTTATAATGTATGGACCCAGGTGTAATGCGTATATGACCCTTCGTACGTGTATCAAGTGCAATTTCACTTTCTTTGAAAACATTCAACACTAAAGACCATCATCTTCATCTCCATCATCATCTTCATCAATAGTAAAGCAACAAATTTTGAAACATGTTCAATGTAAGCACAGATATTGTCAGATTTCTAAAGTAATGCTTTGTGTTTTGATGGATTCTTACATAATATTTAGATCTATAGCAACATAAAGTTGCAAAAGTGATGTTTACATATTTTTTCTACGGAGAGAAAAGTTACCAATTACCAAATATATTATTAAATAGATCATTCAATTAAAAACTTTTTTAAATTTGCACCTCTCACCAAAATGATTATATCAATTACTAAAAACTGTAAAAAATGAAAAACGGAAAATTTTTCCAAATGAAAAATAGATCAAATCAAACAAGTAGATGATTGAACTGATTAAAAGTTTAAGTGAGAAATAAAATTTTATTTAAAATTAACATTTATTTTATATTTACTTGAATATATTTATTAAATTTAGATGCAAAATGAAACAACTGCGTTAATTGAGAAATATACGAAAACAATTTTTTCTGAGTAAAAAATATAATAGTAAACAAATAATAAAGCTATACCCTACACCATTATGTGTATGGGTAAAAATTGTTTTCGGAGGGGGTTTCATATGGAGCCTAAGGAAAATTTTGGACCGATTACACCGTGCGACAAATTTTGGATCATCACATATTTTATCAATATTTGCAACGCGAAATGTAAGTATAACATGAGGTTATTTAAATCTCCAAAAGGGTTTTCAAAGTTTTTTCGAAATTCGATTTTATGGACTTTTAAACTTCGTTTATTTTAGAGCACTTTTTCATTACGTGTGTATAGAAAAACATTTCCCTACAAACATTTGGAAGACATCTTCCTGGAAGAAATTTACGCAATATCTTCTTTTTATTATTTGGACGAAAATCATCAAGGCAATATTTTTCCAACATTGAATTTTTTCAGCTTAAATAAAATTAGGCAATAAAAAACAAAAAAAAAAGATATAAAATTTTAAATTTTTTATTATTTTTATACTCAAAATATCGCCCTTTTCTCAGTAAGGTAATTATCACCTCCGCAATATATTGATGATATTCCATTGAGATCATCAGAAAGAAATTAATGCAATACTTTTATTTTTCAGTCACAATTTTTTCAAAAATGAAAAAATTATTGAAAAGATTTGTTTGTTTTTTAGCAAAAAAAAAAAAAAATTGACACTTTCGGTAAGCGTTTCAGTTTTCGTGCTTTATGATGTTAAGATTTATGTTAATGTTTGCTTACAAGATCTAAAAATTTTCTTTTTTATGTTATTTCAAGTTTTATTTAGTGATAATTTTTCTATATATTTATTACATCTTAAAGAAGATTATCCGGCGATTTCTTCTTTTTTTCCACCTAGATGATTATCTAGCAATATTGCTTACTTTTCTTCCAGGCGTATTGATTTCTTATTGCCTAGATGTATTACCTGTGATGCACAATCTCTCCCGTTGGGAGAACCTTCAGCAATACGAATATGATTATTGAGGCAATAAAATTTGTCTTCTAAGCAATATGAATTCGAATCACTTTCGTATCATTTTGCTTGTAGGGTTAATTCAGTAAATTTCAATATATTTATGGGTACTTATTGTTCTACAGAGCACAAAGCTTCTCTTAGATATTATGTATGACTTTAAATAAATCGCCCTACCTTCTTATGTCCACCTTTCATAATAAGATTGTATGAGTTGTCACATTATTCAACCGATTTAACTAATATTTTGCACAAATATAGGTTGTGAATCCTCCGAAAGGTAATCCTTATATCGATATATATAAAAATGAATCTGAGGTTGTTTGCTTGTTAGTTTGTTGGTTTGGGCTTTATAGAAAGCTTAATCACAGTATTATTCACAGAAAATTTATTCCAAATAATTTTTTAATAAAATGATTAATTCATTTTATATTTAAATTTAATGATATTATTAATTAATGTAATTAACTTTCTTATTGGTTTAAAATTTTTTTGACAAGAATCGATAGCTCTTAAAAAATATAAAGAAAAATGAAAAACGTGTCAAGAAAAAATATAAAAATAAAATAACTAATTCAATTTCCAAAAATTTTCAATTGCTTGAGCTCAATCTATACGAAATGTTTACATGATTTCCTCAGTCTTCGGTAACATGTTCGATGTGCAATTATTTGCTAAGTACGAATTTTATGAACCTTTCGGTGCTGTCCTAGATGTTCTCGTCATTGCTACCGGAGGTTATATTGTTTCGAAGCTGTTCTATGAAAGATTATTTATATATGGATATAATGTCAGTTAATATTGATTTTTTTTGACGATTTGGTCAGACAACTGTCATATTGTTATTGGTAGCTCGTCCTAAGTCACCCTTGTGACCTAGATAGGATAATATAATCTTTATTTGAACGTCCCTCATAGTTGAACGCTTTTATGATAAGTTTTCGGGAATTATTATAATCATTATGGTGAATTATATTACTTAGATATTTTCGTTATACATACACTACATAAATAAATTATTGTAAAAACTAGTTAAATGTATGTATAACACCAAAATTTAATGGGGGAAAACGAAACTTCACATATAGTTACGCCTTGACATCTTTTAAATCCTTTTAAAAGTCACCGATAATCACATGTCAGCTACATGAGATACTCGAAGTCAAAGGTTACAAAAATCTGATTTATACGTGTATATGATGCCGAGATGAAACTATATATGTACCAAGTTTCATTTCCCTTTATCAAATTTGGAGTTTTAATGTTTTTTTTTTTAACTTTACTTGTATTGTTTTACTTAAATATTTCAATTAATTCAATAAATAATTATATTTAAATCCGCGAATTTTTATTGAAGGAGGGATTTAATTCATTGTTAATTGAATCAATAAAATTTTTAGCTGATGTTAGGTAAATATTCAACCACAATTCAAATTAATTTGACTTAAAAAAAATTAACTGAAATTTAACCTAAAATCAATCATTCTAGTTAATTAATATTATCATTATGGTGGTTGGAGCAAAATCAAACAAAACTTTAATTAATATAATAAATTTCGTAATTGAAGTCCACTTTTATATATTAATTACTGCATATCTCAAGAACTACAATAGCAAATGTTTTATGGTTGTGTGGAAATAATTTCCTTAAGATACATAATTGAGCTGAAGATAAGGCAAAAAAGTCTAAAGAGAGTGGTAGCCCCCGTACATAGTAGAGCTTAATTATTGGATATGTAAAGCACTACTGCAGAGGAATTCATCACAAGAGGATAGCGAAGTGTACTGGGAAAAGCTAGTATAGAATGTATAATTAACATAAAAGCCACGCCCACTTTTTGCAAATAATTATTTTTTTGAGAGTTCAAATGAAATTTTGACCATATATCAAGAATTTTTTTGAAAAACCTTAAGCTAAAACATAAATTGAAAGTCATGATCAGTTTTTCGCCCACTTTTATTATACTGTGATATTTTGTCATAAAAATGTTCACGGAATTTGAAATTTGCTTACTATGAAGTAAAGCAACACTTTCTTAAAAAAAGTGGGAACGGTATCCACACGGTACTTCCTTCAAGGATACACATATGTACCATGTTTTATTTTAATTGGTTTAGACATTAGAAATTAAATAATATTATCAAAATGTGAGTTAAAAGAGAGTGGCAACCAGAAAAAATCTTGCGTAATAATGCTAATAGTCTATCAAACAGCAACAGCATTTGAATTAAATAATTGAAATTGTTTTTATTTCTAAAAAAGGGTTCTGAAAAATGCGAAAAACCGTAATTCGAACGAACATAGAAAAACCCTTTGAGGTTTTGCTAGACTACTGGTACGCTTTCAGTTGCATTGGAATTATTGATTCAATTTTTTCTTGCTGCACTATGTTATTTTTAAATTTGGAAAGCAGATTTTTATACCTATTAATATGTTAATATTTATAAAAGATTTATTCACGTTAAAATTATTTTCGGAAGTGGTTCTTATATACGATTATGGTCAGTTATCGACTAATTCTAACAAAAATTTGTCACTGAGGTTTCTGCTTTTATAATACTTTTTCTGTGCCAAATATTATCTCGATAATAACATTTATATGGGGTTTTCAAAACAGGGGTTTATATGGAAGCTATGGTCAATTATGGACCGATCTTAGTAAAGTTTGATAAACTAATTTATACGTATATAAAACTTATTTATGACGAATTTCACAAAACTTGTGATATATTTACTGCATTTTAAGCGTAAAAAATGTATTCCGGTTGGACATCTGTATGGTGGCTAGCTTAAATAATCGACCGATCATAACCAATTTCAATATGCTTTGTCCTTGTGTCAAAGTAATCATATATGCAAAATTTTATTGAATTAGCTTTAAAATTGTGACCTGTACTTTGTGCAAAAATTTTACATGGACAGACAATCAGCCAGTCTGCTAGGCGGATGAGCATCGCTTAAAAGACTTAGAAAGAGATTCTGAATCGATTGGTATATTTTAAGGTTTATGTTGGATTATTTTTTTCATAATAACTCAACCACCCATATATTTTTTCAAATCTCAAAAACCAACGATTAAATACCTTTAAACTCCTTTTTATTTTACAACACACCAATTCTTTTAAACGTATGTCTGCACAAGTTTCTTTTTTGGCTTAAAAATAAGGAAAACTGTCGCGACATCATTTATTATCGTTTTCTCGTAAAATGATATTAACGACTTTCCTACACAATTGGTGTTAGAAAAGGTTTTCGGGTTTTTTGCTTTCATAGGAAAGTTAAATTTTTATTGCCTTAAATGAGTGTGGGAAGTAGTTCGAAATATTTAATACTAGTGTAAATTTTATTTAATGTTTTAGGAAAGATTTAAGTTTAGAATTACTTAAGTACTTTTTGTTTATTTATTTTCGAAACACGATATCAAAACGTTAATTAAAAGTTAAAAAGTTTTAGCATTTAAATTGTGCAAAAGGAATTTCTTATTTTAAATCAGCAGGGCAACAAAAAATATGCTTTAAAAAAGTGTTTTATGCTCGTAAGAAATGCTCTTGAAAACGGAAAACTTGCTTCTAAAATTTAAAAATATTATCTTTTCTGAATAAATTTAAAATCTACTACCCATGCTACAATAAGCTGATAGCAATTGCTATCAGGTTATTTATGTACTATATGTATATTGTACTTAAAAACATTCAAAACTATTAATCTATATTTCAAAAACTTATGTGATAATAAAATGCAAATTTCACTTGTGAAAAGTTATATAAATGTATAAATAATTATATAAATTCTATTAGGTGCAAAATATGCAAGATTCTTTTCTTAAGTTTAAGATATGCAAATTTATGCTCTTGGGTATAAAATATGCAAAAATGTGCCATTTATGTAGCTAAAATACGCTTTAAAATAATTATTTTATATGAAAATATGACAAGATATGCCGCTAACTCAAAATATGCAAAAATATTTTGTAACAAATCGATGCCAACAATTTTCTGAAACAGATAAGTAACTAGCAGTTTGGCTCATTTGAATCCCAGAAAAAATATGATTTTGTATATTTTGGGTTACCCTGTAAATCAGTACTTAAGACACTTTATTTAGTAAAAGAAATTAGGTACGAACTCGTTATTTAAAATCTGAGACATTAATTTTATTTAGATGCTTTGCTACGTAGAAAAAATTATGGCAAAAATATTTTCTAATAAACCATTATTTGGTTGTAAATAAAATTTTATTAAAAAAAATTATTAGATCTTAACATTATGTTTTATTGATTTCAAAAATTATTTTAAAACCAATACACAAAACAAAACAATTTTATGTATTTTGACAATTTCAGTAAAATAAAATTATAAAAATGAGAAAATCAAAAAATATGAAATCTAACATTTGAAGACATTCGAAAGTAAGTTATCCTTATTTCCTTACAAATTTTCCTAATAACGATTAAAATTTATGTATCTTTCAGACAATAAATATATTCTAGCTCATAAAATAGCTAGAAGTAAGTAATATTGTTTTATTATCCCATATCCATATTATCCTGTGAGTTAGTTTTGAAATTTTCGTGCTTAGAAATAGCTGCACGACGAGATTTCCATTCTATGTTCTCTTCATCCAGATTTTTCTGGTTGTCCGGGTTTCAAAAATGATTTTTGCGCTTTAATTCATAATGGATCCACTTTCCATCGCCCATAAAAATTCGATGCAAAAACGATTTGGTTTTGTGGCGCATTTCAGACATGATAAGACTCCTTATGACGTCTCTTGGCTTCTCCAATTCTTCATTTTCAAACACATTTTTCGCTGGCCGGAATGCTTCTTATCAGGCACATCGAAATCACCACTTTTATATATCAAAACCACATCTAAGACAAGTAAGTTGTTGTCAATTTGTTAAATTCTTATAACGATTGGTTTTTTTTTTTTTTTTTTGGTCGATTTGGTAATTAATAGACCGTGAAAGAAGCGTTAAAGGATCAGCATTTTCTTAATAATTTTTTTCCATAACTTTTACTAACTGTATAAAATACCAATATTACACTTCATATATACGTATTCTTTCATGAATCCTATACAAAATTTACACAAACATTTTTGGATTATTTTTTCGAAATTTAATTATAAAATATGCTACCCATTATCGTGACGGCCCGGTTATCGCGACGGCTTGACTTTAAAATTGCAGGTTCTACAATCGCGACAGTTTACGAAAAACGGGTTTTATTTTCGCTCCTTTTATCTGTTTTTTTTTTATAACTTTATTACAATGTTTATAACCAAAAAAGGGAAATCCTCGTTTTTTGGTATATTAATCTTTTTGGATTATTTTGATATTCAATTTTGATTTTTACTACTATTATTGATGCTTATAAACATTTTTTTTATAAAAGCAATCAAAACTTTCAGCTGAGATATAAAAAATCGAAATTCGGGTGTTGTAGTCGAGTATTTAATAAAAATCCTTTGATATTAGTTAAAGAAATTATTTATAAAATAAAAGTTGGAAATAATGTTTCGCAATTAAAAAAAAATCATAGATTAATAAGTAGATATTTATGTGAGATCAACCTGATTCAATTATCAAAAACATAATTCATGTGACATCAAAATATATTTAGTCACATATATTTTGTTTTTGTGTTTTAAAAGAACTGAGATGTTTTTTTTTTTTTTTTTTTTTTTTTTGAAAATTTAGTTCGAAGTGCCTGTCACATAAACTTCTAGTTGTATTCTATAATACTGTAAATAAAATAAAAAAAAATGAATCATTCACTTCAATATCTAGAAATTACAGATGCATCATAAAAACGTATAGTATGTAAGTATGTTGTAAAGCGGTCGATGTAATATTATTTCATAATGCTAATCAACTTTGCTTTTTTTGTGCAGAACAGATGAAAGAAATCCATTGAAGAAATACATTTATATATTAATAATAGTTAAGACGTTCATGCATTATACAGTCAAGAAAAATATATTGTGTTGAAAAATTCAAATATAAGTGGGAAATTCTTTTCTGTTTTTTTCTATATAGTTTTTTTACTAATATCTGTGGTTGGCTTGCACTTTAATATAGAATCGTAATTACAGTAAGAAATATTTGATCTCTCAAAGATCCTTTTAATCAATTTACTTCATGGCTGTTGGCTCTTTACAAAAAATAGTCAATATCATGGCGTGGTTTATGCCCATAAAGTTATCGTCTTCAATACAAACTGACACTTCAAGAATTAAATCCTCAAATCGTCAGTTATTTAACTGCTGATAGCCTTAGCAGACAATGATTGGTTAATGCTACATGGTTCTAATGTTCAAAGTCAAATCCATGAAAACAACAATCTTTAATTTTACTATGTTAAGTTATATACTTATGTATTTGTTGTTAGTAATTTTGTTTTAGTATTACTACCTTAAAATACAACTGGAAGTTTATGTGAGAGTCACTTCGAACTCAATTTTCAAAAAAATTATTAATTTTTTTCAAAACACAAAAACATAATGTATGTGACTACATGTATTGTGTTGTTGCATGAATTAGGTTTTAAACAATTGAGGGTTATTCGTCTGACATAAATATCTACTTATTAATCTACTACATATTTTGTAACAAAATTATAAAAAAAAAATTTAAAAAAAAAATTTTTTTTTTTTTTTTGGAATCAGTCTAAAATATATTGGAATAACTATTATATATAGTAACCGAATTATTTTTAAAAGTAATTACCAAAATCAAATCATTTGATTACGACAATCGAATTATAAAGTAGTACTTGGAATTGATAAAATTCGATTGGCTAAAAATTCGGTTGCCATAACGAAACTGTATCTTCCATGATTACTACTTTGTGCACCGTAAAAACCCTAATTATTTGAAAATTATACAAAATTTGCAAAGACATTTGACAAATTTTATTGGAATTTATGTTGAGAAATAAGTTTATTTTTACAAAAGCCAAACTATTAAATATTACACATCAATGCTGGAACGTATAGCTTTATCTATGCTTCCCTCTTGCTCACAGGCTAAAAAGTTATAGCCAATTTTCCTACACAAAGTAATTTAATCTAATAATTTAAATAACTATATCATCTTCAATTGAAACTCATCTCGAGAACATAGTAAACACCAAAGCTACATACTTTTAACTGCTCTTAGTTTCATCATAATAAAATTTTTCTTAAAATCAATCTACTTTTATTAAATTAAAATAAACTCTATTATCAGCAAATCACTTCCCAACCACCCACTAAACTTATATCAACCTAAATACAAAATCCAATTTTTAAATAAACTCTAACAGTCTCTTCGGTAAAATCTTCTATTATAAATATTTTTATAAAGATTAATTTACCATTAATTTGCATATCCGATCGATGATGTTGATGACGAAAAGTAAAAAAATAAAACAAAATTGTTTTTGTAAACGGAAATATACGAAAACCAATCAACATGATAAATATTTTTCAAATAAAAAAATATACGAGCAACAAAAACAACAACAAAATTGTAGGTAAATCCCCAAAGAAAGAGATATGAAATGTTCCACACATAAATATACTCCCACACAAACTGCTCAATAAATGAAATGATGTTAAAAACGGAAATTATTTTAAAATCAAAAATGATGATTACATTACCTACAGCTAAAAATCAGTCATGACATCCCAAAAGGCTCTATACCCCCCTACATCTATTTTTTTATTTTTATTTCGTTTACGTTTAGTTGACTTTGGGAGTTGCTTAACGATGAAATGTTATCACAAATCAATGTTTCGAACTAAAAGGCAAATGCCAAAAAAAAAAACAAAAAAAAATATTTTAAAATATAAAAAATGAAACACCACGGTAAGTAGCTCATTTAAATAAGCAACACGTACGCCATATGTTTGAACCATTAAAGATAAGCGATGACTGCAGCAGTTACATTGATTTCTATACAGACTATATTTGTTGGTTTATTTTTTAAATTTGCATTGCAAAAATTTAAACAAAATATTACTTTTATACAATGGCCCGGTGAATGGCAAACGATTTAGAAAGATGAAAAATAAAAAATTATTATTCAAAAAAATTTAGCGAACTTAACGAAGCAAAATAAGATGTGTTATTTTAAAACCAATAGCAAACTGCAATCAAAGATGATACCTTTTTTGAGTAAAATTTTCGACATCGAAACTTAATTTCCTCTAGAATGTTATCGATGATAAACTTACTCTAGAAAAGTTTTCGTTATTTTTTTTAGAAAATTAAATCTTTTCTAGAAAATTTACCGTTATTGATAGTAAATTATCTTCAGGAAATTGTCCGTTGTCGATGATAAATTTTCTCCAGAAAATTTTTCATTATCAATAATAGATTTTCTTTAAAAGATCATCCGTTAGCGATGATAAATTTTCTCTAGAAAATTTTTCGTTATTTTTTATAAAAGAATTTTCGTTATCGACAAATTTTCTATAGAAAATTAATACTATCGATAAATTTTCTATAGAAAATTAATACTATCGATAAATTTTCTATAGAAAATTAATACTATCGATAAATTTTCTATAGAAAATTAATACTATCGATAAATTTTCTATAGAAAATTAATACTATCGATAAATTTTCTATAGAAAATTAATACTATCGATAAATTTTCTATAGAAAATTAATACTATCGATAAATTTTCTATAGAAAATTAATACTATCGATAAATTTTCTATAGAAAATTAATACTATCGATAAATTTTCTATAGAAAATTAATACTATCGATAAATTTTCTATAGAAAATTAATACTATCGATAAATTTTCTATAGAAAAGTAATACTATCGATAAATTTCCTATAGTAAATTAATACTATCGATAAATTTTCTATAGAAAAGTAATACTATCGATAAATTTCCTATAGTAAATTAATACTATCGATAAATTTTCTATAGAAAATTAATACTATCGATAAATTTTCTATAGAAAATTAATACTATCGATAAATTTTCTATAGAAAATTAATACTATCGATAAATTTTCTATAGAAAATTAATACTATCGATAAATTTTCTATAGAAAATTAATACTATCGATAAATTTTCTATAGAAAATTAATACTATCGATAAATTTTCTATAGAAAATTAATACTATCGATAAATTTTCTATAGAAAATTAATACTATCGATAAATTTTCTATAGAAAATTAATACTATCCATAAATTTTCTATAGAAAATTAATACTATCGATAAATTTTCTATAGAAAATTAATACTATCGATAAATTTTCTATAGAAAATTAATACTATCGATAAATTTTCTATAGAAAATTAATACTATCGATAAATTTTCTATGGAAAATTAATATTATCGATAAATTTTCTATGGAAAATTAATACTATCGATAAATTTTCTATGGAAAATTAATACTATCGATAAATTTTCTATGGAAAATTAATACTATCGATAAATTTTCTATGGAAAATTAATACTATCGATAAATTTTCTATGGAAAATTAATACTATCGATAAATTTTCTATGGAAAATTAATACTATCGATAAATTTTCTATGGAAAATTAATACTATCGATAAATTTTCTATGGAAAATTAATACTATCGATAAATTTTCTATGGAAAATTAATACTATCGATAAATTTTCTATGGAAAATTAATACTATCGATAAATTTTCTATGGAAAATTAATACTATCGATAAATTTTCTATAGAAAATTAATACTATCGATAAATTTTCTATGGAAAATTAATACTATCGATAAATTTTCTATAGAAAATTAATACTATCGATAAATTTTCTATAGAAAATTAATACTATCGATAAATTTTCTATAGAAAATTAATACTATCGATAAATTTTCTATAGAAAATTAATACTATCGATAAATTTTCTATAGAAAATTAATACTATCGATAAATTTTCTATAGAAAATTAATACTATCGATAAATTTTCTATAGAAAATTAATACTATCGATAAATTTTCTATAGAAAATTTCTATAGAAAATTAATACTATCGATAAATTTTCTATGGAAAATTAATACTATCGATAAATTTTCTATAGAAAATTAATACTATCGATAAATTTTCTATAGAAAATTAATACTATCGATAAATTTTCTATAGAAAATTAATACTATCGATAAATTTTCTATAGAAAATTAATACTATCGATAAATTTTCTATAGAAAATTAATACTATCGATAAATTTTCTATAGAAAATTAATACTATCAATAAATTTTCTATAGAAAATTAATACTATCGATAAATTTTCTATGGAAAATTAATAATATCGATAAATTTTCTATGGAAAATTAATAATACCGATAAATTTTCTATAGAAAATTAATACTATCGATAAATTTTCTATGGAAAATTAATACTATCGATAAATTTTCTATAGAAAATTAATACTGTCGATAAATTTTCTATAGAAAATTAACACTATCGATAAATTTTCTATAGAAAATTAATACTATCGATAAATTTTCTAAAGAAAATTAATACTATCGATAAATTTTCTAAAGAAAATTAACACTATCGATCAATTTTATAAAAAAAAAAAAAAATAATATAATATAAAGTTAATGCTGTCGATAAATTTTCTATTGGAAATTATTGCTATCCATACATTTTGTATAGAATATTATTTTTAAAAATCCTCTACACAAAATAAATTTTCTACAGGAAATTATTTTATCTTAGTAGTTGTTATTAATAATCTTTCTATAGAAATTGTATATTATCGATAAACTTTTTATAGAAATTTTATGTTATCCATAAATTTTCTTTAGAAATTTGATATTATCGATGTTTTCTACAGAAACTTTACGTTATCGATAAATTTGCTATACAAATTTTTTGTTGCGAAAAATTTTCCATATAAACTTTATGTTACTTATATATTCTATGAAAATTTTATGTTATTGATATATCTTCTGTTTTTATTTAACGATACATTTTTTTAGAAATTTTGTATTATCGATAACTTTTTAATAGAAATTTTATATAATCGATAAATTTTCTATAGAAATTTTATGCTATAGATAAATTTTCCATAGAAAGTTTATGGTATCAATAAATTTTCTATAGAAGTTTTGTGCTATCGATAAATTTTCTATAGAAATTTTGTGTTATCGATAAATTTTCTATCGAAATTTTGTGCTGTCGGTAAAGTTTCTATAGAAATTTTAAGCTGTCGGTAAATTTTCTATAGAAATTTTGTGCTGTCGATAAATTTTCTATAAAAATTTTAAGCTCTCCATAAATTTTCTATAGAAGTTTTATGCTGTCGATAAATTTTCTATACAAATTTTATGCTTTCGATACATTTTCTATAGAAATTTTAAGCTGTCGATACATTTTCTATAGAAATTTTATGCTGTCGATAAATTTTCTATAGAAATTTTATGTTGCCGATAAATTTTCTATAGAAATTTTACGTTACTAACACCTTTTCTGCAGACCCCCTGTGCAGACTGCTAAATCGCAAAATTATTTACCTGAATATTTTGGCTATACAAGAAATTGTTCCCTTTGTTTAAAAAAAGATCAGAAATAATTTATACAGACCTTTCACATGCACTTTTTTACAGGGATGGATATTTAAACGTGACGCTTACAAGTGTGAGTTGAACAGATTCAAGGTAATTCTCAAAAGGATGATGAGGTTGGAGGCTTTAAGAATGCCATGAAATTATTTTCTTCTATTTATACTTTTTTAAGTTGTCAGTTGTGTCGTCGTCACTGTTATTGTTTGATGTACTTTGAAATCAACACTTTTTGGTATGTGGCACTTCGAACTTTGGTGTCTGTTTGACATGAATTTTCATGTATTTTGCATTTTTTTTTTTCTTTTATACTTTTTATTGGCATTTATAGAATATTGCGAGGTTATCAATAACCGGAAATATTGTCTGGGTATGCAGACAATGAGCAATACATTCATCTTAAAGCAAAAAAGGAAAAAAAAACAAGAGGACAAATTTTTTGATATGATGGCAAAGAAATTTGTTTTAAGTGTTAAGTTATAGAATTTTGTTGATAAGATAGAAAATATTCAAATGGTTAATAAAATTGTATAAGTAGTTTATTTATTAAAATGAATTTTTGAATCCAAAAATACAATTGAAGGATCCCCCTACTGGTTATTTCTTCTACGGTTTAATAATACTAGTAGATGAAATATTAAAACAGCATTACAAATTATTTATCCAGAATATTAACTTTATCTTAATCAATACTCCAATACACAAATCATTTTAATATGCATCCTGTTTTTGAAATTTGCATTACATTTATTGCAATAATATTACAAATGTATTAAAATATTGTGAACATAAAATTTACATGCAAAATAATGATTTTCAGCATGTCATTGCAACAATATATCTTCTAATATACACATGTTAACGAAACATAAAGCCAAAAGAATAATACATTTACCTTTCAAGTTCACCACTACATATACATTTCCATACAACAAAAACATTTACCATTATTCATGCACTAAGTTATACAATCTACCTCATTCATTTATTTATTCAATCGATTGTTTTCATTGAAGGTAAACTGGCTGCCCTACTACTTAGAATTATATCCACCCCACTTACACATACATATATACATACTAATACCCTCAGCTGCTCTACAACAGATTTTCTCCATTCAAATGACGGCTTGTGCAATTTGCAAATTATAGTTCATAGTGTTATGTTTCTATAGAAAATCCTTAACGTTTTGTATTTATGTAGGTACGTCTGTCTGCTTGTATATCTTTTAAAATCAAATAAGGATTTTCAGTCTCTTTTCTATGTTGTCACTACATCGAATCGAGGTAAAAGTATAAATTCTTCTGTCATTTATAGAGAATGGCGATGAAGTATAACCAGAAATTTCTTGCAATATTGTATTGGCATTATTGTGTCTTATAGTTTTTCAATGGCTGTGTTGTTGTCGCCATCATCATTATCATCATCTGTAGTTGTGTTGTTTTCGCTTGTGTTATAGATTTTTCATTCTATACGATACGATTAGTAAAGGAGATGGGGAAGGAAAACTCCATTGTTTTTGTTTTGAAATGCAGCTATAAATCTTAACTTGTTGGATTTTGTAAAGACGTTCGGAGCAAAAGTTCGTTGCTATTGTTTAAATTTTAGATGAAATTGTCATTAGATAATAAATTACCAAGATATTCAAAACAATTGTGAGGGATTATGTGTGTATATGTATGTATTTAAGGAGGGGGAATATTGTTAAAGTTTTTCCAAATACAGAGAAAATAAAAAGAAAATCGTGGTCATGAATAATTGTTTCGAATAGCAACCAAAAATACATACAAAGATGAATTTAAGCCAAGTGAAAATTTTAGATTTGGAAAATATTTGTTTTTGGCAAATATTTATGTAGTGCATAAATTTTGGAATACACTTAAATTAAATGAGGTATATAAAATTATTCTAAACGCGGTGAATATTGATTATTCAGTAAAATTTATAATTTATTATTTAATAAATTTACTTTAAAAGTTCAAGTTTTCTAATTCCATTTTAAACATTAAAAAACTTATCAGAAAACAGCTTTCTTCCCGTACTCTAAATTAGGACCACGCGGGATCCCAATGTTATCGAAAAGCATTCCCGTACTCGAAAATTTGATAAATGAGAGCTATTTTGAGACATTAGTGTTCTTCTTCTTACACAAAACAGCCTAGAATATTTCTTCGGGTAGATTATGTAAATTGTCAAAGCATTAAAAAATAAAAATATACAATAAAAATTTTTAACGGAAGAGAATAAAAAATTATTTGTTTCTGTTACTAACAGGAAAGTTTTATTTAGAAAAATTAAAAACACTGAAATATGCTGAAAAATAAAATGAATTACATACGAATACAGTTCGATGTTTTATTTCTGGGTAAACAATTTGGATTTTTGTGTTCCCGTACTTTTGTACGTTGTTGTATGTTGGTGGAAGAAAATTAGCTTTTTCTCATTTTGCCGCACTTTTCTCAAAAAGTACGGAAACAAACCTAATATTATTTTCCATCAAGAAAACAGACTTTATTGCTATTTTAATATTTTTGAAATGATACAGTACGTATACTTAAGTTCGGCATATACTAGTAGTCGGCTATTATTAATTTAAACATAAATATAGATTGTTGAATACTATTATAAGATTAACACTATTTTGAAAATATATTTATCTCTATAGTTACAATTATTTATTAAATTATACTTTGGTGACGTTTTCCCTTATTCTGTAGATTTTTTCAAGAAAAATTTTAGTGTTTAAAAAGGTATTTAATTGGTAATTGGATGATAATTTAATTGTTGCTATTGAGAAAAATCTTGGTAGCATTCCAAGATTGAAAAATATTCCAAAAAAAATATTATTTGTTCTTTTGACAAGAAAGCACAGAGGGCCAGACAGATCGACTTTTTGTCAAAAGTATTTATTGTTGCCGGATATGGCTGAAAATATGCTTCATAATAATATTGAAAAATCCCAAAAAATTAATAAAAAGTAAAAATTTTAAAATAGCGGAACCAAAATGGCTGACAATTTTTTTTTTCAAATTATCTGATCCAGTTCAAATATAGATTAAAATCAGTTTTAGGATTACTTTATATGAAACTAATATTAGAATTTTACAAATTTCAATCAGCCTAACCACAAAAGAAATTTAAAATTTAATTTTTGTTAAAATCAATTTTATTTTAAAATAAATTTTTTGTTTTTTTTTCTTTACCATAAAAAAATATTTAAAAGACTGTTTTAACTGCTTTTTAACACTCATACATTAAACCATGATACAAAGAACTAGAGATAAAGCCGTTCTCTGTTTTTGTCTCCTTAATAGATATTTGACGTTTAAAGGACATATTGTACTACCACATCTTCCTAAAAACATTCGAGTTTTTTGTTTTAACTTAATTTAAAACCAATCATATTTTCAATCAATTAATACATTAATTGAAATAAAAAAGAAAACACATTTCAATTTAGGGTTTATCTTCATAGTAAAGATTTTTTACACACATTAACATTTTTATAATATATTACTTTAACCTCCACTATACGATGTCTGAGTGACTTAGTGGTCATTATTTTAGCGATACACAAAGTTCAAAATCCCATTAATATTACTTTACAAAACCCTTTTAAGATATATTTACTATAATTTAATAGGTTAGCGAAATGAATATATGTAAAACACAATTTCTTGTTAAAATAAATTACACAATTTTGATAACAATTTCCTAAATATAATTTTCCTTGTTGTAATATGGCAACAACTTTTCATTTGTTTATAAAAAAAATATATTTCGAAAGATGTTTTATCATAGAATACAACTAGAATTTTATGTGAGAGGCACTTCAAAATAAATTTTCAAAAAATTTACAAACATTTTTCAAAAAACAAAAAAAAATATATATGTGACTATATATATTTTGTTGTTGCAAGAATTAGGTTTTTGACAATTGAATCAGAATTGTTCCTCTCGCATAAATATCTAGTTATTAATCTATGTATATTATGCTTCAAAAAAATGTTCTCTGAGAGAGTGGTACAATAAATAACAAGGAACAATTATTAGAGAGAATGTTCCCAAAATTATTTTCTCTGAAAAGTCAGCCAAAAGAAAATGTGAAAAAAAACAAGCTTCCAAAAAATGGAAAAATATATTTCCAGATTAAAATTGTAAATAATTGTGAACAAATGAATATAAATTGATTTTATTTTAATAAAATAATGTATATATAATAAATTGAAATAGAAATGAAATTGAAAGTATTTCAAGAAATATTTTACATTTGAAATGAAAACACGATATTTTTAGATGCTTTCATTTATATTTTTTGTTTTCAAATGTTTTAGTTATTTGACTTTAGAAGACTTGAAAATGACAGCTCTGCCTAATAATTCTACTTGGTTTATTTGTATCATGTTGAAAATATTTTTCAATGAATACAAATAAAAAAATCAAAAAAATATAAAAACAATACTCATAAGCTTCCAAAGCAATAAAAAAGATTTTTTTTTTTTAAATTAAAAACGAAATTTTAAAATTTAGTTTGAAAAATGTTTCATAATAAGAAACTGAAAATAATAGTCGACTTTATGGGACAAAAATCGAACTTTTAGCTTTCGTGGTTATACTGAGCATGTTTTTTAAAGCTTTTTATAACTTCTTCAAAAATTATATTGAATCCATACAAAAAAATAAAATTATAGAGGATTTGGGTTGTGTAATCTAGACAATTAACAAAAATATTAAAAAATCGAAATGGCGGAAATAATTTTAGCTTCGACAATGTTTATTTTGCTGTATATTACTAAAATTTTGTTTTAATTTTTTCAGGTTTCTAGATTCGGAAACAAACTTAAAAAACAAAATGGTGGACTATTATTTTTACATTATAATTGTTATTATTATTTTTTTATTTTAATTATTTTAGTAATTTGCCGTTATTTGTATAAGTATTTATAAAAGTATGCGCACATGTATATAAGTATGCGTAGTGGAAAGATATATACAGAAAAATAATTAAAATTTTAAATTCATCTTCTGTGCCATTTTACACATTTTACACCAGAAAAAGAAATTTTAAAATTTTTCTCCAAATTGTTCTCTAAAAATTTGTAATTTTTAGTTTGTTATGAATGAACTATTTTAAACTTTAAACTTAAACTAAAAATCAAAGCTTTTGCAAAAAAGTCAAAAAAAAACTATCATTAAATATAGAATTTATTAAAATCAAACTGTCAATGAGAACGCCTAAAACATTTCCTGCATCACCGGGAATTTCCATACCTTTTTTTATTTTTAAGTAAAGATTGAGAGTTTAGTACATCTTTAATTGTATGAAAGTGTCCATTATTATGTAAATACAGTGAATAAGTAATTATTAAAAAAAATATAGTTTTTTTTTTTTATTGATGTTTCATTCTAAAATCTGGGGGCGCTATTATAAATTACTATGATTTCGCCATTTATCATTTAGAGCAAGTTTGAGCAACTTTTTTCAAAATATGACAATCTATTAAATATGAAGCTAAAAAAGAGTTGTTTTTCTCAGGCTGATGATTTACGAGGATTTCTTTGGTTGATGTCAAAAAAATTTTAAATTTATTTTACTAAGATGTAAAATAATACACTATATGAAAATTGTTCAGATCCGCCTTATTTTTATCGAATATGGATTTGAAGTTTGAATGCATACAGGAGGACATGGTGTAAACGGAACACAAATAAAATTTCAGGAAACGTGGTTTTATGTGCCCCTAATATTTTTCAATATTTTCAAATTTTAAAAAATAAAAAAATTATTTTTTTAGCCTTTTGTGGAATTGTCTAAAAAACTTTGTAATTTGGAACTTGTTTAAAAAACTTTAAGAATTTCAATCAATTAAAAAACATATTGAAGTCTAACTCTCAATATCTATTTATTTTTTTTTTTTTTTTTTTTTCAAAAATATAACAAAATTCCATACTTTTTTCCTTTTATGAATAAAATATCAAAAAAAAGTTTAACAATTATTTTGATCGATTTTAAAGTATTTTTAAAAAATTCTCACCAAAACGTCTTGTCTTGTGGACAGAAATCGCTGGAGGAAAACTTTGTATAAAATGTTATACACCCGTTATTTTTAATTGCTGGTAGGGAACTGAAAATTAATTTTTAAAAGTTTTTTAATAAGCACCGTTTAAGTAGTGATCGTACATCATTTACCTATAAAGTAGTTTCTAGAGTACACTTTAGTATATGCCTAAAATAATCATCCATTTGATATTAAAAATATTGGAAATTAATTCTTGGCGAGCATACTAAAATGTTTAACGTTTTGATCTCATTCAGTCTAATATAAACTAAACGGACATTACAGATAAATTCTGTATGCTCTTTGTTAGTATGCAGACTTTAAACAGTTAAAGAGTAGTCGAGACAAAAATTTTTTTATTTCTAAAATTTTTGAATTTTTTGAGCGGAATCTGTGCACCCCTCAAAGGAAAACAAATTTTGAAACAAGTATTGTTACTTCTTGCAATTGTTCATAAATTGCGATATATCCCATTGATGTTCCCTAAATAGTCGATGCAGGAAATAGTCCCAAATTTTGGAAAACAGGAGTTATAATTTTTCAAAAATTCAGTTTTTCGCGAGGCACATTCACAGTTTCATATAAAATAGCACAGATTACTGCGTGAACTTAGCTTCTTTTTGTCATTTTACATAAAAAAAATCGGAGAAGCACTAAAGACATATTTAATAAAAAAAAAAAAAAAAAATTGTGCACTTTTTGAAAATTATGCAAAAATTTCATATTTTTTACTTTTACATAGAAAATTGCAATTTGTAAAAATCTTGTTCATATAGACATAAGAACGTCTGTAAATATAATTGAATGGAACCATAGTTTAAGTTTAACGAGACACTTTTTTCAAAACACATTTTGCTAAAGCATATCGTGTGAACGGCATGAAATTAACTATAATTGGCATAATTAGATGATTTTTGTAATACTTAACGGAAATGTAGACGCGTATCAAACAATTTTCAAAGATACAAATTTTATGTACTAAAAAAATATTCTTGCATTAAAAAGGCGTTAATATATTAAATAGCATTTTTTTAAAGTAATGTCTAATAAAATTCCAAATTGTATTTTAAAGCGTTGCGCAAATTTCCTATATATACCTCTAACATTTTTATTTAATAAAACCTTAAAACATTCCTATTTTCCTGATGTTTGGAAAGATTCCTTTATGATACCATTATTTAAATCTGGCATTATATCAACAATTTCAAACTATAGAGACATTGCAAAATTAAGTTTAATTCCAAAATTATTTGCGAAAATCATCACAGAGACGTTATCGTTTTCTATTTTTTGTTCACAACAACACGGTTTATTATTTATGTTACATCTGGTGTTGCTCAAGGCAGCCATCTGGGACCTCTTTTGTTTACGCTCTTCATTAACGATCTTCGTTCTTCTCTTCACTACTCGAAGTGCCTAATGTAGGCAGATGATTGCTATCATTTAACAACAAATTTGATCAAAAACTGCTCCAAATGGATATTTATAGCTTTACTATGTGGTGTACGATTTATTTAATGGACCCAAAATATCAAGAAATGCCAATATATGGCATTTACTAGGTTGTTGGTAATGAATGGCAATTACACGATGAATGATAAGCGGTTAGATTTGGTTCAAACATTTAACGATCTTGGTGTGCTACTGAACAGCAAATTAGATTTCCCTGATCATATATCCAAAACTATTAATAAAGCAACTGGTATGCTCTATTCTATTATATGGGATCTTTTCTACAGTGTCCACTCCGATAATATCGAATCGGTTCAAAAACAATTTTTATTATTTTTTCTACGGGTCTTGGATGGGATCCTAACCTTCATTTACCATCTTATACTTACTTTCTCTTAGAATAAATCAATGTAAATATTCCTCATCGCATCTCACGTTACTTTCAATTCCTCATTGTTAAATACTTCCGCTCCAATTACGAAAATTCTGATGCATTTTGCCATATTTGTGTTGAATTCAATCAACTATATCACATTTATTTAAAATTATAATTATTTTCGTTAATGCTTATATTGTAATAGTCTGTAAGGATTGTATTTACATAGACTGAAAATAAATAAATAAATAGAAAATAAATTTTCATATAACATATAGAGAAATAACTTAGATTCGATCTCCATTTTTCGCAAAAATTCTTGAGAATCGCCTTTTTTATTATAAAGAAAATTTTTAATATTTTACCAGAATTACACTCCTAGTTTGTAAAAATTTTTATAGGTTCAAATAAAACCGCTACAACTTTCCCGCCTCCTGCATGAAATTATTAGCGCGAACTAATTCTATATGCATTCGAGTCACTTTTTATTTATGCAAATAGATTTTAATGTGCGTAAAATCAAAAGTATACCTTTTTTTTAAAGTAAATGAAAATAATATTATTCATAATTGTTACAATTACTATGCGCACAACTACTCCCATAGCTTTGATCGAAAAATGTAGTAGCAGATATGATTTGAAGCAGATCGGTTCAGCTGTTTATGTGTTTTCAATAAGTTTTTAATAAAATTAAATAGGGGCTTGTTAAGAAAATCATTTTCATAAAATTGATTGCTTCAACCCAGTTTCTATGTCAGAATACTATTTCTTTATAATATTTTCAACCAAAATACAATTATTCTTACCTTAATACCTAAAAGCAATCAAAAATTCGATTTGTTATAGAAAAATTATAAATTAATTTATTATAATTATTATTATGAGCAATAATTTTAATCGAAAAACGTATATGTATATCAAAATACTCGAAACACTTTTTATGAATTTCCCAACTCTACCGCCACTTTAATATCATCCTATAAGATATATTTATTATTTTGAGCAGATGTGTGTATGATAAATAATATCTGCCTTATATGTTGGGTACTGGGATACACAATCGATTAATTTGGTTATACGATTAATTTTTTCAATTAACTGTTCGAATAATTAAAAAATGTAAATTTTCGAATAACGAATAAACTGAATAATTTGTGTTAAGTAACCGATTAATCGAAATTTTGATTTTTGAAGTTTTTTGCTTAGAATTTTTTTATTTTAAATTATATCTTTTTTAAAATATCTGCTAATAAAATGCGATATAAAAATTAAGAATACAATAACATAACTTCATATATTTCACATATTAATTAAATTTTTGACAGTAGAAATTATTATTCTTAAAATATAGTTTCGAAAAACGAAACATTAAATTTGTAAAAGTTACTATGTTTTGCAGTAAATATTTTTTTTTTGGAAAAATAAAAGCTGATTTTAATTTTCGCCACCAAAATGTACGCATAAACCCGAATTTGATTTTGACGTTTATGACACAAAATCATTCTAGCGTGGAAAATAAATATATTAAATAGGCTGATTTACTAAATAAAGCAGACTCATGAAAATTATTTTATAGTATTGGATCAAAAATACAGATTCTTTCTATAAAGGAACGAATATTGAATCGAATAATTGCAGGTAGTTGGTACCCTTAACCCTTTTTTGATCGCAAAATGCAAAAATTTATTCTCTGGCTTTTATTCTTAAATCACCTATACAAAATTTCGTTGTCATACATATTTTTGCGTCATGCTCGAAATGACTGAAAGCTTTTTTCGCACACCGATAGTTTTTTACTAATACCTTTTTTATGTACCGATTTTACCCATTTCTAATAACAAACAAACTTTATAAAAAGAAAATGTTTGATTCAAGTTTGGTCCTCCTAGGTGGTCCTCAATCCAAAAATCTAATATATACTTAAATATATATTTCATACACACGAATCCATTAAAACTTAATAAATAAAGCATGTATCTTTGTAAGTATTGAATTTATTTTTGTACAACAAAACAAAATATGTTTAAAAACAACCAAGATTTGGCCATTAATCCATTTCAATAAACTGTATGTATTTAGTTTTCACAAAAAAGAAAAAAAAAAATGATGTAGCACATATTGAAAGGAGTTATTATATTTATAAATCCATTGTCTACCTATAGGAGCTAACTTAAAAAAAACTTTCCATTCACATTATTTCATTTAATCCTCTTTATCACTATATAAATTATTGAATATTTTACAATTACAGTTAATTTAGCTTTAAAATATCCTTTAAAAAAGAGAGAGAAAAAACCTTTGCACTCTACACAAGAAACAAACAATTTTTCATACAAAAACAAGTAAAGCATACATGTTTCTCTTTTTTCTCTCCCATTTTTTTGATTTTTTTTTAAGTATTATAAAAAAGGGTCAATAAATTGTATTGAGAAATAAAGTAACAAAAGCTCATGAAAAAAAAGAAAAATAAATAAAATAAAATCAAATTGAAATCATACACGATGTAATGGTGCTTAAATGTTAAACTTCTTGTCCCTTTTCAAGCAAATACAACTGATAGGTAGATAGCGGCAGGTTCTATAGGAAATGTAGTAAATGAATGTATACGTCAAACTATCACGTGCGTTCAATAAATTCACATACGGTCATTTGGGCACAGGATTAAAGGTCTCGACGGATTTTAGGCGATTTACTCAATATGTTTTTATATGTTGGATAAAAAATAATAAAAAAAAAGACAGCAACTCCTTCTCCATTAGCCAAACTTCCTTTTTACTCATATAACTCACTCACTCTCTTATGCCGTTGAAATTTATATGAACAAATGCATGTAGTCAAGCTGAAAAGTGATTAATTCAAAAAGCCGGTATTAAAAAAAAAAACAAATAACAGCATACAAAAATATTTTAAAAATGGAGAAAAAAAATTGCTAAAAAATTGAGTGTATAAATCCACACGTAGAAAAATAAAATACGAAAAATTTTATTGAATTGCAATATGCTGGAGAAATATTGGAATTCACATGGTGTTTAACGACTTTTAACCCTGCACATTATAAAAGGTGTAGTAGTTGTATTTGATATTAGATTTAAAAGTGTTTTTACCATAGTGAGTGAAATAAAAATAGGTATAGAAGTAAGTCAATTGCGTTATTCATAAACAGGGAAGCCACAAATATGCTATATTAAAATTGTTTAATGCGCATTAAATTTCCAGTAAAAAAACGAAAAATGTGCTTTAGAAATAGAAAAATGGCTCCCAAAATATTAAAAATATTTTTAGTTAAAAAAAAAATATTTTTTGCTTTAAAACATAGTGTTTTATTAGTACTAAATTTTCTAAAATAAGACAAAACTAAAATTTATATGTCAACTGTGTCGAGAAGCCTTATTTTTAGTTTCTCATTTTTTATTATGTCACGTAAATCTTCATCGATCTTCAACTTGCTTACCTCTCTAATTCTAAACATTAGAAATTATCAAAAATATTCATATCTAGATTTGAAAAATAGATTTCATTAAAAAAATAAATTATTTTTACAACATTAACTGTTTCTATACGCGGATGATTAAAAGCTAGGAGGTATTAGGACGTATTTTATCAAGTTTCAAAACTGACTTAAAAAATAAACTGTTGCAAAGTCCCAACGATTTGTTACTACAATATATGCACAAATATGCTGCTAAGGGTGAAATATACACTTACTACTGATACCAAAATTTTTTATTTGTTTTGAAAAGGATAAATATTTTATCGACGGCTTCAGTCAACGTGCAGGAAAAAAACATGCAATTTCATACTTGTTTTTTCCTCGTTTATAAACTAAAATTAATGCATCTAGGATAAATTAACAGAATTTTATTATTTAAACTAAATCTAATACAAAACTTGAACATAATTTATGTAAGAGACTTATATCCTCCAGTTTCCTTATAAACATCATTTATATATTCCAATACCGGGTACCCTGGTAGGCTAGTTTGTACTGAGCTAGTCTATTTGTCTGTTGGTCGTTGGTTCTATTTCAACAAAGGTCTGCCTTACGGGCTGATGGTCTTCGTTACTATGCTCAGTTATGAATAACATCAGAATATAATTTGTAATTGTATTGTAACAGATGTATAAATAAACAAATAAGTAAATTAACAAAGAAAAAATTAATCAGTAAGAAAACAAATAAGTGAATAAATAAATAGATAGATAGATAAATAAATAAGAAAATAAATAAATAAGTAAATAAATAAATAAATATATTAACAAATAAATAAATTAATTAGTAAATAAATAAGTAAGTAAATAAATAAATAACTAAATAAACAAATAATTAGATAAATAAATAAATAAATAATTAAATAAATAAATAAATAAACAAGTAAATAGATAGATTAATAAATGAATAAATAAATAAAAAATAAACACATAAATAGACAAACAAATAACTAAATAATTAAATAAGTAAATAAATAAATAAATAAATAAACAAATATATAAATAAATAAATAAATAAACAAATAAATAAACAAACAAATAAATAGCCAATAAAAAAATAAATAAATAGATAAATAAATAAATACACAAATAAACAAATAAATAAATAAATGAAAGTAAATAAGATAAATAAATAAAATAAACCGAAATACAAATTTTTATGAGAAATATGAGGCACCACAGATTCTCGTCCATTTGACTTTATTTCTTCTGGCTTCCTTTTGTTTCCTCCTTTTCAAAAATCACACCTATCCTAAACATTTCATCACCACTGTCCTGTTATTTAGTCAATAACATAGAATCCTGAAGGGTCATAAAAAACTAACTAAAAAAATTTAAATTGAAGCAAAACATAAACCAAAGTAAAACGAAAAAAAATTCAACGTAATGCATGCACTCCATTTACCTGCACAAATGAATGATTTCTAATCCTTTGACTGGGCACAACACACATCCAGACACGCACTTAAACAAAAATATTTCAAACCATTGAAACAACTTCAGATTTAACTTCAATAAGAGTATGAAAAATAATGTTAATGGAGTGTCTGGAGACCTGATAAGACCTTTAGTTTATATTTACTTTTATTGCTGTTGAAGAATTTGGGATGATTTCAAAAATTGACCATAACGTCTGTTTTAATCTTTCACGAGAAAGCTTTAATTTATTTTCTTTTCAAAAAGTTTTCCTTAAAAAGGAAGTCGAAAAAAAAGAAACTCCGTCAAAGTATTAACAAAAATATTGACTTTTAGTCTATTGCGTTTTTTGTTTATTGGTTCGTTTTTTGTGTTTCATTTTTATACAAGTTTCTTTTTGACTTTTCTATCCGTTTTTTATTTTATTTCTTTTTTTTTTGTTAAAGCTGAAGACCAAAGTAAAGTCTCCGCATAGTATTTGATTGTATGGTAGAATAACAAGGGGTTTTCACCATTAATAAAATTAAAAACACTTGTCAATGCATGGTTTAATGCCTGATAATATTGGTTTACAATCTACAAAGCAAAAAAATTTATGTAATGGTTTCTCTTATTTCGAGTGTAAATATTTTCGGCCGTTTTATATATGAACGTGTGCTTAAGAGGTCCTTATTATAAATACAAATAACCCCTAAATATATCAGACCTAACATATGCTAAATATTTATGTGACGAAGGTTTAGGACGCTGTGCTACTAACGTCTACATATGGCTGTTTGTTTTGGACATTTTAAAAGGATATAAAAAATTAGATATAAAAGGTAGAAAATTTATTGCCATAAAATATTTGATTCCATTATCAAATCAACTGTTAGGGTATAAATACTTATTGAGTTTTATATGTTACATTACTAACAGTTGCCATTTTGATTTCTTTAAATTCATAAAATATTAGAAGCTTTCGTGGAACAAAATTCTTGTATAAAATATATGTACTCGTAAATTATTCTTATATTCATAACTACTTCTAAAGTGATACTTATATCTATTTTTATATTCATTATAAATATTAAAAACAAGATGTGTGTTAGCAATTTATTTAAATATATATTTTAATACTTTGAAGCCTTGATACTAGGACATTGCATTGGAATTTTACCAAAAAAAGGTCATAAAGATTATAAACCAACAAGAATTGATCAATTGAACAAAAACACTAATGAAGTAATAACGAAATCTATCTAGGCTTATATTTGCTTTAATTTTATGTATATAAATGGATTATTAAATAAATCTATTTTTATATTTTTTCACATTTTTCACATACTTAAACATGTAAGAAAGATATAGCCAGTCAAGCTTGACCGTATGGTATCCTACATTCTTTTCATCGTTTTTCGGAGAGGTTCGATTAGGAACAGCCTTGAGCTCACTTGCGCGGTGATTTATCCTGGTAAATGGAAACAGCCGAAATGGTGGACCAAGGAACTTAGGGACCAACGGTCTACAGTTAAGAGGTTGTTTAATAAGGCCAAGCGAGTGATTAGTGATGTTGATTGGAACAGCTATAGGAAAAGCTTCTTTAGGTATAAGTGGGACATAAGACGGACGAAACGGATATTTAGGGTGAATTTCTGTGAACGAGTTTTCCAGATTCAAGCGGATGTTATCCAAGGACCCTGTAGCACCTACATACATACAACGTACGGAAAACTCGTGGACAGAGTCTGGTTCGGAATCCCTCAGCTTACTGATGGAGATTCACTTTTCAGGCTGTAGGGATATACGATTTGATGGGCGGGCAGATAGTGTCAGTAATAACTAACAGTTCGGATCGGACGAGGGTGATATTAATACAATAGAGTAGATGATCACTAGAAACAAGGTAAGATGGGCCGTAAACTCAAACAAGTCACCGGGACCGGATGGTATTTTTCTGGTCATGTTACAGAACGTCAATAATAGGGCCATCTCCATACTCGTGGAGGCATTCAGGGAATGTCTCAGGGTGATATATATTCCTAATGGGTGAAGAGAGGTTAGTATCATTTTCATACGCAAAACAGGTAAGACGACTCACTCGAAGCCCAAGGAATATAGACCGATCAGCCTATCGTCTTTTTTACTTAAGACAATAGAAAGACTGATCCATATGTAGTTAAGGAGGAGTATGGGAAATCAGACGTATTGATTTATATTTAACGGGGCCTGTTGCATAAGGAATACAACTTGGAAGCTTTTCTCGATATAGAAAGAACCTAATAATAATTTCGTTAGGTATAAGTGAATTCCTAATTCAATGGATTACCAATAATGCTAAGCAGAGAGTTATCAGCTTGTATAAGGAAGCTCGCGACAAGGGCTACACTGCAAGGGCGAGGGGGTTTCACTCCGTTATTATGGCTCTTGGCTTTGTCAAAGTGATTTTTGGAAGTGGGTCTATGTAAAATAGTGCGTAATGTAAAATAATGATCTGATTTCAACCAGTTTCAATATGGTTCATTACTGGATCATAAAAGGTATTTGATTGTATGAATTATCTTAAAAATTATAACGTGTAATTTGATTACAACTTTTATATGGCACAGTGGTTCCAAAATACTTTTTTGGAAATAATTCTGTAACCTGTGAACCGTTGAAAACATTTCACTAAAATTTCACTTGGCCAGAGACGAGGGCTTTCGAGTTGATTTGAAGGAATACTGGACAAGTGGGAGCGGGTAGACCTTCAAATTTGATCATCTCGGGTACACAGAAAATAATTTATATATAGATAATCCTTTTCGTTTTTTTTTTTTTTTTTTTTGGCCCATATAATTTTTTTAATGATTTCATAAGGAATCTTAATTTAGATGCGTGTAAAGTCAACTCGAAGGCGCTAGGTTTAATGCTCTCCCCCAAGCCCTATCCAGACTTCGTAAATTTTCTAGATTTTTTAAAATTTGTTTGTAAAATTCTCAAATCACAAAGCTGGGATCAAACAAAAATTTTATGAATTAAATACTATATATTGGATTAACACATAAAAATTATTTTCTCATGGACGCCTCTCACAATATAAAAACTCAATTTTTAAAACACGTTTTATCGGATTGGGAGTTTTTAATTCCCTGATTTTAGGGAAAGTACATCTATAGTTTGTCAAAATTTTATTTGAATATCTCTACTCATTCAAATTTCATTTAGGTCCAAATATTAACATTATTTCTAAAAAATATACTTAAAATTTAAATTTTAAGTTTTTCAGCTCATGGTCTGAAGAAATTTGACTGCATAAAATCTCCCTACACCTAAATATCTAAGTTATAAATAAACATCAATTAAACGTTTATACATTATATTTGAAGAAAAATTTATATAAAGGTATGACCCTTATACATATATATGTATAAATAAATTGTCTAAACAACAATTATTTGTCATACAAATGTATACAAAACAGCTTAATTTGGCTAGAAGACGCCACGTTTCTGTTAGATTTTAAGCAAAAATATAAACTTTTTGTACAAGCATTTCATGTCTAAGAAAATGTAAGAATAAGAAAATTGATATTTTACAAAAGGGAGTTAGTGGAATATAATTTCATCCCAGCATTTCTCAAAGATTTTTTTAATAAATTTAATATTTAAACTTTAATAAAACTTAAACAAAGAGCGATATTTTATTGAAATTTCTATATAACATGCACAAACTTGTCCTAAAACAGAGAACTAAAATACTCCTACTTTTTACGTGTAAATGTCGAAAATCCCAACTGGCATAAAACGTGTTTAAAAAATTTACTTTTTTCATTACTTTTTTCATTTTCATCGTCAGAAAATACACTTTAGGCGCTTTTGGGATATATAATTAAAATAATTTTTTAAT
Source organism: Protocalliphora azurea (assembly GCA_932274085.1). Taxonomy (NCBI): domain Eukaryota; kingdom Metazoa; phylum Arthropoda; class Insecta; order Diptera; family Calliphoridae; genus Protocalliphora; species Protocalliphora azurea. Next base: position 114,696,602 of record OW026520.1, read on the forward strand.
TACTTATCAACAGCTTTGCGATTTGAAAATTAAACAAAAAATAAATAAATTATAATATATAAATAAAAAATTCAATATCAAGTTTGGATAAGTCTTATCTATCTTGAAAAAAAAAAGCTAAAATATGATTTTTTTTAAAAGTTCCGACTTCAAATTAATATGAGTTTTTATCGAATTCATATATTAATATGAGTTTTGAATTCTGGTGAACATTTTAAAAAATTTAGGGGCAATATTAAGCCCGCCAAGTTAAAAAAAAATAATAATAAAAAAAGAGGCTAAAAATCAGGAAAAATTTGTTGATTTTTTTCCAATAAGTATTTTGATTCATTTAATTAACCCAATGTTTAAAGTGTTCAATTGGGAAAAAAATTTGCTTTTTATTCTTTACAATTATTTGTAGTTGATACAATTATTAGGAAGAGGTGTAATTTTAAACATTTTTTATTGAATTATTTTCAATTACAATTATTTGAAGTTTACAATTACTTGCAGTTTACAATTATTTGCAGTTGATATAATTAATGGGAAGAGGTGCGCTTTTAAACATTTTTTGAATGAATCATTTTACTAATTGAAGTCATTTTTACTTTTTACTTTTTTCTGTATGTGTAACTGGATATAGTAAATATTTATCAGTTATAGTCACTTATCAATGTTACAATTATCATTATTTTTTTATATTCTAATAAATTAATTATTTTTTTACCTTAGATCTTTAATATTCAGTGCATGAAATTCTATTTTCAAAATTGAAATTATGCAAAGGAAGATAATATAATTTAATCGCTCAATGACTATACCAAAGTAGTTAACGATCTTAATTGAGTTTCAGCATTTTGAAAACAGTCAAATACTCCTATATTCATATCTACATATATACGTATAAAAATCTGTATGTATGTACTCGCGAAAAAAGTTTTTTAAAAAACTTTCTAGGAAACCAAACATAACATGTCTAGGCAACAACTCTCTGCGAAAACCAGCACCAACCGGAACAACAATGTTAGGATCCTTGCTAAACACACAGCACAACATGGGAATTTTTTTTTTAACAACCGCAACTATAATATTTTGCCTTACGACGACAACCACTATCGCCAAAGAGAGCAAGGAAAAAATCCATTTTAATTAGTAACAACAACAGTAGCAACATCACGGTATCAGAAACAAAAAAAAAAGGAAAAAAATTAACAACACAATAACAAACAGCATCATTCATAACTGAAAAAATAGAAATAAGCATAAAAAAACTGAGATATAAACACATACACATACAAACACATACAAACCACCCACAACATGAAATTTATAATTTTTTGTTAGACATTGTTGTTAGTTGTTATTCTCCTAGCTGCTGCCGTTGTAGTTGTTATTTGGTTGGTTACTAAAACAACAAGAAAAATTATATAAAGTTACACCAATACAAATACACAAACATGCATACACAGATACAAATATATATGAATATAAAACCAACTTATGCTGGTTAAACTAGTTTTGTTATTCTCTTGTAGTTTTTTATAATAACCACGGTTTTTACAATATTTTGTTGCAACTTATTGTTGTTGATGTTGTTTTTATTTCATATTTTTTGCATAAAAATACAAATAATGCCGCAGTACTTAAAGCTTCTGTAAATAGACTTGGTCCTCGTATCACAAACATAGGCAGCTGTTGTTTTGTATCATCTCTCCCTAAGATTTGCCACATATAGTGCTATATTTTTAGAGTTGAGGTTGTAAAAGTAGAATTTTATTTATAAAATTCATTCAAAAGAATAATAAAAACAGAAAACGAAATATTCAGAGATAATGAGGCAAAAAATGAAAATTAATTGAAATAAAATTAGAAAATACTTATTTAAGTAAAAGGGAAAAATTTCGTAATTAAAAATATTATAATTGTGAGTCCAAGTGTAATGTAATACAAATGAATATTTAATAAAATAAACATTCGCAAATAGAATAAAAGGAACTTAAGTAATGTGTAGGCATTATGAAACTAATGAGGCACTAGTATGTTATATATTTATTTATAATGTCCTATAATAGTTTGTATATACATATTTTTTATGGTAAGCTTCACTATTGTTTTTAACTATACATCATATGAATAATATATTAGTATCAAACAATTCATGGGAGAAAGAGACATTAAAAGAAAACAGTGATCAAGAATAACATACATTCTAATTCTACTACTTAGTAATTAATTTTATATGAACTGTATTTCACTTAAGAAATGCAATTTTATAGGCATTTCTGGGGATATCATAAATCAATTTTTAAAGCTACTAAAACGCTTCGAATTTATAGTTATAGAGTAATTCTATTTTAAATTTAAAAAATTTTGGCACTTGGTTACCGATTTAGATAAAATTCGGTGTATGTGTAGAGGAGCATGCGGAGAGGAGCATGTAAAATGAATTTTTTTCATTTTTATTTTGAGAACTGTGGCAACCTTATAGCTTTGAAAGCAATTAACATATTTACTTAAATAGCTATAAATTTTGTTATATAAAAGATATCAAAAGAATTATTTATGCAGTGGATTTATCAAAGTTTGTATTTTAAGATTCCATATAAAATTTTTGAAAATATTTTTATTAACATATTTTTGTAAGAATTTTCTACAAAAGTCCATATTTAATTTTTTTTTAATTTTTTTTTTTTGATAGGAAGCCTTGTCGTTATACTTGCTATAGAGAAAATTTCAGTGAGGTTAAAATCTTTAAATTTAAAGTGGAATTACCCTATACTATAAAAACTGATTTGGGGTAGATTCCTCTATAAAAGTATGTCTAATTCTATTATTCTTTTCTAAACTTTTTTTTAAATCTTTATTTGAAGTACAAGAAATAACTCTATACTTGTCTTTATATTTTGGACGAAATGCTAAAAAGCATTATTTTTTTAGCAGTTCTTTTACATTTTAGCAGTGTCCTCTGCTAGATTTAGCAAACTGTTTTGAGAAATTGCATATTTATTTGGAGAAATTCCGCTAAATGATTTTTAGCATAATTGACTTCCTGAAAGCTGATTTTTCGCATAATTTTCAATACATGAAAAAATAAATGCAAAAGAAAAGGATATTGAAATCACATAATGGATGTGAAATATTCAGCAGCTGTGATAATGTTTTCGAAACTAAATTATTAAGAGCATTTTATGTTATTGTAAGATATGTGTTTGGCTGTAGAAAATACGATCGTTTATCCATGTATACTAACCGAATCTATGGAATCTCGTTTGAAAATTCTGTAAGATTTTGGGACATTATTATTGATTCAGATAAAATTTACTAGATCACCACGTAATAACTTAATTGTACGTTGACCTATTCTATATTATTATCCAACAGACAGTTTCTCATCAATGCAAGAAGATTTTGGAACTTCTTTCCTTATTATTATCATTTTATTTCTAAAACAACATCGTTTAAGAATAAATGAAAACTTTAATGAATTTATAACAATATCTTATTTTTTTCCATTTTTTTGCTTTTATGGATTTGTGATAACTTTCAGACAGAATTTCAGAATATATAGATTTCAGGATTATTTTTATAACATTTTCATTTAATATAAAGTGAAAATGCGATTTATTTTAGACAAATGTTTTCAAATATTTAGATAATAAATGAAAAATTCTTACTATTATCAATTTCAAACTTCATAATGTATATTAATAAAACTTACCTTAAAAATAAGTATTGAAATTCCATGAAAGAAGGCCCAAAAAAGGTCATTTCCTGGTGTTGTTCAATTTACATAAAATTTTTATACACAAAATCCTTTAAACCAATTATTGATATCAGTTTTGTGAAGCTGCGAAAACTTACGATTTTTTTGTATTTTCACTTTCAAAAGAACCAAAAAAATTTCAAAAGTATTTAACTTTAATTAGCAATATCACTGGGAAGAATTTTAATGATTTATACGGCCAATGAAATCATTTTAATGATTTCATTGGTCAAAAGTCCAATTTTTTTGTTAACACCATTCAATAGTAAACATACTGAAACTAAGGTGGCCAAAAAAACTAGATTAAAATATTGGTAACTGTGGATGGGACATGCTGCTGAAGACAAATATTTTATGCTATTTTAAACAAAATATGATTTTTGTAAATTTGAACAGAAGTAAATTATCATTACTCTCAAAGTATTATTGACAATTGGCTGCATTTTTTCTTGTTATGTTGGTAGGATATTAGTCTTTAAGCAACGGAACGACGTATCACTGTACCGTTTATATCTGCTGTGTTATAAGGTACTATATTTTAGCCAAATTTAAATTTTAGTGGAATAGAACTTTTGAGGGTCAAAAGAAGTTAAACAAATTTTACCACCGGAGGAAAGGCGAAAGTGTCCTCTTTAGACCCATATGTACTTTTGTACCTGTCTGAACCCGTCTGTAGAACTCTTTTTCCATTTGAACGAAATTAATTCCAAAATTTTTTCATACAACATATACTAAAAATCAGTTCTGATTTGAATTTTAAATCTACAGGAATAATAAGAAACAACGACGCCAATAAGGAGTTAAAAAAAGGAGTTTCAAAAATAAACTTGTTCAGAACGAATTTCTCAAATATGGGTTGATTATAAATCAACCAAAACAAGGATCAGGCAATACGAATGATGGGAACACACCAAAAAGGTTCTTTTCAGATTCCGAAAGAGCATCTGAAATGACAGGTGTTGATATAAATCTATTTCAAGATTTAAAGCAATTACCGATGTACAAGTGTGCAATCAATTTGATAATAGATGCTATAAAATTTGGTGATTATGCAATGAAAACTGCGCGAATATATGCAACCAAATATTCATGGAGAAATATGTCTGCAACAGTTCACAAAATCCCATATCATGGAGAAGATATCGTTAAGAATTATTTAGTACCACTTGGAGATCTATCAGAAGAAGCCCAGGAAAAAGGGAATATGGATTGCAAATTGTATAGATAGCATAATACCAGAAAAATAACACGAAATTCTACCAATGAGGATATATTTAATATATTACTGGCAACGTCAGGTCCGCTCATCGTCATCATTCGAAGTCAATGGAAAGTAGAACATCGAGACTTAAATGAAGAAGCACAAGGGCTGCTAAAATAATACAGGAATAAATGTGGAATATTTTAAGGCTATTTTGAAACTGAATAAGTAATTATAATTTCTTTTATTGTTATTTAAGCAAAAAATAAAATAAATATTAAAAAACTTTTAGTTATTTTAAAAAATAAAAAAATTTATCCTTAATGTTGTTCACTTTAAAAACAAAATAAACATTAAAAAATCGTAATTTTTTGTCAAAAATAAACCCATTTTAGTGGAATCGGTTCTATCGTGTGTATTATTAAAATGTTTTTTTTTTCATCGGCTGATTCAAAAAACAACAAATCCGCATTTTGATACTAAAAGCTATAAAAAATTAAAAGTTCAACTTTAGCCTTAAATTTCTCAACAACTGCGGAAGCGATCCTAATGAAATTAAAATTGGAGAAAAATTCATGAAAACGTTTCTCCATCAAAAAAGAAATAATAATTCTAAAATATCTATCGATTCAAAAGTTACAGAATTTGGCCAATGTAAAACATTGTGCGGCGTTTAAATTTTGTTTATGTCGGATTTAAAACAAACATTTCAAAAGGTTGCATTTTTTTAATGCATTATGTAACCTTTACATATTAAAATAAAAATTTAAAATTGTTGGGATGCGCACAATTACTGTGCATAATACAGTTTTTAAAAAATATGTTCCAAAATGTTTATATAAAAATAATATATTTTTTTTATTATTTTAATTTATATAAAAGCTAACAAAATATAGAAAGACAGATTTGTGTAATTTAAAAAGAATATAAAAGAACTTTGTCTTCTTTTTGAGTATTTTAGTAATCATCTCCAAAATATTCTTTTCGTTCAAAAATATTTCCCGAATATAAATGCAATTTATAGATGTACTTTTGGAAATTGTGAATTCATTAAATTTTAATTTTTCTTTAGGTGTACTTTAAACTGTTTTGTTTACCATAAATTGTAATATTAATTAGCTTAGTATATAAAGCTTTACTATTTTTAATAAATTTTCACAACAAATTTTAAATAAAATATGTAAATCTACTAATATTTTAAAAATAATATCAAAAAATATTTTTATATGAAAAATATAAAATGGTTTAAGAAAAAGTGAAATTGTACATAGTAAATGTGTGTGTTCCAAAAAATTCAGATTTTTATTTTAATATAAAAATTACAAAATTTCCAAATATGTTAAAAAATCAAAAATTTTAAATAACATATTCATTAAAAAATGCATTCCAAAAATTCAATTGCATTAAAATGCATTCATTAAAAGTGTCTTTTATTTACGAGATATTTCATTAATGTTTTTTTACATCCTCTTTGACAGCTGTAACAATGAAAAATAATTATCAGCAGTTTAACTGAGGTTACCTTATATAGGTTCGCACTGATTTTTACGTTTCTCTTGATAAAAATTCAAAAAATTTGTCTAGTATGGACACTACGTACAAAACATAACAAGTACTATTATGGTTTAAAAAAAAAAAAAAAAAAAAAAACAATTTAGATTGCTATAATCGGCTGTGTCGAATCTTATATACCTTTCACCAGTGTTGAGATGTGTTATATGAAAAGTAAATATATTATATTGGATGTAATTACAAGTATATTTACCTATACTATATCTATAATAAATACTAAAAACTTTAATTAATTTACATTTTCATATAAAGTTTAAATAAAATCAAAATTCTATAAATCCTTATATCCTTTTATATATTATAAAAATAAGGTTCAAGTTTGCTTGTGTATCAATCACGTCTAAATAGCTAAACCGATTTTTACGAAATGTGATACATAGATACCATCAGTTTCAGAGGTGGTTACAGGCTTTGTAAAATCTCGTTTAAACATCACAGTCACATTTTGCGCTTACTTTAAAAAATCTATTTTTTCATTTACACGTTATTAACGAAGTTATTTATATGAAATTCGGGTGGCTATTAATCGGAGTTCACGCCTATATTTACATCCACTTTTTTAAAACTCTCAAAAGGATGAACCGATTAGCTTAAAATAGATAAGAGCATGGGGTGCAGTAACCCCCCATATAAAGCAAATATTCATTATGGCATATCTAAGGAAATATTACAGTAACAGCTCTCAAATTTCGTGGGAGCCTTTATCCTATCATATCGCAAATGAAAATAGGATGGATAGGTCCATAGGGAGAGGTAGCCCCCATAAAAGGAAAATATAAATTTTCTCATCTAAAGGTCTATTACAATGATAGTAATTTTCATATCAAATTTCGGAAAGTAATTATTAGTTATCGCATTAAATAGAATAGCGAAGAGTGCACACAATTCAAGGAACATACAATCACTTCGATGCATTTATAAATATAAGACAATATTAAATTAAAAAACGGTATGGAGGAAAATTTATGAACCGATTTTACTGATTAAAAAACCTAAATTCGAGAAAAATACTTGTAATAGATTTAGGCGAGAATGAGTCCGATTGCTATAGGAGCTTCAAAAATAACGCGGTTAATACTGAATCTACTTAGATCATTTTTTCAACACAAACATTTTTTAAAATATTACCGATTTTCTGTGCAAGAACGAAGTCTTTAGCTTAGTGCTTCAAAAAATTAAAAAAAAATTTTCAGTATCCATGAAAACAATAACTATAAGAGAAACAGTTATTAAATAAATAAAAATGCAGATTAGTCAATAACTCGTCTGTTTCTGAAACTAACTTTTTGATTAAAAAACCGATACTCAAAAAAAAATATTTGTGATCAATCTATATAAGAACTAAGTCTTGGATATCGGTTAAAAATATAATTTAGCCGATATCTTTGTAACTAATAGACATTTTTTCAGTAGAAAAATTCGAAAAAATTTTTAGATCTTATTTTGAAAAAACGAAGTCCCTAGCTTATACATGAGCTTCATCAAATCGAAAACCGGTTTGAAAAATTTTTTTTAAATACCTCTGCTATTTTTTAATCGGTTTTTCCTGAATTTCAATATAAAAATTCTGAAAAAATCTCCGATCTTTGATATATCACAAACAGCATTTAAACCATTTTTAAGACCTCAAAAATAACGTTTCCTTCTTTACGCATATATTCGTCATTTATGAACCGATCTTGATAAATTTCAATAGCAAAATTCTCGAAAGGATTTCCAGTATATTCGTCATTTATGAACCGATCTTGATAAATTTCAATAGTAAAATTCTCGTAAGGATTTCCAATATATTATATGTGGCAGTTATCGGTGGGCTTCATAAACGCCACTTCAACCGACGGACGGAGGGAGGAATGGACGGACAGACGTACGTAGTCCCATCGACATCATTTCTGATAAGAATTCATAATATAAAAATTTTTTTACACTCCGACAAAAATTGTGGAAGTCACAAACGGAATGACAAACTAACCCTTTACACTTGTGGTGAAGGATATAATAATATATTGAAAGTTTTATTTAAAAAACTATATCTTAATAGATAAAATATAAAATATTTATTTTTTTATGTCGATTTAAAGTTTAACAGCCGTATTTAAAAAAAAAATTAACACAGCTCTACAATCCACTACTAAGCAAAATTGCTTAAAGTTATGTGCAAGAACGATTGTTAGCTTAAACATAACAAAGGTATTTTAAATATTTTAAAGTCGGGGTGAACATACATTAGACTTACTTTAAGCGAAATTATGATTTGTTTCCATTTTTAGATTAGGTTTTGCAAGTAATAATCGCTTGAACCCCTCTTTTCCAGTCCTCTATATGTTCATTCATCTTTAGATCTAACTTTTTGCAAAACTCGCCAAATATTAGCCTAATGTGGACTTAGCTTAAGGTAATCAGTATTCAGAGATTTATAGAAAACTCTGTTAAGCAATTAAAATACTTTATGTTTATTTATGTAAATATAAATTTAAAATTATTTCGAAATTGAGTAGTTCTATATAATCTTCATTACATTCACCACTTGTTTCAAGTAAGTAAACAATGGTTATTTTATAAATTTCGTTACTTCATCATTAATGAGATTAAATTTTTTAATTCAGTACGCAAGAAAAAAATTACTTTTCACAAAACTGATTTTTATTATTTTGCCAATAACGCGGTCCATTCTCCCACATAAAAGAAAATTTGCATAATTTTAATAAATTAAACATTGTGGCCAGAACAACAGAAGGTGCTTTCTAACAAAGCAAAAAAATAAATAAATAAACAAATACATTATAAACATTTAGTTGCAAGCTATTTTTTGCTTTAAAAATAATAGCCAAAATAACATACAACTAATTTACTTAGAAGTTTTACATATAAACATTTTCCCACATCAAAACATTTCCGAAAAACACGTTAAATTGCAAATGTTTTCATTTTACAAAATTGATAGCGTATACTATATAATATATACGTAGCTAAAGAAAGAGAAGGAGGTATTTTGTAAAAAAAATCACTTTAATGCTGATATCCATCCATTTAAGATACATATTTATATTGTTGTGGTTGTAATATATTTGAATTTGTAACTAGTCGTTGTTTACAATGTTGTCTGGATGGTGGGTGTATTTTATTTGTAGGATTTTTGTAGTTTACATTCGTTAAGTTTATTCCATTAAAAATGTTCCACTTGGTCGGTTTGTATGATTATAAGTTTTCCAATGTTTATAGTCAGTCAGCTTTTATTTTTTCAGATATAACCACATTTTACATGGGAGTTGTGTGTTCGAAAGACTTGATGGCTGGCTGGCTGACTACGTGTTTGGTTATTTGCTTAGTGATCATAACAGCGGGTGGTAGATTTTTAGTGCAGTATGCATTACATATATTAAACATGCTAAACTTTGGCGGTAATTTAAACAGCAACATGCTGTGCCGAACTCTGTATGTAGACATTTGTTTAGTGTTACCTATTGTTTGGTTAAAGTTATTGTAAAATTATTTTATTGATAAGAGTAAAGGAAAATTTTAAATTAATTGCATATTTAAAGGGGTCTTATTGGAATTTTGCTTTAAATTTAGTATGTTTAATAAGAGAAATGTATTCTGAAAAATTTAAAAGTAAAACTTTTTTAGTATTTTGAAAATTTTCAAATCATTATATTTTTGGAGCGGAAAGGGCGCTGAGTCTAAAAGTTTATATTTAAGAAACAATGTCTGTAGTGATTTTTTTTTTTTAAATCGAAGATGTCAAATCTGAAAATTTCTGTTTTCAGTCTATTTTGATATGAAATAATCAGTGTTGCCAGTTTCGCCCTTTTAAAGCTAAATCTAGCCTTTTTGTTTTACTTTTAGTCTCAAAATTTTCATTTTTGCTTCTGGCTTAAAAGGCTAAAATGTTAAATGTTAAGAAAATATTTTTTAATTGCAATTACTAATTTTACTTTTAAAGAATCACTAATTTAAAAATGTGTTTGCTTCATTCTCCAAATAGTAAAAAAGTAATTTAAATAATTTTATGATTAGCAACAATTATATAATTATTTTTGATTATACCTCATTAACAATAGTAACTATATGTGCACATATATTAAAAAAAGTTATTACAAAAGCCAAAAAATCAACAAAAAATTAAGAAATGCTTTATTAAACTTTTATAGTTCAAAAAGTGAAAATAAATCACTTAGTACGGGACTTTTTTTGGCGATTTTTTCTTTGAATCATTTTGCTGGCAGAACGTCCAATGTTTTTATCCTACACCACCGTCCGTCCAATTAGCTGATCGGCTGGTTGGCTTTGCAAAAAGCACAGGTCTCAGTATTGAAAATAATTTATTGAAATCTGGCACGTGAAACTTTTATCATGCAAGGACGAAACTTATTCTTCTGCTCCGTCCACTATTTCTCCCAGCCCCCATACAAATGTCCTCCCGGAACAGGGATTAAACGACCATAAATGCCTTAAATAGAGCAATAATATTATTGATATTCAGCACAACCAATATAAAAACGTAAATTCGTTTGCCAAATTTCATGAAGATCGATCCATAATTTACAATAGATCCTATATAAACCCTTTTTCCGAAAATCACTTTACTCAAATATTTTTGAAGTGAATATTTAATGCAAATAAGTTTCGTAAAAATTACAGTACCAAATTCTACGAGGATAAGCCCATAAGTGACCATAGCTCCTGTATAAGGTCCACTTCCGGGAATCCCCCTAAAAAGCATGAATAACATAATATAATATATAATATGTATGTAGCTATAATTGGTAAAATTTTGATGCACATATTCAATGGTGTAGATTCAAAATGATGCAATAAAGAAAATCGAAAATTGTCACATAATCTATCACGTCAGAGCAACGACGATATGTTTAGCTTTAAAAATATCTTTAATTTATAGATTTAAATTGTTAGCTGTATTTTTTCCAAATTACAATAGAAAGGTCAACAAAATCACCAAAAAAAATTATACTGCAAATAGTTCTTTGAAATTCTCATTCCTTAGACCTGATATTATGTAGAAAGTTAAATAAAACTTTTACGTCACATCACACTTTTAACCCATTGACAACCAAAGAAAATATACTTCTCTAAGCAGATTTTAGGTTACATAATTTTTTAGGTAATATGTTGAGAAAATCATTCATTCATGTTTTATAGACAAGAAATTACAAAAATATAGTATAAATAAAGTCTCCAAGCCCCTGTAAGTCTTTAAATTTGAAAAAAAAAAAAACAAAAATGTCTCAATAAACCATCATAAAACCATGGAAAAATGAGATATAAGGATCGGGTGTAGAGGGGAAATTTGTATTTAATGTAAATAACACGTGTGCGTAGATCTCAAAAATGGCCAAATTTTTGAAATCGCACTGACAGAAAATGCATAGACATCAAAAGTTTGAAAAAGATAAAAATCCAACTTTAAATAGCAAAGTCAAGAGAAGAATAGAGAAAAATTATATCGTGAATAATTCCGCGTAATTCGTCTTGAACTAGATACAGAGTAGACAGTGAAAAGAAACTTTTCCATCACGTACGGCAAGTTGGAGACTTGGCTTGTACTACGTTTTTGTAGCACAATTTTGTTGCCTATAAAACATGAGTTAAAAATTTGTTCTACCTATTACCCACACACAGAGGAAATATTGGCTGAATAATGATTCTTACAATTAAAAGATAATTATAAATATTGAACTGTCAATAAACAACGTTAATTATACTAAAATTTTTTATTTTTATTTTATTGCAGCAATAATTTTAAGGTTCTTACTATCAAAAAAAAATTTTCTTGAAACTAATTTTAGAATATTTCAAATTTTTTTAAAAGAATTGATAAGAATAACCGATTTTAATTAGGTACTAAAAACAATTCATAACTACGTTATTGTGTTATTTGTTAAAATATTAAATGAAGAAGAATAATATTTTCAAAAGAGTGAATAAATGTGTTATTTTTAAAATTAATTAAAATATCATAATTGTACAATTTTTTTGTTATTTTATTATTATTATTATTATTATTATTTTTTTTTTTTTTTTGCTTTTTGTAAGTACTTAGGTTTTTAATGGAAAATGTTGATGAAAATCTTATTTTTTGAAAATTCTGATTTTTATATATTGTTTGATAGTCTCGGAATCACTTTCTGAGTCGATTGAACTATGTCCGTCCATCTGGCAGATTGCGTGGTTGTCCGGCTGGCTTACAGTCAGTCTGTGTATAAATTTTTCACAAAGTACAAATCGTAATTTTAAATATAATTTAATAAAATATGGAAAAGAAGACTATTTGGGTATAAGTACACAGCCTTTTAAAACTTGTTATTATCGGTCCATTATTTCACCTAGCCGTCATGCAAACGTTCCCCCGCAATATGGTTTTAATACTCATAAATGCCTTATTATAACATTATTTCAATAAAATATAATACAAATAAGTTTTATATAAGAATGAATCACAATACCAAATTTCATGGGTCCATAATTAAGCGTAGCTCCTATATAACATTCAAAAATCACTTAAACTCGCTTAACTGACAGTATTAAAGTAATTTTTGACATAAATTTTATATAAGCTGAATTCGTAGTATCAAGGATTCATAAGAATCAATTCATAATTAGCCATAGTTCTCATACAAGGCCATTTATGGAAATCTCGAAAATCATTTTGAGGCTCAAACGCTATGGTGAAATATATAATATTGTCGGACATGACCATTTTTTAGTTACTAATAATGATTGGAATTTATTTATTTTTTAGATAATTCGGAAATACTTAAAGATGTTGAAATGTATTTTAAGTGATAAAATAAATTTGGTGTAAGTACCTAATAACGTATTTTATATTTTTTATTATTAGATCCTCTTCCTACACGCTTGTTATATAGTAAAGCGTATTACAGCTAGATTATTCTGAATGAAACGAAAAAAATAATAGTTAAAAAGAGCATATATCTGGGTTATACAGCGGGTGGTATAAAGCTTCTCATCTATTATTTTTCAAATAGTAAATAGCAATATGATTGTAATAATAGAAAATTGTGGTATCGTATCCGATAGAATATTGCGACCAATTTTTGTTCAATGATCCTTTCAAATGTATCGATTATTCTCGGTGCAGATTTTCCATGATTGTTATACTCAGTCTTAGACTCTGCTCACAGCAAATGCATATTTTACGCTTTGGATTATCGTAATAGATTCACTTTTTATCATCCGTAATAGTACTGTGCAAAAAAGAAACCGTTTTAAGGCATTGAAGCAATTATTTTAGGGCTTTCAAAATGCGACACTGCTTTCATATCCTATAAATAACTCAAAAAGCTGTAGTAGGATTTTTTACATCGTGGGTTAGAAATTACGAATTCATGATGAGTATTAAACATATACATATAGTAAGCATTAGCCTTACTATATATATTTATTTAGGTCAAATTGTTTATTTATTTAACATTAAACAAGTAAAAATGCATCAGTGATATTTTGCTATTTTTTATTATATAGATATATACATTTCAACACAATATTATTAAAGAACTATTTTGACAAAGTGTACGAAACAACAATACAATTCAACTATATACAGTACGTGTTAACCATAATTATTCATATTATGCACCAACATCTCCTTTTTGTTCATGAATTTTATATCAAATTAACACAAATATGTTACAACATAACATTAGTCTTCAATCTGTAATATTGGATTATATTTGACAATTTATTGTTTAAAGATAAAATATTAAAAAAAATTATAAAATTTTATAATATTAGTCAAAATAATTTTTATTAAACGTTTTATTGATTCAACAATAAATATTGTTTGAATATCTGCTAAAAACTAAATATTATTTTAATTGTGTTACTTAAAATAATATTGAATCTTACGAAGATTTACAATTATTTAAATATATGATTAGTAAAAATATTTTAATAAGAAAAGTATATATTTTTTTTCAATAAAGCATTTACGAATTTGAGTATTTGATTTAACTAGTTCAGTGATAGGTTCGATTTCAGTAAAAATATAATTGAGTTTAAAAATTTAGTAATAGAATACGAAATTTAATTTTTTCTGTGCACCTGCAGCCGATAAAATTCGATTGGCAAAATTCGTTCACCGCAACGAATTTACAATTTTGGAATTAAATTTAAGTGAAACTTCCATGTCTATTCAGAAACAATATTGTGACTCTTAAATAGTCACAACATATAAATTGTGGCTATAGTCTTCAATTTCCTATTTTATTGAACAATTTTAATTTGTCAAAATTAAAACCCGGTGTGTTATCGGTCACAAGAATTTCGACTGTGTTTGTAATAAACTAGCAAAAACCGTTATAAATTAATATTTTGCATATAAAAGAATATTTCCATTGATACTTTCATTATCTGCCGTTTCGTCTATTTATATGGAAAAATAAAAATAAAATTTATTTTTTGTTTTCATATATTTTTTCAAAACGAATTTTTCGTTCGACATAGAGAAACAGGCAGCATAATTTTGCCGTTTTTACTCACTTTCTTGAAATTCTATTTTCAGTTTTTCTCTTTTTAATATATTTTAATTATTTCAAAAAAGAAAATTCATAATTTTAAAAATAAGTAACAATTTGCACTTCACAGAGGTGCTAAGCAAGAAAATTTGGGTTTCTGTGACTATGTTGACAGAATACGAAATTATGACCTAGTCAAATGAATAATCACAAATTATAGTCACAATAAAATTGAAAATTTTTTAGACTTTTTCTACTCAGAAAAAAATCATATATTTGAAATATTTTTTCATAAATATTATGAATCGAACATGACTTTTTCTGCCAAACTTTTTTCATAAAAAATAAAATTTTGTTCATAGATATTATTAAATTATTCATAATGAAAATTTTAGTAATTTTGCAAAAATTGTGTTAAATCTTTGATTTAGTTTCATTAGATTTGATTGCAAATAATTAATGAAAATAGTTATACATGAAAATAATAACAAAAAACATCTTAATATGGGAAAATTCAAGGAAAATCTGTACGAACATAATGTTTAGAAACTTGCATAATTTCGATCGCGTTCTGCAGCATATAATTTTAATAAAAAGCGCTTCTCTTTGGTTTCTATAATGAAGCTAAAAATCATTAAAAACATACAATTTTCAGAAGAAACTTTCAAACATTTTTTTACAAATTGAAAATATAAATGAAAATTTTAACAACTTATTTTAAGTCCTCTTGACACAAACTTTTGCACAAACTTTTTTCTGTGTAAGAATATGCATGTTACTCAAAATTAATATTCCTTTTTTACCTTAAAATGATAACTTCTTCCAGGAAATAAATCACATAAGATTTATATTAAAAAAATTTTCAAATTTTTATTCTCGAGAAAACTTTCAGATCATTCCGGTGAGTAAAACCTAAAGATACTGCTTTAACCAAAATAATTTTCAAAATATGTTTTCTTTTTATTTTTTTTTTATTTTTTTTGTTAAACATTTTTGTAGTTCAATTTTTTAAATTTGTGTTTTTATATTGTTGAGGTGAACTCTAATTGTAATACATATCTATAATTATGCCGTGATAGGTGTAAATAGTGCCTTTCTGAGCATCACACTAACCTCCATATGTAGACACAGAAGAAGAAATGCAAACCAAGGCAGCTACAGACAAGGAAAAATAGTCATTAAAAATATCAATCACGAAGGCAACCAACTTCAAACATTGCAAGGCCCTAATAATAACTACACCGTAAATGCGCCTAGCGGAACCAACTCTTCTAGTTTTCCTACCATCGTGATTAATGTTACCCCAAGATAGCTTTTTTATACATGTACGACGTCTCATCATTACTAATTAGCTATTTTAATATCGATTTCATTGATTACTGTATTTCTTAAATATCTTGTACATATTGAATTTGTATATCTATTGAATTATTATCATAATTATCAGATAATTTAAATGTTAACTTTTTGTAAGCACCCCCTCCCTTGAAATGTTTGTACTCCTACAAGGGGTGAGGAATGTTAAGGTGAACTATAATTGTAATAAATATTTATAATTATGCACTTTAGTGTAATTATATATTCCGCTACAAGGGAAACTACATTCATTATCATTATTTATTTTTATCATTAATTTTGAGATCAACCATCGAGTGATCGATCAATTTGTTTTTTTTTTTTTTTTTAGTTCACTAAACTCCCTCCTTAAGGCAAGTTCAACTTGACATATAATAAGGTGTTTGTTTTTTAACTAATTACATACACGTGTTTTTTATTCTTTCTCTTTCCCACCACATGAAATATTTTTTGTTTGTTTCCCGCATACACATATTCTAACGCTTTTTTAATTTAGCTTTTTTTAACTTTATCTGTCTTCTTCGATTCTTCTTTTTTTGCATTTAGCAACTTTATCTTTATAATAGTCTCCTTTCTGGTTCCCGAAAAAAAGAATTTGGTTTTCATTCAAACGAATAAATTTACACACTTCGTAAATTTTTACTATATACTTACGTGTAACATGAACACCTTCTTAAATTGCTTGCATATATAAATTTTACTCAATAATCAGAATATGTATTCAAAATTTTAATGATTTGTTTTTTATTTGCTTTCATTTTAAAAAAACAAAAATTCAGTAATAAAATTGCTTGTTTGTTTTCAATTTTGATTTTTAAAGAATTAAAGTTTACAAAGTCGTTTACATATTAAAATTAGAACGTAAATATTTATGAATTTTTTAAATAATTTTTTAAACAAATTTTTTACAGTTCAAAGGCTATACGAATCATTCATTTGATTGCATGAATCATCGTAGTATAATATTCTACAATATATTTAGACGAACAGACAGATATTGTAATTTCTATTTTCCTATTTACAACAACACAAAATATTTACACGAAGAATATTGTTAAATTTACAAATGGGGTATATTAATAAAGTTATATTTACCATTGGCGGCTTTATTGATCCAACAAATTTTTCGATAATGATATTGTCACCGAGATATTAGAAATAGTTCGAAAACTATAGTTTTTCTATTTTTTCCCGTTTCGTTCACAAATTGGAATTAAAATTGGATTTTATTTTTAAAATTTATTTAGCAAATATTGTAAAAAGTAAACAAATAAATAATAAATTAATAAATTAATAATAAATAAATAAATTAATAATAAATTAATAAATTAAATTAATAAATTACATTACAGAAATATTAAGTAATACAATTAACAAAAAAAATCAATTTTGACCATGATAATTGGAACGTGATGTTAATGGTTCCAGAGGACTGCATTTTCTGGAACTATTGTATTATTTTTATTTTATATAATTATCATAAATTTCAAATATATATATATATATATATATATATATATATATATATATATATATATACATATTTCAACTGATCTCTATGACTCAAAAATGAAACTACATATAGAAAAAATTGGTTGGAAAACTTTTAGCATTATGAAGTTTTTGTTAAATAAACTGAACACTTGTTCTAATTATCTAAAATTAATGCATTTAATAGATTTTAGTTTCATGTGGTGGATAGTATATAATAATAATGTTTTCGAAGCTACTTTTATTGTAACAATGTGTATCTATTTAAAATAAAATTTACTGATTCAGATAAAGATAATTAATATATAATCACCTATTAATAACAAATTTTCGCGAGATAATGAAAATGTGATCATATAGTAAAATAATTACAGTAGTCAATATACGTATATATATTCATAAAATTCGACTGTGTAAACAAAATTCAAATTCGATATTCTCAACATAAATTTTAGTAATAAATTTTTGAAACAATGGAATATAAATTGTTCTTATTTAAAACACTTTCAAATGCAAAATAAATTTAAAATCAATGGAGAAAAATTGGCAAATGGTGGTTACGCTGGATATTTTCATTAGAAGAACAACATTTTCATAGTGCAAGTGTTCAATATTTTTATTAAGTTTGCCTTCAGTTCCTTAAAATTGTTAGTTTTTAATTGCAATTGACAAAATTCCATTGGCTAAAAATTTGGTAGTCGCAACGAACCTGTTTTTTCTGTGCATATTTTTTAATCTTTTGCATACAGAAATAAGAAATAAAATGAATAGATAATTTCTCGAAACATTTATTTTAGAGATTTTATTGAAAAACTTGAATAATGATTGATAAACAAACGAACAAATACATTATACTTATCCCGATATCGAACTCTTTTGATATCATAACTAATATATTCTTTATATTCTACTATTCCCATTCGACTTATCCCTATTAACCCTATTCAAAATTTGATATGAAATCTTTTTTCTGCAACCTTTGAATACTTCTACTTAATTACAACATTAAATATGCGAAAATTAATATTTGCATTATATAGAGGCTATCACTACCCCTGGCCCTATCCATCCTGTTTTATTTCCCACCAAATTTTAGGGCTCTCACAATAATAATTCTTTAGATATCCCATTGAGAATATTTGCTTTATATGGGATATCATTCGCCCAGGCCCTAGCCGAACCATAATAATATCCCACTTCGAACATTTCGCGAATATTTCTCTGACAAAATATTCGAGA